>OU015497.1:83490806-83830806 GCA_907164885.2 Dolomedes plantarius | reverse complement strand
AATCTTACGTTAAAGAAACAAGAAACTTTAGCACTTGTTTATTCTCTTGGCAAGTATTCAAGGAGGATTGCAATTTCATAACTTATTACATAGCATTTAATATGCAAACAACAAAAATTCATTACGTGGAAATGCTTTAATCATATTAAAAGGAAATAAGATATAATATAGAGGTGTAAAACATAAGTACTAGCATTTTTAAATGACGACTAATGATATTCTTTTCTGGGAGAATCTGACCTGCCTTGGCTGACAACAAAGAATTATAGAAATGGTGCATCAGCTATAAAAGTTGTGTATTCGAAGTATCACTAATAGATATTTCGAGCTAAAAACCATGAACCTAATGGGATACTTTTTCTTAGTTGCCAAAAAACCCCTCACTGAAGTTTAGCGCTAGAGAGAGATTTACTCTCGGGTTACATACATGAAGGCAAATTTCTAAGAGAGCTTTCAACTTAGAACTTATGATAAGTATTCTTAATACATACATTCATATTTCAAAAGGAATAATTACGATTAATAGTGAAAATAAATTAATTTATAGTAAAAATTAAATTTAGAACTTAATTATGCTACGTAAATAATAATTTAATTTTTTTAAAAACGAATGATAGAAATGCTAGTTTATATATTTTACTAATCATGGATTAGGAAATGCATATTTTTTAAATTCTATTTTCTGCATTTGAAAACAGATATTTAAATACAATGTGGGTGTTCTCAAAAAATATTTTAATTTTAATTTCATATTTAAAAAAAAATAATTTCCCTTTTCTGACGACAGACATCAGTAATTCAATGAACTGTAAAAATTAACCTCAAAAATATTTAACAATTTTAAGAACTACGCACTCTTTAATTAAAAGTCTACTGTCATATATTGCAGAAAACAAAATTCACTGGCGATCTGCGAAGTCAACTGAAAGACAACGCCTTAACGCTGCTGTGTACTAACCCTATTGGATTCTCTCACCTCAATGTTAACTTATGGAGAAAACTTGTCTACTATTTACAGCTACATAAATTCTGATAATCCAATAAAAATGGTATTTTCAGAGAGCCTGAACTTTTCTGCACCTTGCAACAGTATTCGTTTTTATAAATTTCTTCCATCAAAGGAATTTAGGAGCGTTTAAAACACTATATACCAGATTTTTGCCCAGAATAATTTAAATTTTAAAATATTGTTTGCAATTTTTTTAAAAAACGAAAATTTCCCTATGGTGTAAAATTTCTTTTTCTATTACGGAGTACAATATTTAAAAGAAAATCTTTAAATTGAAGTTGGCAATCCTTGCCATCTTGAATTGCAAATTTTCTTTCATAGGTTAACATTGAGGTGAGCGAATCCAGTAGGGTTAGTACACAGCCTTAATCATATTCATTCCACTGGGATGGTGAATGATTCTGATACAGCAATGTGTCGTAGAGAGAGACCCGTCTTACGGTAAGGAGTCTATTTTTGGAGTCACTTTGGGGGAAACGGATGTCATATTTATTTCACGGCCAGAGGAACTGAGGTGAACCACAACTCGCGCAATTTTTTAAGATGGCATACAAGAATTTTCTTTCATGCGAGTGACATAAATATCGATAATCATTTGAGAAAGGGATTCTGTGGAACTCCGGGGAATGTATTTCTGAAGGACAGAGGGCAGAGAGAAATCTTTTGAAACCGGTAACTTTACGCTGTGCAGGGAAAAATTGAATTTATTGCAACCATTCATTGTTAATAAAAATATTTTAGATAGTCTCTTCTAACGAAAGTACCGCGGGTTATTAACGTAGGATTATTTATCGTTGCTTACCTTTTTTGTATGTATACATGTATGTGTTATGTATATATGTATCTATATATATGTACATATATATATATATATATATATATATACATACATGTATATATATATATATATATATATATATATATATATATATATATATATATATATATATATATATATATATATATATATATATATATATATATATATATATATATATATATATATATATATATATATACAGAGGCTGTTCGCACATTTTTTAGACGATTTTGGTAAGCGGTAATAAAAAATCGTTTGCTGCAAAAGAAATAATTGCAATTGTACTATGTTTTTAAAAGTCAAAATTATCCTCTGCGGCTCGAAAGTTTTGTTTTTATTCAAAATGGCGTTTTTAACAAAGCAGTGGTTCGAAGGCTACATTTATGCTCTTTCCGAAGAGAAATATGCATACTCCGTTATCCAAAAACGATGTGAGAGTCATGGTTTTGTGATATCTAAAGCGTCGATAGGTAATATCGTCAACAAGAAAGGAAAAAAACGTCAAATTGGAGCCTCAAGTGGGACAAAAATTCCAAACAAGTATCCAAGGAAAAAACGGACATCTTCGACTATTGCAAAGATACGTTGTTTAATGTTAAAAGAAAATCCCCCTAGTCAAAGGACAGTTGCAAAATCATTAAAATGCTCGGTGTCCACTGTAAACAAAATGATAAACGTTGATTTAAATCTTAAGAAAGCGAAAAAACGCAATGTGCATCGTCTTCTTCCAAATCATATCGCTGAACGCAGGACATGCTGCAGAATTCTATATGAGAAACACTTATCCAAAGAAAAATGGAAAACAATTGTCGTAATAGATGAATGGGTGTATTTAAATGATTGCAACAAAAAAAGAGCCATTTATTATCATAAAAGGGGAGAAAAAAATTTAAGTACATGGTTCAAAGAATCGAAAGAAAGTTTTTCTAAGGGATTCATGATTGTTGCTGGTTTTTCTTATAATGACAAGTTAAAAATAAAGAGAGTGGAAAAAATGTCAAGATTAACTCCAAATACTATCAGGAACATATTTCATCGCCAATTTTTCTGAATGAAATACCATCGCTTTACTCACAGTGCCATCAATCTGTGAGACTCCATCAGGACAAAGCTAGCAGTCACACATCAAAATCCACTGTAAATTTCCTAAAAGAAATGGAACAAAAAATTGGTATCAAGGCCATACCCTTCACTGATATCCCTACTAAATCTCCCGATGCATCACCTATGGATTTTTGTGCTTTCGGACTTTTAAAATCTGCATTATCCAAACGTCGTCCCAAAACCCTTACAGGACTCTGGAAAGCTGTTCAGGAGAAATGGGATAGAATACCTTTTGTGACACTTCAAAATACATTATTATTCTGGAAATTGCGGTGTCGAAAGATAGTTCAGAATAAGGGATGTCAAATAGAACATTTAAAACACAAGAATTTTATGTAATTTAGTTTTGTGAATACAATATACATCGTCTAAAAAATGCGTGAACAGCCTCTGTATATGTCAAAATTTTGACGCATTTTGGTACTTTTCTGTTTAACTGTTTACTGCTTGCCCAAGCGATACAGACTGGGTTGGGCACGCTGTCAAAATTATAACTCGCGATGGCGGACATCTGAAATTTTGCTTTCCGGAGGACCGTTATGGAGGAACGTAATGCTGCGTTAAAACATAATGTAAGGTATCTTGAAATTTAGTCTTGTCAATTTGTTTCTATATCAGCTTTATAATAAAAAATGTAATCATTTATTTATGTGGTAGAATTTCCCGCTTGAGACAGTCCACGAATACCCGATAGAAAAAATAATGACAACAGTAATTTTAATCATTTTTACTTAAGGCTGCTGTGTACTAACCCTGTTGGAATCGCTCACCTAAATGTTAACCTATGGAGAAAATGTGTCTACTATTTATAGCTACATAGATGCTGATAATCCAATAAAAATGGTATTTTCTGCACCTTCCAACAGGATTCATTTTATAAACTGAGTCCACCTAAGGAATTTATGAGCGTTTAAAACACACTATACTAGATTTCCCCCCCAAATAATTTAAATTTAAAAATATTATTTGCATTTTTTTAAACGAAAAATGCCCCAAGGTAAAAAATTTCTTTTTCTATGACCCTTGAGTAAATTAAAAAAAAATTCTTTAAATCCAAGTCGGCAATCCTTGGACAAATTTTCTCCATAGGTTAATATTGAGAGAGGCGAATCCAATAGGGTTAGTACACAGCAGCCTGAACATTATGGAAAAGCCAATCACATCGTCTGTGTTCAGAAGCTAATTCGTCTAATATTTCGTCTAGTGGGGTTTTAAACTTTGTTACCTTTTATAGTACCAGTTCGTTTAATTTGTCATTTTAATTTCGAGCAGACGTAATTCATTTACTATATATAATATATTTCAACGTTTTTCCTCAGTTGAAAATATACGAAATAATGAGCTGAAGCAGATGTTGATATGGGACTAATTCAGAGACCGGCCTACCAATTGTGGCAACTGAGGCAAGTTTTAAAAACGGCGTCTTTTCAAATTTAACTTTTAAATAATTAAGTAGAAATGATTGTTAGATCATTGAATAGCTCTTGAGATCTTGTTCATAGATAATTCTTAAAAATTTTCAGTTTGCAAAAACCGCCCTCAGCTGCTATAACTGTTACAGGTAGAGTTAGTAGAATTCTTAGAGCTATAACAACGTTTGGAAATATTCACTTATCTACACTGCTGGCCACTGTAAATGCAACACCCTGAAGGAAACATGCAAATAACATGAAATTTACAACATGCATTAGCGGAGGTGAGATATGCAAATGATTAGAATTTCAGCGCAGACGCACATCACGCGCGCCTGTGGCGCCACTTCAAAGCGCTATTTAAGGCTTGGAGATTTCGACGATTTCAAGTTTGGCAATTGTGTTTTTCTTGTGGTTTTTTCAAAAAAGATCAATTATGCCTCGTCGAAAAACAGCGATCATCTTTTGATCAAGTATCCGAGTTCGACAGAGGAAGGATAGTGGCCTACCGAGATTGTGGATTATCTTTGAGGGAAATCGGTAGTCGTGTTGGACGAAACCAAACAACTGTAATGCGGATATGTGATCGTTGGATGCAGGAGGGTACGACGAACCGGCGTGTTCGATCGCATCCACCTCAGCGCACCACTTCACGTGATGACAGGCAAATTGTGCGCATGGCAGTGACGGATCGCTCAGTCACATCACGAACCATAGCACAGCACATGCAGTCTGTAACGCATCATCCAGTGTCTGCGCGTACCATTCGACGCCGTTTACAGCAGAGTGGTCTGTCCGCAAGACGTCCATTGCTTTCTCTACCCTTGATGCAGAACCACAGACTTCTCCGCCGCTAATGGTGCGATGACAGAAGGATGTGGACGGCAGAATGGAATGAAATTGTCTTTACTGACGAGTCACGCTTCTGTCTGCAACACCACGATGGTCGCATTCGAGTCTGGAGACACCGTGAAGAGAGGATGCTGAACAGCTGCGTTATGCACCGCCACACTGGTCCTTCACCGGGTATTATGGTATGGGGCGGTATTGGATATTACTCTCGCACACCTCTAGTATGCATTGCCGGTACTTTAAACAGCTAGCGCTACATCTCCGAGATGTTGGAGCCAGTTGTCCTTCTTTACCTTCAGGGCTTGCCCACAGCTATATTTCAACAGGATAATGCGAGACCACACGTGGCACGCATTGTCCAACGGTTCTTCGTCAATCGCCAGATTGAATTGCTTCCCTGGCCGCCTCGCTCTCCGGATCTTTCACCGATAGAAAACATGTGGTCCATGGTTGCTCTACGATTGACCCAGATTCCATCCCCAGCTGCCACAGCTGATCAACTTTGGCAACGTGTGGAAGCTGCTTGGTCTGCTGTACGCCAAGAACTCATCCAAAGTCTCTTTGAATCAATGCCGAGGCGTGTGGCAGCGGTGATCTCCAACAATGGCGGCTACTCTGGCTACTGAATTTGGCAGGAACCACACTTCACAGAAATCTATAAATTTAATCATTTGATACTTGGTCAACATGTTATCTACAAAATAAATTTTGTTGTGATATCTCTTGTCTGTCTTGGTGTTGCAATTTGGGTGGCCAGCAGTGTATATATATATATATATATATATATATATATATATATATATATATATATATATATATATATATATATACGAGGGTTGTAAATAAAGTAATGGCAACATACCCAGAAAATATTTTAATATACTTACAAATAAAATTACATTACATTCCTTCAATATAATCACCAGCAAAGTCATGTACCTTTTGCTATAAATCAGGAAGCCGTAGGGTATCTTTGGCAAGGTGTTGTGTGTTGATGTCAGCGACGGAGCGCCCTAATGCTCACATCACAGACGGCACGTCAGGAAAACCTGATGCCCCGACGGGTTTCTTTCAAATTAGGAAAGAGGTCGTGTCAGGGAAGTACGGAGGATGTTCCAACAACTCCCGTGTGCAGATGGTGCGATAGCCACGGGCAACCTAGATTTTAATCCGCTACCGTTGATCACTTTTTGTAAACATGATTTAGAACGGTAGAGATGACAATGTCCACTTCAACGTCACTCAGAAACTACCCCTTCTACTATATCTACGGTTTTATGTACTCTACGGTTTTATGTACACTTCACAGAAGTCTATAAATTTAATCATTTGATAAATGGTCAACATGTTATCTACAAAATAAATTTTGTTGTGATATCTCTTGTCTTTCTTGGTGTTGCAATTTGGGTGGCCAGCAGTGTATATATATTAAACAGTTCCATAACTGACTCTCTGACTGACTGACATACAACGCACAGACCAAACCGCTGGACCTAAAGGGCTGACATTTTGCATGGCGATTCTCCTTATGGTGTAGGGGTGCACTAAGAGAGATTTTTGAAAAATTCTTCTTAGATTTTTTAAATTAAATTTTTAAGCTGTTTAGTTAACTTTTTTTAAGTTTGCATTTAAAATATTAATTTGAGGGTTATAAAATTTATATCACGAGAAAGATCCTAAAAATCCTACACTAAGTTCTTAGTGTACTACTCGTACACTAAGAAAGATTTTTAAAAAATTCTTCTTAGATTTTTTAAAATTAAATTTTTAAGCTGTTTTCGTAACTTTTTTCAAGTTTGCATTTAAAATAATAATTTGAGGATTATAAAATTTATATCACAAGAAAGATCATAAAAATTCCTTTAAAATGAAATCTTTTTCGAATCTTTACCTTCATTTTCTGATTTTTGGTGAATTTTTAAAGATTAATTTTTATAATTTAATTTCTTAAATACCGATCACGTGATTTCTTTTTCTGGTACTTTAAATAAATTTATCGTCACGTGCATAACAACTAAATAGACAAAAAAATATTTTTTTCTTCCTAATGCGGCACACGATTGGACATTATCAAAAAAATATTAAAATACAATAAAAGATATTATGTTCCTCAAACTGTACTATATTAACTGTACTATATTGTTTAGCATGTCCTATTACATTTAATTTGAATATTTTCTTCTACATTATTTTGGCTATAAAAATGTCCCTTAAGATTTTTTTATAAATAAATAAATAAATGAATAAATAAATAAATATATATATATATATATATATATATATATATATATATATATATATATATTGTGATATCTTCAGACTCCGGGTAGCTAAAAATGTTCAGAGTCAGTCTACTAAATTAAAATACAGTTTTATTAAATTTTAGTCGGAAACTTTTTACACAGGTGTTGATCTATTACACTCTTTACACAGGTGTTGATCTACCTCTAGACATAGAGGGAACTGGCCTTCGTAATAACCAATCGATATCGATGATAAGATGCACGTACAGTCACAGCGGAACTAGAAGGTCGGTACACAGCCTCTAGAGCGTACAGCTCTGAAAATAGAATAACTTCGTAAAGACAGTTATAATCGCGGGAAGCTTATAGAGCAGGCTGCTCTGAAATATGAAGATAACTTCTAGTTGAAATGAAGAACTAACCGAAGCCTTTAGAGCAGGATGCTCTGAGATAGCTATACTTCAGGGTGAAGTATTCGTGGACGAGAAGCTTCGAGCGGCTGCTCTGAAAAATAAGTCAGGATCAAGTCGGTCGCTCCAGGACAACGTAGACGAAAGGTGCTCTCTCGATGAGAGTCTCGACCAAGTCTGTCCAAAAACTGGATTTCTTCTGCGGCGTTGGCAACCGTGCTTCCGGTCACGTGACTACACAAGTTTTGGTTGGCTGGCACTATTTTGTGACATCATGTCCGTTGGCTGTGATTCGCCTGACCACGAGGCCATGTGTTCGGTTCCCATGATTCAGCTGATCTGAAAATCATTAGTTCACGTCGAAATAGTCATTAGTTTACGTCGAACTAGTCATTAGTTTACGTCCTCCCAGGCCCGGCGGCTAGAAGCAACACCATTCTTTGTGTGCAGACACCTTGACGCTGAAAGATAGAACTGTTCGCTGTTCACCTGCTGTGGGAGGTCCGGCTGTCTGGGTGATTTATTCGGAAGGGTCGTAACAGATTCTTACAACCCCTCCCTCCTTGAAGGAGATTTTGGCATAATGGCAAAATCTGAAAATCACTTTTAGACACAGCTCACCTGATACATCATTAGAGGCAATGCATTTAATTTACTAAACCATTAATACATTTATTCTAATACATTATGATTACTAGGTTACCTAACACATTAATACACTAAGTTATTTACACAATTCATTAATTATTTTCACACTCAACATTAATTTATTTACAACATTACGCCTGACTTAAGGTTTCTATTCTGCCATGAAACGGCTTAGGCAATCGGCATGACCTATCAATTTACCAGATTTGTGGACAATTTGATAATTGAAAGGCTGTAAGGCAAGAGCCCATCTCATAAGCCTTGGGTTATTTCCCGCATTCGTCTTAAGAAAAACGAGCGGATTATGATCCGTCTCGATGGTGAATCTCTGCCCATCCAGGTAATGTCTTAGTTTCTTTATGGCGTATATTATGCCTGCGCACTCTTTTTCGGTGGTGCAAAACTTCTTTTCTGCATTAGTAAATTTTTTACTAAGGTACAACACTGGATGGTCAGTATTCTCCGGTCCCTTTTGTGCCAATATTATACCGATACCAATGTCGGATGCATCGGTTTGCAGGATAAATTCTTTGGCGAAGTCCGGGGCGTACAAAACAGGTTTCTCAGTTAGTTTCGTTTTCAACTCTTGAAACGCTGCATTGCACTCCTCCGACCATTGAACCCTCTCTTTTCTGTGTTTTCCTTTTAACGCCCGCGTCAGCGGCTCAGCTATGACCGCATAGTTAGGAATGTATCTAGCATAATAACCACTAAGTCCAAGGAACTGTCGGATTTGGGTCTTATCCCGCGGTGTAGGAAAATCTACTACTGCTTTAATTTTTGCTTCGGTCGGCGTCCGACGTCCTTCTCCCACCATGTGTCCCAAATACTTAACACAACCTTGTGCGAATTTGCACTTGGAAGGTTTGATCGTTAGCCTGGCAGAAGCTATTTTCTTCAAGATCATATCTAGATGTTTTAGGTGATCTTGCCAATTTTCAGAGAATATGGCGACATCGTCCAAATATGGAACGCAGAAGTCGTCACATCCCTGAAGTAGCTGCGCCATAAATTTTGAGAAGCAATAGGGCGCATTCACTAACCCGAAGGGAAGGACTAAGGGGCGATATGTCCCAAAAGTAGTCACAAAACTTGCAAGTCTTTGCGCCCTAGCGCTCAAGGGGATTTGCCAATAACCCTTAGTCAAATCGATTACCGTAATAAATTTAGCGGCGGCCACTTTCTCGATACGGTCATCCATGTTCGGTAGTGGATAATACTCTGTTCTGATAACGGAGTTAAGGCGTCTGTAATCCACACATGGGCGAGGCTCTCGACCTGGACTTTCGACTAATATCATTGGAGAGGTATAATCCGACTCTCCAATTTCGATGATTTTTAGATCTAACATTCTTTTAATTTCGGTTTTTAGGATCTCATTTTGCCGCGGTGAAGTCCTATAGGGTTTGGATCTAATTGGTTTGTCACTAATGAGCTCAATATCATGCTCAATTAGATGCGTTCGGCCCGGATCGTTCGAGAATAATTTCTGATGGTTTTGTAACAACTCACCTAACTCTAGGATTTGTTCGGGAGTACATCTCTCTTCTAACATGCTACCCATAATAATCTCCTGGTAGTCGAAAATATTCGGGCTTGATACAGGGTATTGGATCTCTAGGTCAGTTTCGCTGTTCTCATTTGTAATTTCTTCGCACATAATTAAATTTACACATTCCATACGTTGGTGGTATGGTTTTAATAGGTTTACGTGGTACACCTGTACCTTGTCAGTCTTCCCCGGCATTTTTACAATGTAATTTGTCTCTGACAATTTCTTCTCAATTTCTCCAGGTCCCACCCACTTAACGGCAAATTTGTTTGCGGGGCAAGAGGATAAAACCAAAACTTTCTCCCCAACTTTAAACTCTCTCCTCACTGACCCTTTATCATAATAAGCCTTCCTTTTAACTTTGATCTCCCTTTCGGTTTCGGAAGCGATCTCCCGACAGTTCCGTAGCCTGTTCATCAGCTTGAAAACATACTCTGTAACCACATTAGTCTCCGGCGAATTCCTATACCATTTTCCGAAAAGTAGTGTTTCCGGCACCCTTAAATTCTTCCCAAATATCAGTTCGGCGATGCTAAAAACCATAAACATATGAGTCATGTTTCCAAGTGCAAACATGGCTGAGGGTAACCCTACCTTCCAATTCTCTTTTGCCTTAAGGCAGATAACTTTTAAGAGTCGTTCAATGGTGCGGTGAAAGCTCTCGACGGGGTTTCTTTGCAGATGAAACATTGAGTTCCGCGTCACCTTAATATGAACTTCCTCCAGAAACGTGGTCGTTAATTTGCTTGTGAATTCGGTAAAATTATCTAATTGCAATTCCTTCGGAAGCCCTATCCGACTGAAATTTTCTAATAGAGTATTAGTCATATGTTCTAAGTTTAAAGTACTCAAAGTTATGGCTTCCGGATACTTCCACAAAGCGTTTAAAATATACCGGTTTCTTTTTGGTGGGGTCTGCATACGACCAATGATCTCTACGTAAATTCCCGTGAAAACCTCCGTAATTTCTGAGACTAATTTCAGCGGGGCTTTCTTCCGTTCTCTCGATCTCTCTACTCTTTGACACAGGTCCCATGACCTAACATAGTCCTTACACTCTTTTATGCTCTGGGCCCCAAAATAATACCTCACTAATTTGTATTTACTTTTTGACATTCCCATGAGCGATCCGATGCCATCATGGCATAAACTTAAAACTGTAGACTTGTACTTAGTTGGTACAATCAATTTTTTTCTTTCCTCCCCTCTGTGATCTCGGGGTTTCTTAGGAAGTAATTCATTTTCTCCCACAATTTCCAGGGTTTCCTGTGGCTTAACTTTTTCCCAAATAGGTGTAAGTTTAGGGCAATTTTTTTGTTCTAAAACGAGAGTGTCGGCACTCTCTTCCACTAACACATTTTTAGTCTCGACGACTATTGGAAATTCAAGTTCTTTCAATTCATCCGGCGAATTTACCTCGGGTTCCTGAGACTCAGTTATTTGTTCGGCCGTTTCCCCTTTCTCTACTGTAATTCCCGTTTGAATTTCCTCCCGCATCCCTCGACTTTGGGTGACGACGGCATTTACGCTAGCTAGTTTTAATATTTGCGCCTCTATCAGCTCCTGAGTGGAATTTCCCAGCAAGTAGTGGTTCATTTCCACACTCTTACCTACCACGGCGGCCTTTGCTATCACTTGGCCGAATTCGGGGCTCTCAAGGGTTACGCGAGCTAAAGGTAAACGTCTAAATTCATTTTCCAAGGGCTGTTTGAGCAAAACATTCTCTCCGGTGAAATCTCCGGGTTTAACTAATTTAAGGGGACTCGGTACCAAAAATTTTTTTTTCTTAAATAATGCCTATATTAAAATTCTGAAATCATATTTAAGTAAGTCTGAATGATACAAAATAATAAAACATTTCAAATTGTTAACATTTTTATAATTTTTTATAAAAATTTGAATTTTTTAAAAAAAATTCAATAATTTTCAAATTCCTACTTCTTTTTTAATTTTTATATTTGGAACTAGATTTTTTTACCACTTGTTCATCATACCTAACTACATAAAACTTCTGAGCAGATTTTAAATAAAATAAGTAGATCAGGGTAAAAAAAAATAAAATGTGGTTGCATATGGAAAAAACGATAGAAAATAGTACTTTTTTAGATTCATAAATTTTTTTAAAAAGTTTTTTCATAGATATCAAAAAACCACTCAGACGTTTTGATACAGTAAGTATCAAGATTAAGCAAAAAAAAAATTAGACTGTTTGCATTAGAATTGTAGAAGCCTTAGCATTTCGAAGATGGGGAGAATTTGAAAAATCACAAACTGAGAAAAATGAGTTTAAAGATTTCATTTATAGAAAAACCATATTAAATATAATCTTACTTCATGAAAACTTTTTTGCCAACAATAATAGGATATATTATTTGTTTTCACAACAAAAAATAAAAGCTAGAAACCTTAATTTAAATAATTGAGATGCATATATAAGCTGTTATCCACTCGTTTACTGCAGTAAAATTATCTTGAAATAGACAAATGCTGTAAATGTGCAAAAATTAAGGCATAATATATACTACTTACTTGTTATATATTTATAATAAGATGCACTACTGTCATAAATCCTAAATAATAATAAACATAAACTATTAATAGCTTAAGATATGAATTTTGAAACCACCAAATTTTAATATTTCAATTTCTAAATTTAATGAACAAGGGTCAATTACTTTCCAATAGATTTAAAAGTAGCCAGCACTATAAGTAATTCCTTCTCTCTTTTTTTCTACAATTTCTCTTTTAGCTTTTGCATTTTTTACAATTTTTCTTACATATTGATATTTAGATGTAGCTCGTCTTTCTCGAAAAGATTGTTTTCGCATATCTAACGTTTTTGCAAGTCTTTATGTATGGCACCCTGACTTTATTCCTAGTATTTTATGAACTCCTTTTAATGTAAAACTCACACCTTTGTTATATTCGCAAATTGCTTGTCTAACAGAACGATCTACACGTTTTTTATACACAAATATGTCTTTGGTACACCTAGACCAAATCATATTATGCAAACTTTCATTTGCATTTTGCGTTTTGTAACTAATGCACTTTTCTAAAAGTTCATTTGATGCTAGTCGTTGGTAAATAGGAAGTATCTTTGGTAAAAATTCTTCTTTAATTGGTGTTCCAACATTTAACTTATGATTTCCTGGTTTTACACCTTTCGAAACTGCAGACTGATAGAAACACCATGAATCAGCCCCACTTGGACATTTGTGGTGCTGTGGTTTTTGGTCAGTTGAAATACTGTGGAACAATGTAGCATATATTGCAGTTTTCATATTATTTACATCACCCTTGTTCTGTAAAATTGCTCTTTGATAGTATTTTGTGAGCTTTTTTATTGTCGTTTCCTTAAGACTACCATGCCCTTTGCCTCCTAAATTGACACCACGAACACGCCAATCTTTAACAGCATTTCGCAAAGCTGTCCCTAATCTCTTACTTACGCGATTTACACATTCTTCCTTTTTAATTTCTACAGAAATATCACAAACAGGAAACAGAAATATCACAAATAGCTGAAGTTTTTGAACCTGATCTATAAGCTTCTTTCACTTCCTTATAAACTTGTTCGAACATATTTTTTGATAAAGTACAAGTTGCAGAGTTAAGCTTTTCAACACACCTCATATAAGTTCGTGAAGAAAATGGGGCCATATTCATTGACATACAAAATTTTTCAATAACAGTATATCCTTTCCCAATATTAGAAAAGGCACTGTCAACTTGAATATTTAAATTAGAACATTCTTGTTTCCTTTTAGTGTCTGATAATACATTGGTGCACTCAAAACAAACAAGTTTTAAATTTCTGTAAAAGCCAACTGCACTGCTACAGTCTAATTTGAGAGATATGTTTCCACAATCTACACATTTCACATTAGAAAACAAATTTCACAGTTCAACAGTATTTACAAAAATATATTCACCATTAATATTTTCTGTTTCTATTTGATTACAAGATTGAAAATTCTGCAATCGAGCACAACTGTTTGATGACATGCTTGTGTTCATGCAACGTGATTCTGCACTACTATCACTTATTATGTTACCTTCGGTTTGTTTCCATCTTTTATTATTATTTTCTGTTGCAAGAACAGATTTTCTTTTCCTCCTAGGCATGATTTCAGAAGAACACACAAAATAAATAAAAATGAACGAAGCTTCCACTTCTATAAACGAACTCGAATTATAAAACGCAATCCATGAAAAAAAAACAGTGTTCAGCACTCGTAAATGTAAACAAGTTGGCGCTACGGTTGTGGATAATCGAACTTTGAAAGCAGCATCGATATAAAAATAATTATTTTTACAATAAACCAGGGAGACGATCAGATCTCAGCTGTAAACATTGAAGCAGCTGGGATTTAAAGGGACATTTAAAGGGAAAATGAAAGATATGGGTTACGAAAATTAACCATAACTCCTTAAATATTTATCAGAATGACATGAAATTTGGGTGGAATCTTCTAGACATGTGAAGGAATAATTTAGAATAAAAATATGAAATTCGTCAATTTGGTCATTTTTCGACAAAATGAGATGTACCGAGTCCCCTTAACAGGACACACATCTACGCAACTCCCGCTATCACGCAATAATACGGTTTGGACCTGATTCACGCGAGCTTCGCTTAAGTAGGGCTTAAACGCAAGAGAAAACTCTTCCAACGTAACTAAGTTGTTTATGATTTCTCTGGATTTATTTAATTCTGGACAGTTCGGGCGGACATGTCCATTCTGACCACACTGAAAGCAGATGGGGCCACTTCGCTTCTCATACTCCCTGGTCCTCCAATCATTATTATTTTTATTAACAGCGTTGCGCCACTCTTTCGTACCTGATTCTTCTACTCCCGTTTCCGTCGTGGAACTAAATTTCTCTGACTGCTTGGGGCGGTCTACCTTTCTATTCTCGGGTGGTTTAATTTGCGTCGGTTTCTTTACGAATCGGCGGGTCGACTCATACGCGTCTAGCTTACTTACTAAAGTTATAGGATCATTTAGTGTTCCCCATACATCTACGAAATGATCTTTGATTTCCGCTGGCACGCGTCGCTTTATTTGGTCGGCTACCATAAGTTCTTTGAGTGACTCAAAATCTTTAATTTCAATTCCATCTAACCATCCCTCTAAATAGCTCCTCAATTCAAATATTAAATCTTTCCACAAAGCACCGTTCTGCCGTTGATGGGTTTGGAACTTCGTACGGAATGCTTCGGCACTGAGTTTAAACCTGTCTAGCAGTACCGACTTAACATATTCGTAATTATCATTTTTTTCTTCAGGTTCCCTGATGATTATTCCCGCTATTTCGCTCGGCAAAAGACTGAGTAACTCTGACACTAAATCACAATCATTAATTTGCAATTTCCTAGCTTGCCTCTCAAACAGATTTAAGAATAAAGCTATGTCTATCTTTTCGGCATCATACCTCTGCATTACCGATTTAACATGCCTAGACGGGTTCCCGTTTTCTGAGTTCACGGAATTCACACTACTATTTTCCCCAATTGGAGTGATTTTAAGTTTTTCAAGCTCAAAAGCGCGTTCTGCTGCTTTTTCCGCTCTCTCGGCTTCTTTAATCTCCTGCAATTTTCTATCTTCTATAAGATTTACGAGAATATTTTTCGCGCTCTCTTCCTCGAAACCTTCACTTTCTGAAATTTTTCTTGTCAGGTCAATTATTCTATCTGATTCTCGAATTTCTACTTGCAGCTCCAAAGCCAAATTCTGCAAGTCAATTTTCTTGTATTTTGTCAAAAACGACATTTTGCCTCAATAACTATTTATCCACAACTTAACCTTACCGGAACCCTCGGAATTTTGACCTCAACACAACAAAAGAACTGGTTGTCCGCTTTTCTCACGCCTTTACAATAGAGCCCTCTCAGTTCGGGGAATTCTAGTGCTACGTTCTTCCAAGAAAAAGGGGGGGGGTTACTCCGAAAGATTACAGTTTAACAGACTCGTTTGAAATCCTAACATGGCACATACAATTCAAAAATTTTTTTAAATTTTTCAGACCAAATTTCACACACATAAAAAAATCAATGCTACTTCAATATAATCTTAAGCACTCTACACAAGTTCAATAACTGACTAAATTAATTTGCAATACACAGTTACTTAATTTCAATAATTGGCTAATTTAGTTTGCAATACACAATTTCTTAATTTCAATAATTGACTAAATTAGTTGCAAAACACAATTACTTAATTTCAATAATTGGCTAATTTAATTTGCAATACACAATTTCTTAATTTCAATAATTGACTAAATTAGTTTGCAAAACACAGTTACTTAATTTCAATTTAGAATAAGTACTTAAATCAGATTATCCACAGTTCTAGTATTCATCTAACAAATATTTGTTCATTTACTTTTCTTTTAAAATTTTAAACACATTGCATACAATTCATTTTTACCTTATTCTTTTGCATAAACAATTCTAATACTTCATTAATTTACTTTTGACTCAATTAATTAATTTCTCACAGATAATTTACTTATTTCAATTCAATAGTTATTTCCCATGAAACATTAATTTACACATGTTAACATTTACACAGATTCTAATCAATTAATTTACTTTTAATTAATCAATCAATTACTTTTGCCTCTAATGAGAAAACAGGCTTACCTTGTCTAATTTTGAAGACTAGATTGTAGGCTCTCATTGAAGCTAGGCAGTCTTTCCAGGCTGGTTCTTGGGGGATTTCCTTATTTAATATGCAGCCCCAATACTTGATCGCTGCACAAATCCACTGTTGGTAGGCTGCTCGCTGCTATATACTGGTATCTGTGATGCACACACTTGGGACGGGACGTCCGCACAAAAAGTCCTAGATGGGCTTCCTACTCTAATTTCCTAATTCGAAGGGGTGGATTGCCAATTTTTAATTAATGGGACAATCCCAAACACGCTGCCACCAATTATTAGTAGACTGTGATATCTTCAGACTCCGGGTAGCTAAAAATGTTCAGAGTCAGTCTACTAAATTAAAATACAGTTTTATTAAATTTTAGTCGGAAACTTTTTACACAGGTGTTGATCTATTACACTCTTTACACAGGTGTTGATCTACCTCTAGACATAGAGGGAACTGGCCTTCGTAATAACCAATCGATATCGATGATAAGATGCACGTACAGTCACAGCGGAACTAGAAGGTCGGTACACAGCCTCTAGAGCGTACAGCTCTGAAAATAGAATAACTTCGTAAAGACAGTTATAATCGCGGGAAGCTTATAGAGCAGGCTGCTCTGAAATATGAAGATAACTTCTAGTTGAAATGAAGAACTAACCGAAGCCTTTAGAGCAGGATGCTCTGAGATAGCTATACTTCAGGGTGAAGTATTCGTGGACGAGAAGCTTCGAGCGGCTGCTCTGAAAAATAAGTCAGGATCAAGTCGGTCGCTCCAGGACAACGTAGACGAAAGGTGCTCTCTCGATGAGAGTCTCGACCAAGTCTGTCCAAAAACTGGATTTCTTCTGCGGCGTTGGCAACCGTGCTTCCGGTCACGTGACTACACAAGTTTTGGTTGGCTGGCACTATTTTGTGACATCATGTCCGTTGGCTGTGATTCGCCTGACCACGAGGCCATGTGTTCGGTTCCCATGATTCAGCTGATCTGAAAATCATTAGTTCACGTCGAAATAGTCATTAGTTTACGTCGAACTAGTCATTAGTTTACGTCCTCCCAGGCCCGGCGGCTAGAAGCAACACCATTCTTTGTGTGCAGACACCTTGACGCTGAAAGATAGAACTGTTCGCTGTTCACCTGCTGTGGGAGGTCCGGCTGTCTGGGTGATTTATTCGGAAGGGTCGTAACAGATTCTTACATATATATATATATATATATATATATATATATATATATATATTTACATCAATTGTATACATTGATCGTCGTATTTATTATAAATATATACAGTCGAACCTCCATATATCGAAGTAGCAATGTGCCGGAAAAAAATTCGATATATAGAAATTTCGATATATAGAATTGATCTTAGTTTTATCATAATTCTCCTAAGACATTAAAATTAAAGCTTGTTTTCGTATACGAAACTCCATTTCCAATTTATATGGGAATCCCATTAAATGAAAGTTAATATCTAAAAAATGAATTAATGTGAAAGATTTATTGAGTACTATATACCTTTAAAAAAACAATAATCCAGACAGTGGTTAGAGTGATCACAGTTACATTCTTTCAAAAAAAAAAACTACGAATATCTTTCTGTACAGCCAGTTTTACGGAAAGTTCATCAAAGAAATGCTCGCATTTATTCAGTCCATTAAAAACTTCATCAGGGACATTTTCCCCGAATTGAAGTCCACGAAAAAATTTTTCAAACGCCAAATATTGGGAGATTTTATTCTAAAGTGGATTAAAATCTCCCAATATGTCGTGAAAAAAATTTCGATATATAGAAACAGTTTTTCTATGTAATGAACATGGAGATTTGCTAAGAGTTCGATATATAGAAAATTTCGATATACGGAAGTTCGATATATGGAGGTTCGACTGTATATATATATATATTTTTTTTTTGGCATTAATTGCATACATTGACCGTTATATTTAATTTGAATGTACTCCGTAGCGAAGTGCGGGTTCTCAGCTAGTATTTGTATATTTTTATGAATTTCTACGTTTGTTAGCTTAAAGAATTAACTAGGTGACCCGTGTGAGCATGCGAATAAAATACGATACATTTTATAGCGAGGTTGTTGGTTTGTAGTAGGATGAAAAAAGAACCGGTTCATTTTGTAGCCATTGTTTATTTGTCAAATAAGAATGGTTCGTAAGGATAATACAAAACCGATTACAAAACGCCTTTTGCCTCAATATTGGAGATGAAGCATAACATAAAACAGGAGAACATGAGATATGTAAATGTCAAAGCATATTTGTAGACAATATTAAAAGTTAAATTTGACACAAACTTGAGAAAATGTGATATGTTACAAAACCTCTTTCTACACACTATTTGACCGTGCCGTATCGACGCATCCAGGGAAAGAACTCTAGGACCCAAAGTCACTTTTTAACTTCGATTTTTAAACAAACAATACAGTGTGTCATTCTAACTTAACAATTCGTCAGAAACGAATTACTTAATCTTTAAAATGGTACCTCATTTATCGATTTTCGTTAAGCATGAAGGAAGTTAAAGGGATCGTCACCAAAAATCGCCCTCTAGAAATAATATATGATGATGATGATGATGATCGTATGTTTTTAAAATTTAAAGATTAGTGTTCAAGAGATAAAAGTAAAAGTAAATAAATAAGCGAGCGTGTGCTTGCCATCTAGCAGTAAAGCAAGTCTTTACCCGTCTGTCGCACATTTTCCCATACAGTTTACAAAAGAAATTTTCCATTCCGCAACGCCCCAACCGTTGTTCCCATCTCATTTTTTTCTTCGACTTTCACATCTACATGGTAAGACTTTTATTTTGATTATCCATAAATTATGAGACAAATTAGAAGATTTCCCTTAATAAGTTGATAGAATTTTGTCATATACAATTCAATAGTATATATAGAATTGAATAAATAAAATTAAACTCTAAAAAGGCATACTAAAGAAAAATATCACTCATAAAATGTTCTTCAGGAGCAAAGAAAATAAATTTTAGTCTAAGCAAATTGTTTTTCCATGCAAAAAGAATAATGTTCATCTACGCGGATGTTACTAAGAAAGAAACTTATTAATTCACAGAATGATAATAAAAGCAGACGATTTTAAACTTTAAAAGTTCAGTGTGCGCACGATAATAGGGAAAAAAAGCTAGCGCCATCTAGAGGAAGAAAAAATGTTTATAATGTTTATACTTCAATTTTCAAACAAACAATACGATGTGTAATTCTAAATTAACAATTCGTCAGAAGCGGAGATCTTAATCGTTAAAATGGTGTATCATTTTTCGATTTTGGTTAAGTATGAAGGGAGCAAAAGGGATCGTCACCAAAAATCATCTTCTAGAAATAATATATATATATATATATATATATATATATATATTATATATATATATATATATATATATATATATATATATATATATATATATATATATATATATATATATATATATATATATATATATATATATATATATATATATATATATATATATATATATACATAGATTTTTTTCGTTATTCGTTAAAATTTTCTTATTTTTACTATGTCTCATTTTGGCGCCTATTTCAATTCGGCGTCTGAGGCGGTCGCGTCGCCGCCTCAGCTATGGGATCTGCTCTGGACAAAATAATAGACACATCAACATGCAATAACGACTGTTCTTAATTTGATTTAACAGAACATTTAAATCAAATTAAGAACATTTTCCTTTCGAATTACGTATGGGCATAGAAGATAGTTAAGGTACGGAAAAAGACAAAAAAACTTTTGTGATAGAATCTGCGAAAAGTGACTGTGATGCTTCAACCAGAATGGGCAGAAAATGACATTTCACCTACTTTTAAAAGCGTATCCATGTGTCTCATTAGTATGTTTTGAATGTAGAAATCTTTAGAATATTGGTGAAGTAAAGATAATGATATCTTTTTATCCAATTTACTTATCAAACAAATTTACGACACAACAAAAAGGGAAAAAATTACATTAAACCTCGGATAAATCTTGTAATATACGAAGTTAACGATATGGATAAGATAAAATTGGGCTCGAAGTAGCCTAGTCGGCTTTCGGTGCTGAGGGTGCTTAGATCGAATCCCGACACGGGCCATTAAATACATCTGTGTCTAGATCGGATATGGGTATGTTAAATACGTAGACCGGAAAGTCCCTCTATGAGGACAGAGAGGGTGGGAGAGGGTACGATCCCCCCTCTCGGTCAAAATTGAGGTGGCGCATTGCTAAATCAAACTCCGACCCTTGTGATGCCATTATAAACAGGAGTTGCACCCGTCAGCCCTCTAGCCTATATGGACCTGGTCTGGAATACTTCCGGCCATGGGGCATTAGAAAAAACAACAACAGCAACTAGATAAAATTTTTGATATTGTAATACAAATGAAAAATTCCCACTGGATATATTCTAGGTCAAATGAGAAAGATTTTTTCTTTTTTACTTGAAACACCTATATTTTTAAAGACTATGACCTGACTGAAATTCAAAAACAAATCTTAACATTTTTTAAAACAAAAATTCTAATGCTTCGCCTCACAGATTCAGACATCACGAAGGTAGTCCTTTTTTGGATTATTTTATTCCAAAACTCCAGCCACAGCTGTTGACATGCGTTGGCTTTTGCTTAAAATCACCGGTCAAGAATGTGTCGAGACAGCCGTGGTTGAAAAAACTCTTGAGATGACAGATATAGGTGAATCTAAACAAGGACTCGCTTATATGCAAATGAGCGGTTCCAGAGGCTATTGTTTGAGGTCACTCGGGGATTTCAAAGGAAACGTAAATATCGCATTAAAGGTCTGTGTGTTGTTCATAATGGTTAGAAAATAGCTGGTAAGTGCAAATAACACTACGCTCTAAGGTGTTTAAGTATGTGTGCGCATGTACGTACCATTTTATATATATATATATATATATATATATATATATCGGGCTTGTGGCGGCCCAGTGGTACAGCGCGCTGGTTTTCGGTGCTGAGGGTGCTCAGATCGATTCCCAGCGTTGCGCCACGAAAAAATGCCTCCATTTGTAATCGTCCCTTCATAGGGGGAAATGCTGTCCGCCTATATGGTGCCCCCATAATAAAATGGGCAGTAAAACTGTGGCGTAGTATAGGCGAATGTTTAACGACAAGTGCCTCCGCATTGAATCTATATCTACCTATGTATGTATGTATATATATACCGTGGACGCTCGTTAATTCGAACTCGAAGGTTCTCAGATAGAAGTTCGAATTATCCGATGTTAAGAGAATATATATAACTTTAAATGTGTATCACTGAAGAAGAAACTCTCCTAGTATGTATAACCCCAGAAAATATATTATACTATGTTATCTAAAGTTAAACATATTAAAAAGCAATACAGACTTACATTAATCATAAAATGAAGCAGAAGATATGCAGTATAAAGTAAACTTTTATTAAAAATATGAATTACACTTTGGGGAAAAACTGTAAAATGGATGTTTGGTTCTGTTTATGATGCCTACATTGTTCAGCCAGCTTTTCGATTTGAAGTAAACATTTCAATTCATTTTCAGAGGAAGGTTCCATCTGAATAAATGCTTTCACAGTTTTAATAGAGTCCATTATGGCTTTGACCATTATGGCCGCATTAGAAATATCTTTCGGCAGGTAAGTAGAGAAAAGCAGTTTCCTACCGAAATTAGTGCATACGTCTTCGATTACACCAGAGCTTTGGCCACATACCGAGATAAGAAATATTGTGCCTTGACTTAAATCGAGAAAGCCATCCATCACTGCATTTAAAATCTCCAATACCCATTCGAATTGCCTATTCATCAGCCTTCGTCAGCACTAGGGGTCCATTTATCGGAAAATTTCGAGATCTATCATCCTGGAACCATAGCAGTAGAGCTTTTTCTAGAACTTCTTGGGACGCATTTCCCATGCGTTTCCTTCCTCTAGCAAATTTTGATTTTTCCCATGAATCTAAAATTGACTCCTTGTTTTTCAAATTAGTTGACAAGGCATTTTTTAAAATTCTATAGTCAGCTCCTAACTTTGTTTTACATTCGCCATTCTCTACTTTCTTTAAAATTTCTACCTTTGTCTTCAAAGTTAGGGTTTTGTACTTTCCACGTGTAGACATCCTGAATTTTTACACGTTCACACCACACAATGAGGAAGAAAAACTAGACCACATTAACTTGTCTGCACTGCAGTTATAACTGACGCAGCTCCTTAGAATCTGTAGTAAAGACTAGTTTTTCTGAAATTCTAAGAAAATCGATCTAAATAAAGGAAAATTGCTTTTTCCGTTTAGCACTAATAAGAAGGACAATAACTACTAACGTTTAGCGGACATGCAATAGTCTAGGAATGCAGGCATGTGCCTCTTTACACAGAAAATAAATTTTGACACACAAAATAATAAATACAGTGTGTATTTTCTCCATTAAACGAGGAAAAAGAATTTTTTTGTCAAATTTTTAGTTCGAATTAACCGAAGTGATAAAAATTTAGTTCGAATT
This sequence comes from Dolomedes plantarius, assembly GCA_907164885.2. NCBI lineage: Eukaryota > Metazoa > Arthropoda > Arachnida > Araneae > Dolomedidae > Dolomedes > Dolomedes plantarius. The sequence continues at coordinate 83,807,581 of OU015497.1, read as the reverse complement.
AATGAGATATTTTTAACATTAACTCCAGTACAAGTTTTTGGGGGCCTTTGGATTAGTTCGAATTAACCAAAAGTTCGAATTAACCGAGTTCGAATTAACGAGCGTCCACTGTATATATATATATTTGTTTATTTATAAATTTATATATATATATATATAGTATATATATGTTAGCCTGTTAACGCACATCTGTGGACAAATGTTATACCTTATAAAAGAAAAGATAGAAAATAGCGCTTTTTTTATTGAACTTAAATACCGTGCTACTTGGGCCAATAATTACTTCCTGATCATCAATCTGCTACACCTGAGCAAATCCGTTTTACTTATAGTTTTCATCGCCGAAAATTCTAATCAATCTTACGCGAAGGTTGAAAAGTGGGCAACAGAATTTCCTAGAATGTGAAGACATTCCGGGAAAATAACAATTTGGTTATGTTCACAATTTGCCATTTGGTCTTTGTTTACATTTTGAAAATAAATTTTGACTGTGATATCCGGAGGTCTGAAGACATGCTCAAAATTAACGAATACGCTGTTTAATATCAAGAAATATTTTAAATAAACTTCACTATTTTCAAAATTTGTCCCTCGCAGAGGCAGATGTCTTCACTTTCGATAATTAGAACCAAATATTCTGCGAGAGCGTAAAATACTGTATATGAGAATTGAAATTGTAAAAAAAATATTGAAACTGATTTCTGGCATATCGCAATTACTACTTCATAATGTATGTGAATTAAGAGTTCTTTAATGATTAAAGTCAAATGCAAGATGATTTCAGAGAGGGGAGGATTTTTTTCCACCTTCATTCTAGCTTCATTCAATGATATAAGTTTGATCTATTATAGGGTGGTAAAATGTTGAAGTAAATTGGGACGAAATCACTGAAACAAAATTCAAGCCCAATCCCCGATTTAAAAATGCTTTTCACGTGTATTTAACAGCTATATTGTGCTGAAGGGCTTTTGATTGGAATGAAACTGGTCTACTCTTGTTCTGTGTCAGATATGTATATCTTTTGCTTGGTGTATTTCTGTCAAAGAGGCTTGTTTCATGCATTTTTTGTTTTCATTGTAATTTACAGTTAGTTTCACATTTCTTAGTATAATCACTTGTTCTCCATGAAAAAAATCAATGCAAAATTCACCACAACATAAAAATATAAAGTAAATCTTCTGACGAAATTACTACTATTCTCACATATTCCCCGGCTAGACAGCGCTGACGGGCTTGTAACATCGTGAAACTGGTCTAATTGTTTTCAGACTAAATTACAACTTGCAATTTTTATTTCCCCTCCTATTTCATGATGAGGACTAAATAGTACCTTGAAGGAGAGGAACGAAAACTATTACTGGAATCATCTTTTACGTCTCACGAATTTTAATTTCCTACTGAGGGTGAAAGAGTTACTCTTAAAACAACTCCCTCTTACGTTAGTGTCACTGACTACATTACTTTAAAAATAAATTCGGTGGAACTCCGGCTGTATCAATGGTAATGTTACCATTGGGTACATATGCTTGGTACCAGTGTGGGATTCAAACCAGTCTTGGAATTAATAACCGGTTCTATGTCTTAATGACTATTTTAGGTATACCAAAAGATATACCGAAGGGTAGTTTAATAATTCATGCATTTATTACTCAAATAAAAACAATAAAAGAGGTACGCATGACTAGATAATGTTTTGTCTCCCAGTGGCTAAGGCATCAGCCTGCCACGCCGGGGGCGCAGGTTCGATTCCCGCATAAGACTTGGTCGTATTCTGGGGAACCGGTCAGTCTTCCGCCTAGAAAGGGGATGCTGCAACCCATCGTCCATAGCCGGTGTCATCGTTTGTTAATAAAATTCTTTTGTGATTGTGTGATTTGTGTGTTTCTAATTCTTTGTATACATATGTACACCGGGCTGGGGTGTAATGCGTCAGCCCCCAGGGACATTAGCAAAAAAAAAAATTACGTTTTAAGAAAGAGTTTTAAAATATTAAGTGATGATAAACTATTATTGAAGATATTTCCATATTGCTGTTTGTTTGGCATTCTCACTTTCATTTTTCTTTGCTTTTATCATAGGCTATGTGATTTATTCTTAACATTCTTTGCTCTGTAGGAGTAGGATTCCATTCCTTTCCGATTAGACTGGACCAGCTGCCTGGTATATAGTAGGTTTATTTCTTTTTAAATGTTTGTCCTAAGAACGAGGCAGCTGGCGCACATTAGCAAACAGTTCGCAGAACCGATACCTACATTAGGTATTGGTTCTACAGCACTGGTGCGAACGGGCTGAATCCCACCACTGCCTGGTCCACGTTGCTTTATATGACATATTGGATCCGACGGTGCATTTCGCTCATATATACACGTTGCACTGTACAGGGTCATCGAAAAATGTTGGACACATTTCGAAAGCTCATAATTCTAAAATAAATTGAGCAAACGCAATAATATTCTTTTCAAACAACTTGGCAAGTGTCCAAGATTTCTAAATGTAACTGGTACCGTGACGTTGAACGTTGCGCAGAAGCAATGCGAGGTGGAAGAGGTCTTCGTTCGGCTTTCCGTCAGCGCAATGGCGACCGTTCAAGAGAAAGCTCAAGCGGTGGTTTTTTGCAATAAACAGGACGGTAATTTCTCTGAACTGTTTTAACAGATTTGTACTCCGCTAACCACAACACATATTGAGCTTTCTCCTGAACGGTCGCCATTGCATTGACGGAAAGCCGAACGAAGACCTCTTCCACCTCGCATAGCTTCTGCGCAACGTTCAACGTCACGGTTGCGTACCAGTTACATTTAGAAATCTTGGACACTTGCCACGTTGTTTGAAAAGAATATTATTGCGTTTGCTCAATTTGTTTTAGAATTATGAGCTTTTGAAACATGTCCAACCTTTTTTCGATGATCCTGTATTTTTTTGCTGCAAAGATTGGACGTTGAAATTCCCCTTCAGAAGTATAGTGCTTCAACTGCAAACCGAACTAAATTTTTCTCAGATTTGCCCTTTTTTTTAAAATTTTACCTCCTTTATATTATAGCAATCTTTCTTTGACACCCCGTTGAGTGTTAAAATTTAGTTGAGTTACCTGAAATTTACGATGTCCTTGCTGAGGTAATTTACTATCTTCCATTCGACACGGCTGGGATGCATTGTAAGAATCGCCCTTTAAACAACAACAAGTCACGCAACAGACCACAGAGCTCTGAAAATTTTCTGCGGTTTTTAGGAAGTTTTTTTTTGGCTATCTCACCTTGTCAAGGTCGCCGTTGCATCCAGAAAAACATTCCAAGAAGACATTCGCTCTGAAGACGACGACTTGTAGGCTGCGACCTTGCCTGTAACCGGCTTTTTAACTGCAGAATCTTAGCTCTTTTATTTCTCTTTTCCTTTCCTGGGGTCACTTTTTTGTTTAGAACTTTAAAATAAAAAAATAACTTTGCATGCCACGGGACCTGTTGCTGAGTTAAATAGAAAGTTTAGTGATGTCTCGGCGATTTTTTTCCTGCGATTTTTACGAAATGTAAATACTTTTTAACTAACTGAACTTTCTCTGTAAACACTAATTTTATAAATAGTTTTAGATTTTTATGAATAAATTTTATATATTTATGCATTTTTTTAAGAATGATAATAATCTGCTATCAACGTTCTCAAGCTTTACATTGAGGATGGCATTAAAAAAATTTCAGGTAGTCTCTTCTAACGAAACTATCGTGGGTTATTCACGTAGGATTACTTATCGTTGCTTACTTCTTTTGTATGTATATATATGTATGTATGTGTTATGTATATATGTATCTATCTATCTATCTATCTATCTATCTATCTCCCTCTCTCTCTATATATATGTGTGTGTGTGTGTTTGTTTGTTTCAATGTCAGTCAACATTTTGAAGCATTTTGGTACTTTTTTGTTTAACTGTTTACTGCTTGCCCAAGCGATACAGACTGGATTTGGCGCGCTGCCAAAATTATAACTCGCGGCGCAGAGCATCTGAAATTTTGCTTTCCGGAGAGTCGTTATGGAGGAACGTAATCCTACTTAAAAACATTTTGCTACAGCCAAGTCTAACTACGATACTCGTTATTATTTTTAAATCTTTTAATGCCACCCAGCATTTTCTTCAAACATAAGTAATGAGTAGAGAGCTAAAATTGCTTTTAAAGAGTTGACTGAAATGTATTGTAGAACATATGTTTCGCCTAGATTCAGGATAAACCTCTGAATTTGATTACAAACTATCCTACAAGCAAAATATACCTTCCTTCTCATATCTTTAACACATATATAATTAATATATTAAGTAGTAGCTATTTTTTAATCAATTGCGGACATTACAATTTTTTAATACCAAATCAAGCTACGAAGTATATTTCAAAGATATTGCTTAAGCGTTTAATTTTATCAGAATTTTTCCTCTTTTATCCGCGAACCATTGCATGAAACACAGCCACCCACATCGTATAATGGTCAGCGTCGTGCGCTTCTGCAAAGTGGGCACGGGTTCGAATGGCAGCTAAGGCATAGACGTTCTTGTGATGTCTCCTTAAAGGGAATTGGTACATTTACGTGATGCTTGAATTCAAGGATATCCACATTTCGATAGCTGGAATTTCAAACGTTAAAAAATCAAACTTTTCTTCGAAAAGTCGTTATTTCTGTCTCTGCACCGGTCCATAGCTTGGAGGTCGATTGCGCAATTCGAAATACAAATGCCCGGGTACTTGAGGAACGATGAAACGGATAGAAACTCTGCCAACGGATACATCAATAGGTGAGGAGAAGATCACGAACAAAGACGGTGAAGAAATAGTTAATGGTGGGTATTATTTAACCCCGCACTGGTCGCGTATATAAAAATTGCAGGCATAGTCGCGTGGCGTCCGATAGACGCCAAATTATCTTATTTGGGCTTTAGTTAGTCTATTTGTAAAAAAAAATATTTATTAAACAGCCAGTTAAAGACATGATGGATGTAAATGAAAACCAGTCAATTTTTTAAAGTAATTTTATATGCAATTTTTACAATAAAATGAATTAAAGCAAATGAAAAAAAAGTTTCATATAGTCTCTTCTAACGAAACTACAGCGGATTAATCACGTAGGATTACTTATCGATGCTTACCTCTTTTGTATGTATATATGTATGTATGTATGTATATGTTATGTGTATATATATATATATATATATATATATATATATATATATATATATATATTATACACTCTCACAAAAAAATATATGCACCCAGACGGAAACGAGCTACTATCACGAAACTTAACATGTATGTAAGTGTATGAGGAGATAAGCAAATGATTACAAATTCAGAAGAACAGACCGTTTTATTAAGACGATATGGCATGAAAAAGGTTACAAATCAGTAAGTAGTAAATCCACCTTTGGCAGCTATACAAGCCGAAGCACGACGTGGCATTGAGTCAATGAGGGCACCTATGGCCTCCTGCGGAAGATCATGCCATAATATTTGCAACTGGGCAGTTAATTCACCAGTATTCCGGGACGGCTGCAGTTGCCTTCCAAGCACGTCCCAGACGGGCTCTATTGGCGAGAGGTCTGGTGACTTTGCAGGCCATGGGAGTACATCATATCTTTGAAGACATTGTTGGGAGAGTCTCTTTGTATGTGGACGAGCGCTGTCTTGCTAATAAAGGGCACCTGGGCGACTTGATAGTATAAGCAGTACAACTGGTGTTAAAAATCTCGTCCACGTAACTGCGTCTGTCAAAGTGCGTTGAACGACGACTAGAGGTGATCGTGTGTCTCAACAAATCGCTCCCCACACTGTCACACCTTGTGTAATCGCCGTATGCCTCTCGACAACAAATGCCGGATTGGTCCGGTGGCCTGGCCGCCTTCACACACGTATGCGCTGGTCATCAGCATTGAGACTGAATCGGGATTCATCGCTGAAGATCACACGCCTCCAGTCGGTCACACTCCAGCTTGTCGGCAAAAATCCAATCGACAGTGCCTTTGATGTGGGGTCAGTGGTAGGAGTCTTAATAGACGTCGGCAGTCGTCTCCGAATGGTTTCCCTTGATACCACCGGATGTCTCGAAGGTGGTAAATGGCGTCGAATCGATTCTAGAGACGTTGGTGGTGCAGACGTGGCTGCTCTTATGATTGCGCGATCCTCGCGCGCATTTGTGTTCCTGGGACGTCCTGACCCTCCGCGACGGTAGACTATCCCTTCCGTGATCCATTATTGCCTACACCGAGCAACTACCATATCACTCCAACCGAGGTGGCGGCCGATACGCCTGTTCGACCAACTGCTTTTCTGAGGCCTACTATACGCCCCCTCTGAAAGTCCGACAATTGTTCGTACTGTCGCCGGTTACGTCTCAGAGGCATCTCTAGTCACAATACCGTCCATCCAAGTCGACAGATTTGTTTGAATAATCCTATGGCACGAGCAATTATGCTTTTAAACTGTCCCAGCTGCGCATCTCATATGCGCATAGCGCGCTTACCCTTGTCTCATTTGCGTCGACATTTTAATCATTTGCATATCTCTTACCAGACTACATACCTGCCAAGTTTCGTGATAGTAGCTCAATTTCTTCTGGGTGCATATATTTTTTGTGACAGAGTATATATATATATATATATATGTCAAAATTTTGACGCATTTTGGTACTTTTCTGTTTAACTATTTACGGCTTGCCCAAGCGATACAGACTTTAACTCGCGACGACGGACGATTTTAGCGTCTGAAATTTTGCTTACCGGAGGACCGTTATGGAGGAACGTAATCCTACTTTAAAAAAAGAAATTTCTATAAGCGATTTTTACAAATGATTACCAATAAAATGGAAAAAAATTATTTTTATACTCAATTTTTACTATAGGATAAATAAAAATAGAGAAAATAAAAAAAAAAAATTATGTTTTGCTAGCAATTATTACAAATTTGATGAAAGGCAAATCGGGTGTTTTGGTATATAACAGTTTACTATAAAAGAATGATGCTTGCTTTGTTTGTTAGTTATAACTCATCCATAAACACGTCGAAGGTATTGACATCTGCTGAGCATACAGAGTAATCCATCAATACGCAAAATGTAAACTAAGTGCTATTGGCGTCTGCGAGACGCCGCGCGGCCAGTGCAGGGGGTTAATAATGATTAAACGCCTTCAGATGACCTTAGGTCCGACGATACCTAGGATACTCTTTATTCGTAGAGTACTCACTGAGCCCCCCCCCCCCCAAAAAAAAAAAAAAAAAAAAAAAAAAAAACTGGTCAAAAGAAGGCCGAGACAAAATGTGAGAACTCTGTCCCACAGTATTATAGAAAAATTTCAGAAAGTTTTGATAACGGTAAAATGTAACCTGTTGGAAAACCTTTCATCTTGAATCCTGGTAAACGCGGTTGGACTCTTTTTATATATTTAAGTTACGGATTGCAAACGTATTTTCAGTTCTACAGGTCACAAATAACCGCCGTAAAAGGAAACGATGTCATATGTATCTAAACAAAAAATATAGGAAATGAAACATGTCGCGGTAAATTTGCGAGAAATTCGAATTTTGTCTAACATATATACGGGAAAACTAAAGTAAATTTGTTTAATTTTTAAATCAAGGTTTTTCCATTCAAAATATTTTTAATTGCAGTCCAATAGGCTGAAAATCAGTGACTAACCTTTCTAGACAGATTTAGTACTATCAGATATGTGTTTGTGATATAGGCATCTCAGGTCATTTGATGGACATATATTTTGACGTCTCGTTGAAAACATTTTAACTCTAGAAAAGACGGGAATTATTTTCTTACTAAAAAGACTGGACGCAGTCATTTTGACGGTTAAAAATAAAATCAGAAATTTAAAATATTTAATTTTTTAAAATGGTTAAATACTTATAATTTTGAACTATTTCATACCAATATATAATAAACTAGCTGAGTGGCAACCCGATTAGTTACATTTTCGATTTAAAATGAGATGGTTTTATTTCTTAAAGATTAAAAACTGTTTAATCACTTTTAAAAATATATTAGAATTTTCAAAAAACGAAATAATTATTTAAAATTCTCTTTTTCAAATTTTGGTTTTTGGCTTTTGAAATAATTCTTTTAAAATTTCCGTTTTCAAATTTTGCTTTTTAAACAAAAAAGAAGTTCGTTCAAGTAGAAAAAATTCTAAAGTTTTTAACACAGTTCTGATGAATTCAAAATTGGTGGCGGAAGAATCCTCATTAGTTGCTGATTAAGTAGAAACAAATTTCACGAACTTTCTGGAATTATTAGCGAGTAAAATAATAAGTTGAAAAATTACGAACTCGGCATTCAGTTACATTAAGATACTATGGTGATCAGCGCGGGAAATTTCAAAAGTGAGTTTTGTAAATACGCTTTTTTAGAATGATAAATTTTTTTTATTAAATGTATTTGGTATATTTTAGAAGCTGAACATCTAGAAAATGTTGATAAGTCGTAAAATTGACATTAATAGGTGCAGAAAACCGAAATATTTGTCCATCAAAATTTTCGATTTCGTGAAATTCGGAAAACTGTTTTGGGGAAAAAGCTTCGTTTGCAATGAAAAACATTTTTAACTAAAATGTGTATATCCTTAAAGATGAAGAGTTGTAGAACACATGAAAATAAAAAAATTTGACGATTGGTGGACTGAAAAGTTTAATTTTGCATGCATGAAAATAGTGGAAATTTGCGAAACGGAAAGGAACTGGCCCACCCGGAATGTCAGCTGTTTCTGTTGCCCCCTTCTTTTGAGTTCGGCGATTTTAATTTAATAATTAAAAAAGTTTAAGGTTTTCAAAGTTGAGGATGGTTTCAGTCCACGCGTCTCATCTGTCCGCATCCATCGGTACCAGTCGCGATATCCTGTTATGCTCGATTCGCGAGATTAGCCCGTCCCCGCGTCTGCTCACTAATAAACATACGCTTGTTTACCTTCAGCTGTTAATAGTAAGATGCTCGGTTCGCGAGATTAGCCCGCCGCCGTGCCTGCTCACTAACAAACATACGTTTGTTTACCTTCAGCTGTTAATAGTAAGATTAGTATATATTTAGATATATTTTTATGCAGGTACGCCGAGCTGACAACATGGTATGGTTTATCCGTGAAAATATTTCCATGGTTTCTGCAGTCCTCAGTTTTCAACACCAATATTTCCGAAGAGCCAATATTTCTGATATTTACAAAAGGGAGAAGAGACAAAAAGTAACGAACATTTTTCCGGTATTATTTTAAAGATTTCTGCCTGTTTTCTATATTGACGTCAAATTGACGGCCTTCAGTCTTAGTAGGTATACAACGCTTTTTCTCCCCCTCTTTACTATCTAATATATAAAAATGAATGTTTGTCTATCTGTAATTGTATAGAAATCCACAGTTTAGGAGCAACGATCGTGAAATTTTACATACAGGCGTCTTTAAAAACAGCCGAGGGTCTGAAGAACTTCAAAAATCGAAATTAATTACCGTTGATTTTTAATTAATAAAAAACCAACAATTTTGAAACTAAATGTAAGCTGTTACACTTTGTGGAATCACCCCTCTGAATATGGCGTCCAAGTTAGGGTTAGCTGGCAAACAACGAGCGAAAAGATAAAAATAAATAAATTCAAAAAGTTTCAAGTTATATATTAAACCAGAATAATAAATGAAAATAATAATCTTTCAAGTCAGATTTTATACTCTAAAATAAATCGGATCCAACGGCATATTGACACTCTCACACGCGATGGAAAATTCGAATCAACCACGCTAAGTGTCACGAGATCTTTTTTAATCGCTACTGCAATCCCCCTCGCTTATGTCTTTGTGTCTATTGAAGAGTTAAAGACTAAGCTTCTATCCTGCTAACTTATTTCTGACTTAAAACTCCTCTTACTCCATAAATACATGTATATTCACCAACCCATAGCAACTTTCCAGTAATCTTAGTACGGATATTTCTCTATTTACTGACTAAATCAGCATGTCATCGTGGCGCATTCGGTAAAATCGCTCTTTTGTTAAGCTACACGACCTGGGTTCGAATACGGATCTTACAAATTTTGCTAAACCTGTATTTCCAGCTTTTTTATGGAGGCTTTTTTATTTCAGCTTTTATTTTATTATTTTTTAAATTATTATTATTATTATTTTTATTTATTGTTTTTTTAATTAATTTTATTTTATTTATTATTTTTGAAAATTATTATTTTTATTTTATTTTATTTTTCATATTATTAATGTGTATAACATTTCGTATACTTTTTTCTATGTTACTTATACTGTGTTTAGTTTTTTAATGGATTTTGGTAGGTTTATTATAAATTTATATATTTTATGTTTTACTTTTCAGGATTTTTTGCTCCAATGATAAAGGCTAAATCTTTTCTATGTTATTTATACTGTGTTTATTTTTTAAATTGATTTTGGTTAACAAACATTCGACAATTTGACATTTTTACTTTTCAGCTTTACTTTTCAAAATTCTTTACTTTCCTAAAGACAATTTGACATTTTTCCTTTTTCAGCTTTTAGTGGTTTATTATAAATGTATATATTTTATGTTTTACTTTTCAGGGTTTTTTTTTTTGCTCCAATGATGAAACGCTAAATCTAGCTGAATTCTGAAGAAATTATTGTAAATTTATGGTTTTTTATGTTGGGTTTTCTTTTTATTCATGCGTATAACATTTCACATGCTTTTTATTCTATGTATTTATACTGTGTTTAGTTTTTAAATTGATTTTGGTTAACAAACATTCTTAAAATCCCGGGCAACGCCGGATAAATTATCACCTGTGTAGGTTGATAATTTATAAATTTTAAAACTGTTACCACATGTTTATTTACAGATCCACAAGAACTTTCCAATATTTTTAATTAATAAATAACCAACAACTTTTGAAGGATGGGACTCTCGATTCACAGACATTCAGTAAATGGCGCCACTATTTTAAACTTTTAGTATTCCAACCATGAAGCTACAGATGCTTCATGATTCTGTAAATTCGAATAAGATTCTGATAAAGATTCGAAAAAAATTTCATTTTAAAGGAATTTTTATGATCTTTTTCGTGATATAAATTTTACAATCCTGAAATTATTATTTTAAATGCAAACTTGAAAAAAGTTACAAAAACAGCTTAAAAATTTAATTTAAAAAAAAATCTAAGAAGAATTTTTCAAAAATCTTTCTTAGTGCACCCCTACCATTATAAGAAGAATCGCCATGCAAAATTTCAGTCCTTTAGGTTCAGCGGTTTGGTCTGTACTTTGTATGTCAGCCAGTCAATCAGTCAGTCAGTCAGTTACGGAACTGTTTTATATATATAGATTTTTATTACTATCTTTATATCGTAACGTTAACTTCATGCGCACGCATTATTTTCCTATGCTTTTTTTTATTATCTTTATAATAGCGCAATTTTCATATGATTTTAAACAACAATCGTTTTTAACTGGCATTCAATTGGCTGTTAAAACTTTATATTTACACCCTATTTAAAAGAAGTAGGGTGTAAATTGTAGGGTAGAAAGTTGGTAAAATCAAAATTTTGTGCAATGTATTTAATTTCTCGATTAAAAGCAGTTTTTTCTAAAAATTAATTTATTTCGCTTGAAAAGCTAAATATTTTATGCACGCGGTTTATATGATTATTACTATCTTTATATCGTAACGTTAACTTCATGCGCGAGCATTATTTTCTTATGCTTTTTTTATTATTATCTTTATAATAGCTTTATTTTCATATGGTTTTAAACAACTATCGTTTTTATTCATATTATGTTGGTTTTTTATTAATTAAAAATTGAGGGTAATTAATTTCGATTCCGGAAGTTCTTATTATCTTTATTTTCATATGCTTTTTCATTTACAAATTATTCAAATGTTGGTTAAAAACCTTTTGCGTAATTTATACATTTGTGTGTGTTTAATTATTGAAATTAATAAATTTATATTTCTGGAGAGGATGTTTCAGTTTTTAGTGGTACTATGGTGAAAGGCTGAATGTACCAAAATTCTGAGGAGTTTATTATGGAGAGAAAAGGAATTTAATATGTAGAGGATGTTTATAGGAGTTAAATGTGGAGAGGAGTTGAATGGTTTGCAGCCCTCAATCAAACACTTAATTTTTTTAAGAGGCAACGCTGCAGTCATATCGTGGTTCTATTGCAAATTTCTGCTGAACCTGTAATTTCTGCTTCTTTTTTTTTTCCCCCATTGATGAAAGGCTAATTCTAGCTGAATTCTGAGGAGTATATTCTAAATTTATATATTTATAGATTTCACGAGGTTTTTTTTTCTATGTTATTTATACTGTGCTTAGTTTTAAATTAATTTTCGTTAACAAACATTAGAGAATTTGACATTTTTACTTTTCAGATTTTAGCACTACAATGATGAAAGGCTGAAATTCTGAGACGTGTATAACATTTCACATATATTTTTTCTATGTTATTTATACTGTGTTAATTTTTAAATTGATTTTGGTTAACAAACATTCTTAAAGTCCCGGGCATCGCCGGGTACTTCAGCTAGTCAAATATAATTTTGTAAATGTGTGTGCATATTTCGCGTAAATTCATAAAAAATCATAAAATTTCAGAAGCCTGAGGGCATAAATACAGACATAGCGCTCAATAGTATGTCCGAAACCGTCAAATGACGGCAGCCGTCTTTCTAGTGTTAAAATACTCTAAGCATTATAAGTTAAAGTGGACACGTTAGATTACATACTAATATGCCAAAAATACTTTTTGCTTTAAAACTCATGGAAGCATATTATCCCCTGCACAATTAGTTATAAGGACCTAATTTTCGGAGACTCTCTGATTTTTGGAGGCCCTAAGCGAGTTTATTGGTCCTGTACTTTAATCCGCTCCAGTTATGAAAGTAGATTTTGAAGGTTTGCACCAATCAAAAAAAGTTAGATTATATAAGCATTGCATGCTGTAGTTGCAACTATAACATTAAAGTGACTTGAAAAATAATTTATCTTGCTAAAATACTTGTTTAAATCTTACTCATTCAAATGAACATTCTTAAATTAAACACACACACACATATATATATACACCCAAGAGCCAAAACATTATGACCACCCCTACATTTTGCAATGAATTCGCCTGGATGACGTAGAAGGCACGTGATCAGGTGGAAGTGGTATTTAACTGCTGCTGGAGAGTCTGAAGAATCATTCTTTCACTTACTTCTGTGTGTGATGGGAAAGGCTGCGGATCTAAGCGACTTTGATAGAGGGCGGATTGTAATGGCTCGAAGGCTCGGAACAAGTATTTCCGAAACTGCACGACTCGTGGGTTGTTCGCGACCTACAGTTGTTAGTACTTATGCAAAGTGGATGAATGACGATGAAACCAGAAGTAGACGACATGGTGTTGGACGTCCACACGCTATCAAAGAAAAAGGTCGTCGGAGACTGTCTCGCATGGTGAAGCAAAACCGGAGCCAGACAGTGGCTCAGCTGACAGCCCAATACAATGAAGGGCCAAGTAGAATAGTATCGCAGCACACTGTTCCGCGGACACTGTTGGATATGGGGCTACGCAGCAAACGTCCCACTCGTGTGCCTTTGCTGACCAAGCGTCATCGCCAACTGCGCCTGCGCTGGGCCCGGGAACATCGCGACTGGTCCATGGATCAGTGGGAGAGAGTTGCCTGGTCAGATGAATCACGGTTTGTCATTCATCACGCCGATGGCCGTGTCAGGATACGCCGTCTTCCAGGCGAACTGTTGCTCCCTCAATGTACAGTAGGTCATACACAGGCCGGTGGTGGCGGTATTATGCTTTGGGGGACGTTGTCTTGGGCGTCTCTGGGACTCGTGGTTGTGGTAGAGCAGACCATGAATGCTACAGGGTATCTGAACATCATTGCGGACCAGTTGCACCCTTACATGGCCTCTGTTTTTCCAGCTGGAAATGGAATGTTCCAACAGGACAACGCTCCGTGTCACAAGGCTAAAATTATGTTGGAGTGGTTCCAGGAACATGATGCTGAATTCCAGTTAATGTCCTGGCCGCCTAACTCACCGGATCTCAATCCGATAGAACACATTTGGGATATCATGGGACGGCAGCTCAGAGTTCAAAGACCACCAATTCGCAATATCTCGGATTTGCGTGACCGTTGCTTAAACATCTGGTACAATCTGTCTCCGGCCATCTACCAAGGACTTGTGGCATCCATGCCAAGGCGGGTTGAAGCTGTGTTGCGCGCCAAAGGTGGGCCAACTCGTTATTGACAGGTGGTCATAATGTTTTGGCTCTTGAGTGTATATACCGTGTGTCCCAAAAATGACCGACGATTTGAAAAATCGATTAAAGATAAACGGATGATGATAAAAATGTACGGTTTACTGCATTCTGCTTAGATAACCAGGGAATTTATTCCCCACCAATTTTCAAAATTAGTTACAAAGTTCGTCAACAGATGGCGCTACTGACTGGGAAAAACTATAAAACAATGTTTCAAAGCAAGAAGCATACGCAAAGTGGCATGGATAGGCCTCCCTATTCGCCAGATTTGATGCCATTCGATTTTTTCTTTTGGGGTACTTCAAAGACCAGGTGTATCGTCACAATCCACAAACTGTAGATGAACTGGAACAATACATCTTTGCTGTTTGTCAGAACATTCAAACTGAAATAATTGCACGGGCGTCTGCGAATTTTGACCCCAGACTGCGCCACGTTGTTGTTGCAAACAGTGGTTATTTTGAAAACATTGTTTTATAGATTTTCCCAGTCAGCAGCGCCATCTGTTGACGAACTTTGCAACTAATTTTGAAAATTGGTGAGAATAAATTCCCTGGTTACCTAAGCAGAATGCAGCAAACCGTACATTTCTATCGCCTTCCGTTTTTCTTTAATTGATTTTTCAAATCGTCGGTCATTTTTGGGACACCCGGTATATATATATATATATATATATATATATATATATATATATATATTTATATATACAGTGGTGCCTCGACTTTCGAGTTTAATTCATTCCATGACGGAGCTCGTAACTCGAAATGCTCGTATCTCGAATCAATTTTCTCCATTGAAATGAATGTAAATGCCATTAATTCGTTCCGGGCTCCCCCAAAACACCGCAATTTTTTGTTACATGTTTTTAAATAAGAAAAATGTGCTTATAAACGGCAAACATTGTATAAAAACGCAAAACAATAGAATGTACTGCAATAAACTTGTTTTATTAAGTGTAATGTACAACATTTACCTGAGAGATCAGACTTGAAGATGCTGATGGAAGAGGAGGAGAAAGGCTGAGCTGGATATTTAAATTTTATTAGTTTATTTTTTACCTTTTCGTCCCGCATTCCTCACTTTCGCTTTTATTACCAGCTACCCCCCTAAAGTGAACAAGTGAGACACGGAAGGTGCGCTATTGTTGCATCGTACACTGTGGCTGTAATGTCCAGATACTTCTTTCTGAGAATCCGAAGAACGTTTTCTCAGAATCCGTAGAAGGGGGAGAGCTTGCGATCCTATGACCAAGGTCATTCAATCCCCTAGACCCAATGGGGAGTTCCAGTGTGGGGGAGGGGGGATGGAAGCTATCTCTCTGCGAGAGAGGTTGGACGCTATTCGGTTTCGGAAGACGACTCAAGTGTGGGCAGAGCAAGCTGCCCCAGGTGGTAATTTTTGAGTGTTAATTTCTCGGTTTAAGACTGGATAGTGGTCTTAGAATAATATGTATACAATTGTATAATAATTGTACATAAAGGTTGTAAATATTATATGTTTCTCGTGTTCTCATTTGATGAACACGTAACATGGCATTAGCTGCGCAAACTGGCGGTGGGATATCTGAAGCTTGCTCGTAACCCAAATTTTAGCTCGTAACTCGAAGCAAAAAATCTGCCGAGAGAATGCTCGTATCTCGAAAAACTCGTAACTCGAGGTACCACTATATATATATATATATATATATATATATATATATATATATATATATATATATATATATATATATATATATATATATATATATATATACAGGGTGAATCTGAAGAAGTAGGCAAAGTTTACGGGGTGATAGAACGCACCTACACGAGCAATATTCGTCATAGAAAGTATGGGCGGAACGCAAACAGCGAGGCGCTAGGTGGCGCTGTAAATGGTACCCACATGCCACACGTCCTCATTCGTTCCAGAGGCGGTTTTCCGTAAATGTTTGGGCAGCGATCCTCCATGACCATTTCGTTGGCCCATACCTCCTGCCACACCGTCTGGACGGCGAATCATATCACACATTGCTACGAGAGGTGTTGCCGGAGCTGCTGCGTCCAATTCCAACCCCCATCAGATCGAGAATGTGGTTCCAGCACGACGGTGCGCCTGAACACTTCAGCTTGGATGTGCGGAACAATTTAGATGCAACATTCCCAGGGCGATGGATTGGTCGAGGTGGTCCCATAGCTTGGCCACCAAGATCGCCGTATCTCTCGTGTTTGGACTTTTTCCTGTGCGGACATATGAAAAGCCTAATCTACGAGTACCCCATTGAAACCAATATGGAAATAATCGCCAGGATCGCCGTTGTTGCCGGCGATATTCAGGAAATGCTTGGTGTCTTCTCAAAAGTGCGTCAGTCCCTATCCCGCAGGTGTGAAGCCTGCGTTACAGCTGGCGGAAGCTCTTTTGAGCAATTTCTGTGACCATGTAAATCAATTACATTCCTGTTAATAAAATGTTTTCTTCAGTATCTACTCTCATTCTTGTGTTAATTCTTTAAATGTGACAGCGGAAAATTATCTTTTAACTTCTCACCGCTTGCGTTCCGACCATACATTCTATGACGAATATTGCTAGTATAGCTGCGTTCTATCACCCCGTAAAATTTTGCCCACTTGTTCAGATTCACCCTATATATATATATATATATATATATATATATATATATATATATATATATATATATATATATATATATATATATATATATATATATATATATATATATATATATATATATATATATATATCTGCGATCACTTAACTTTTATGAGTAATAAAAGTTAAAATATATGTTTTTTTATTAATACATAATTAAATATGTTGTCTGGTTTCATTTATTACACTGGCTATTATAATATCGGATGACGACTATGAGCATGATACGCAGACATTGAAACTTAGCATTTAAATGTTTTTCAAAATTCATTTTAATAATATTTATTTTCAAGTTTGGAAAACATTTCTTTCGGAAAAAAGAGGTTAGTTCGGAAAAAATATTTTAAATGAAAAAAAAACAGTAAATGGAACGGAGGCAAATTTGGGCTGTTGGGGGTCGATGGTGGACTGTAATTTCAATCGAACACAACTAACAAAAAACAACTTTTATTTTTAAACGAAAAACAAAATGGCTCCGATCGAGCTATAACACATAGAAACATCTCCATTACAACTAAGTATAGGCGCCAAGCATGATCGCCAAGCTTTAAACTTAGAGGACGCCAACGTGTCGAAGTGGTAACATGGGCCACTTGAAAAGATATTTGAAATGATCTATTTTACTTTCTAAATGGGCTCGAAGTATCCTTGTGGTAGCTCGCTGGCTTTTGGTGCTGAGGGTGCTCGGATCGAATCCCGGACACGCCATTAAATACCTCCTTGTCTAGGCCGGATATGGTCCCGGTAATTCCGTAGACCGGAAAGTCCCTCTATGAGGTCAGAGAGGGTGGGAGAGGGTCCCCCAGATGTCGCCCCTGGGGGGATGCTCAGTCAAAATTCAGATGGCAACTAGCTAAGACGGACTCCGACCCTTGAGGCGCTATATAAGTCACGGCTGCACACTTCAGCCCGAAGATAATACGTAGCTAGCTGGTCTAGAACTTTCAGCCAGAGAGCATTTGAAACAACAACTTTTCTACATTATTTCTAAATAATTCTCCTCTCATTCATCTCGCTTAACCTAATAACTGTTTAATATATATTTCACTTTAAAAATTAAAAGCCCTTTAAGAGAGGGAAAAAAATGAGTTACTAAAATTACTTGGAATGGGTTCAGTTTCCTCTTTATCCTTTCATTATCCTGCTCATAAGATATTAATGTCATAAGTTGTTTACTGACGTAGTTACTCGAATTTTAGATTAATGCTTCCTTTTTTTATGTGTGCGTGTGCGTTGTCTTTGTTTAACTAGCATAGACAATTACCTCGCAGTTTATTACATTCTATTGAACAAAATATATAAGATAATAATAGGCTCAATGGGTTCAGAATTTTTACTGATGGAGCATAGTTTTTTTTATCGTTTTTTTTATTTTTACAAAGAAAAATTTGGATAACTAATGCAGTGTTTTGCTGTTTGAAGATTTATTTGACCAGTGTAAATTTGTTATCTTCAATTAATTTTAAATTATTCATTCACCCGTTATTATTAAATATTCATATTCTCTTTATCCTTGAAAAGACTGCAAATTTAAAATAAATTATTAAAATAAAATATTTTAAATTATACGAATCCGAATGCGTTAGTCGAAGTGAAAATAACACCGTATATTATTCATACTATTTTTTGCAAAATAGTATAAAAGTTTAATAGCAATAATGATTTTCTCATTAAAAATTTTTGAAATTGTCTACCTGAAATGCATTTAAAATTCTTGTCAGAATCCCGAAAAAAAGCATTAAGATATATCTATTTTATGTCTAAATTAGACCGTATAAAATGAAATGTTTTAATTTTTATTTCAATTTTTGTACGTTCACGACATGAATAATAAACATAGCTTTAGCATCATATGTTAATCTATTACGAAGGTGATATTTGTAAGCTAAAATACCCCTCTTAATTTTGTTAATTTTGTCCAAATAATTCCCAGTATTAGGTTGCTACGATGTTTATAAAGCCTTAAGGCTGCTGTGTACTAACCCTATTGGATTCATCCACCTCAATGTTAACCTATGGAGAAAAATTGTTCAAGGATTGACGACTTGGATTTAGTGATTTTTTTTTAACTGTACTCCGTAATAAAGAAAAAATTTTACATCTTGCGGCATTTTTTGATTGAAAAAAAGGCAAATAATATTTTAAAATTTAAATTATTCGGTAAAAAATCTGGTATAGTGTGTT
This sequence comes from Dolomedes plantarius, assembly GCA_907164885.2. Lineage (NCBI taxonomy): Eukaryota > Metazoa > Arthropoda > Arachnida > Araneae > Dolomedidae > Dolomedes > Dolomedes plantarius. The sequence continues at coordinate 83,788,482 of OU015497.1, read as the reverse complement.
TTAAAGGCTCATAAATTCCTTTTGCGGACGGTTTTCGTACGAGCCACCTAAATAATAGTTTAATCTAATAAATGAACAAAATTTATAAAAATATACAAATATAAGCGAATATTTAGACTCTTTTATATAAACTCCTGAATTTGATATTATGAGAATTAAATTTTGAATGCATATTTCCAAAAGTCGTTATAGCTCTAAGAATTCTACTAACTGTAACTGTAACTGTAATAGCAACTGACGGTTTTTGCAAACTGAAATTTTTTAAGAATTATCTATGAACAACAACTCAAGAGCGATTCATTGATCTAACAATCATTTCTACTTAATTATTTAAGAGTTTTGAAATGGCGCTGTTTTTAAAACTTGCCTCAGGTGCCACAATTGGTCGGCCCGTCTCTGAATTTGCCCAACATCAACATCTACTTCAGTTCATTATTTCGTATATTTTCAACTGAGCAATAACGTTGAAATACATTTATAGTAAATGAAATATGTCTGCTCGAAATAATAAAATGACAAATTAAACGAACTGGAATTATAATATTTTAAAATTTAAATTATTCGGGGGAAAAAAATCTGGTATAGTGTGTTTTAAATGCTCATAAATTCCTTTGTCGGAAGAAATTTATAAAATGAATCCTCTTTTAAGGCGCAGAAAAGTTCAGGCTACCTGAAAATACCATTTTTATTGAATTGTCAGCATTTATGTAGCTGTCAATAGTAGGCACATTTTCTCCATAGGTCAACATTGAGGTGAGCGAATCCTATAAGGATAGTAACAGCAGCCTTAATTTTGCTTTAGGTAATTTTGCTTAGTTTTGAAATGCAGTTTTCGTCTTTTGTTACAAAATAATTAAATATATCAACCTAGCGCGTAGTCAGCGTTCTGTTTTTTCTTGATATTTCAGGGAACAGTGAATACAAATTAACAGAACAAAAGAATTTCGGGTAACGTTTACCGAAATGTTCATACTGCATTCATTCTGAAGAAGAAATTTTTATAACACGGGGCGTAATTATTACTAGCGTTGTATTTTCTGTACATTTCCTGGTATTATTTTTTTAAATTAAAATATTTATTTTAAGATTATGGATATTTTAATGTTCATGACTATGCGAATGAGAAAATAAAAGGTTTAATAGACTGGTGTATGACGGAGCAATGAGAATTTCCCCCGCGTTTCGAAATTTAGTAATCGTGAGGCGACGCTTTGGTAATTAACACATTGAGTAACACGATATTTTCGCACGATTGTTCATATTCAGTACGTACAGAAAGTTGACAGTCAAAGGTATTGGATACATTATAGGAGTTAATATGACTTATAAGACTTCTGAAAATAAGCTGTCCTCATGGTATAGGCGTTAAGATTATGAGCTTCCACGCAGTGGACTTGGGTTCAAATCCCGAGTAAGGCTTGGACAAACCGTGTTGTCCCCTCATAGGGAGCAATAATAACTCACCTAAATGGTGATCCCATAATAAAATACAGAGCAAGACTTCGCGGTACTGAAGAACGAATGTCTCACGATAAGTGCCTCCGCATTAGAAGAAAGAAAAAGCTTTTGAAAATAATTATTAAGAAAGCAGGTTAATACTCGAAGCTTATCGAATTATTTGCACCTAGGATGGAGCTTTATTAGTGACAACTAGGTATGTACAAAGTATACAGAAGAGATACAGGGGTGAAACTTTCATAGTCCTTTAAAGTAGTAAGCAGCATCGTTTAGCACCCGTTGCTGACGTTCTGGAAGCTACGGGATGCCGTTGGCAGCACCTGATCTGTTGATCCTTCGAATGGAGCGGTCTACAGCCTGAAGAAGCTCTGGTGGAATCCACGGAGTGGTTCCTTCATCTTAGGGATGAGATCAAAGTCACCTGGACTTAAGTCGGCGGAATATAGGATGTGGTAGAGCACTTCCCAGCCCAAGCAAGCAAGAACATCAGCCGCTGTGTGCGTATAAGCATTTTCATTCCATCAGTACGATGCAACAAATTATTTCGTACCATAGGGGAAAAGATAACCGGTAACTAAAGATAGACCGGTAACTAAAACATGGCTGAGTTCCTCCTGTCACTGTGCAGGGGTGTGATGTTTGTGGGGAGAGTGCATTCGCTCTGAGGTAAGGCAGGTATGTGACGTACGTGTGGTGTAAGCTGCTTTCCTGGGATCTGCTGAGTGAGGGTTCTACAACAGTGTTGCCACTATTAAAGTTCCATCCCTCGTATTATATACCAGTTCAATGATATTATTAAGTATTTCGTGACAATGTTTATTTTTACTCGAAACCATCAGGACGAACTGAGTGTGAGGTCCGGCGTGGATCACAAGTGGTCTCCCGCTCTAAACTGTTTAAAACAGAGATGAAAATGCACCACGATTGTGGACGACCTCTGAGGGCGCGATTCCTTGATTACTTAGCCACGCGTCAGTGACGTTCTACGAATATCTAGTTATGATATAAGGAATTTTAAATGTATGCATACAGGCGCATACATTTTTTAACCACGGAGAGTCCACGATATTATATTCATTGTGAGTGTTTATAAGTAAGGCAAATATGTTTTAAAAATAATTAATCAGAAGAGCAGTATTTAAAATACACTGCACCAGTCATAATATCACATGAAACGTGTCATGATAATGTTTCTTACTATTCGAAATCATAAATACTTTTCCAGTGGAAAGTCAAATGAATGGTTTACCAATGGTTCACGAGACCCTCGACGGGTTTAATAGGGGGTGAAAATGCGTGTGGGGACCTCAGAAGTCCCAGTTCCTGTCAACATAGCCCAAGATTTCTGTTACTTGAAATTTACCTATGAACACACACACATATATACAGACACACATACACACACACACACACATATATACAGAGTTCCAACCTATATCCGTTACACCCCCCCCCCTTAACTTCTAAATGGTGACAGCTTAGGCCATAAAGTTGGTGTCTAGGTATAGTAAAAAGGCTATGTGCTATTCGATGAGGCAACTTACAACGCCATCTATCGACAAATTTTGGAATTAGCGTTTTTATCTCGAGAACGGTACGAGATACGGGGAAAAAGTCAATCACAAAGTTGTTCAGCATCATAGATTTAGTAAGAAAAGTCACCTTGCGCACATTAATACTTAAAACAGAATGTAGAAAATGAACATTTGTTTGGTCACGATTTCGAAAACTGTCATGTCATAAAGAGTGGAAGAAAGAAACAGAGACACTTCCCTATCTTCAGGATCATTTATTTATGTTGCTGAAAATGCTCTCCATTAGCCAATATACACATTTGCACACTGGACTGGATTTCTCACTGCACATTGTGCAACATGGAAGGTGTTACGGAGGCACAAGCATCAGTAATGCGTCGTCGAAGATACTGCAATGTTGGAGGAAGAGTCGCATACACATGCCCTTTTATGTGTCCCCATAAGAAGTCAAATGGGGTAATGTCGGGTGAGCGCAGGGGCCACTATTCGAAACCACCATACCCGATGACCTGATTCTCGAATGTCTCCATTAGGTACTGCTTATCGTTTAATGTCTTATGCGGAGGGGCACCGTCATGTTGGAACAATACATTTCTTGGTTGGTACAACGGTAGATTCTCAACAAAATCGGTTATTACATCCTGCAGAAGCTCCAAGTACCGTTTTCCCGTTAATGTTCCCTCGTAAAACGTTCTCTCGTAACGTTCCCTCGTACTGGTCCAATGAACCTGTCATGAAAATTTCCGCACCAAACATTTACCGACTAGCGTATTTGAAGTCGAATTTCGAAAGCATATCTCGAATTTTCCATCGACCAGGTATAAACGTTCTGTCTAGTCCACATTCCGTTACGCGAAAAACATGCCTCATCTGTCCACATTATGTCTGCCAGGAATGTTGGGTGGACCTCTAAGTTATTCATCACAAAGTTGCACCACGTGTAACGTCTCTCAGCATCTCTTGGCAGCAATCCCTGCACGGGTGTGGATCGGTATGGATGAGCACCTTAATCATTGAGGATTTTTCAAACGCGGATTTTCGAGAGGCCACAATTGTCACTGATCACATCTTCCGGTTGCACTTTGCGTCCGACATTACGAGGTCTACGAACTCGAGGTCGGCTGGTCACGCAGCCCGTCTCCCTTAAAGGTTTTACAACTTTTACGATGGTCTGCCATGTAGGATGCAGGCCTGCAGGAAAACGTTCACGATACAGCCTTGCAGCTGCTTTTGCCTTTCGCCCACATTCATCGTAAATTAACATCTCGCAATACTCTGTAATGCTAAATTTTGCCATAATCCTCAGCTTTAACGTAAACCCATCAAAATCATTCTTTTTATGCTACACTAGTCTCTGTTGAACAGGTATGACGTTCCATCCTCATTTGCATAATACATGAAATTTCGTGTGAATTTTATACCAGACATGGTCGTTTAAAGTTTTCATAGTTCAGAAAGTTTTCATAGTTTGTAGAGACATTCAGTAAAACTCACAACTGGTGGGGGCAGAACCACGGTCCTCATGAATGCGAATCTATCTCTTGCGTTTCCCCTGCGCCCCAATACAAGTTGATATTTAGTTCGTGAGGTGATCTTTTCGAGCTTCGCTCGCGTTTCACGACGCCATAGTGTTGAAAATCACGACCAAACAAATGTTCATTTTTTACATTCTGTTTTGAGTATTAATGTGCGCAAGGTGTCTTTTCTTACTAAATCGATGATACTGAAAAACTTTGTAATTGACTTTTTCCCGTATCTCGTACCGTTTTTGAGATAAAAATGATAATTTCAAAATTTGCCGATAGATGGCGTTGTAAGTTGTGTCATCGAGTAGCGCATAGCCTTTTTACTATAACTAGACACCAACTTTATGGCCTTAGCTGTCACCGTTTAGAAGTTAAGTGGAGTGTAACGGATACAGGTGGGAACCCTGTATGTATATATATATATATATATATATATATATATATATATATATATATATATATATATATATATATATATATGTGTGTGTGTGTGTCTGTGTCTGTGTGTACACACACGCATACATTTTTGCTACTCATTTTACATATATTTACACTTGCGCATCGGATGCGTGTCTTTCCTGCAAAATCTTCTCAGAGTCGTGGAATGGATATTTCTAGCTTAATTTTCTTAAAACTTTTTCCACGCTCGTTGAACACCGCTATTTTGGGAAAAATAGAGGAATTCATCCCAACAATTGTTGCAGATTCCTTTTTTTAACGTAGAGGTTTTACTTTCCCTTCATGACAACGTCTCGAGGAAACCACGCTCAATGAAAAGAAAGAAAAAAAACAAGAACTCTTTCTATCGGAAAAATAAACTCGTAGTTTCTGGACAGATGTTTTATTTAGGCTTTGATAGGGGTATTGCTGAAATGTATGATGAGATCATCTCAGCAAATACAGTCTGAATAGTCATAAAAGAAAGCTTAACAGTCTATATATAATGTATTATTAGACGGTCATCCGAAATAACGAACTATTGTTACGGAGGGAAGTTGTTCAATTCATCTATTCTTTCGAGCTAACAAGTACTTCAAACTTTAAAATTGTACTTCCTTGAAAATGACTTAAGTCATAGATGATTTATTTAAACCGACGAGGACTACTTTAAAGGGAAATTAATATATACAGTATTTCTATAGAAAATATTATACACTATTATGCATCAATCCTTCAATCTATTTGAATTCAAACGAGGTTTTAAGTCACAGTGGAAAAAAAAACTTAAACTGCAGAGTATTTAACTCTTTCCGTCAATGTAACACAAAGGATTATGCCTAGCTCCGATTTAAGCATAAGGTCCTGTTCACGTAGAATCCGTCAGCATTACAAGTATTGAAATATATTTAACCCATTACAAACCTCTAAACGATTAGCAACGAAATTGTTAAGACTCGTGATTGGTTTAAAATATGTCAGTATGAGTAACGATGACGCTGACGGAATCTGTGTGAACAGGCCCTAAGTCTCAAGAAACATCTAAAAGTGTCCCGTTAATGCAATTTTTCAGAACAACCAAGCCTCGACGTTCACGGATTCGGCATCCGCGTATTTCATCACTCGCAACTACCGAGTTTGCTTGCAAGTTTGCTCTCAATAATTGAATATAATAGCTATAAGAAGGTTTATCTCGTTCCGTCCACGCAACACAAAGGATCATGCCTAGCCACGACAACTCTGACTTGGAGTGTATCTTAGAGCAGTGGTCCCCGACCCCCGGGCCACGGACCGGTACCGGTCCGTGGATCAAATGGTACCGGGCCGCCAGCTTAGGGCCACAAGCTCAGGGTTCTCATTGATTTAGCGTTCTAGTGAGTTAAAATGTTAAATCACTTTATATTCATTTTTTGGTGTAACTGTATTTTATTTTGAAGGCATGTTTAAGTACAACTAAATTCAAATTATTAAATCAAAACAATCTAAAATATAACCAATCATCGTCCCCCCCCCCCCCTCAGCGGGCCACTGTAAAATTATCAAATGTTGACCGGTCCGCGGCGATAAAAAGGTTGGGGAGCACTGTCTTAGAGGACGGACGGAATTGGGGTTTTGCTTCCATAGCATAGACATGAGGATTTGGATAATTTAAACAGTTTCTAATTCGCTAATGCATGTATTGACGTTCATGATTAGTCTGTTTTGACACAAAGAGCATATTTTTTAACTATACATGAAAGAACTATTATTTAAACATTGTAAAGATATTTGATTCATTCTTAGAGAAGGTAAAATTTGGAGTTTGTCTACCAAAACAGCGATGAAATAATATTGAGAAATCATAAAATGATCATTTAACATTTTTATCGTTGAATTAAATGAAATCTAAAACTCCCTTGTCTGAAAACGACAGCATTTTGGCACTGAAATGAAAAAAAATTCAAATCTGCAAGACAAAAAGGTAATAAAAAATTTGGAAAAAACAGAATTTTTGCCCGTTATTTTGATGTTAGAGTTTGCGAGAATTTATTAAGAAGAGAATTCTGAATATGTCATTACCCAGTTCCTTCATACGACGCGATAAATCAAAATATCGACCTACATCAGGATAAATCCGACAGGAAAAAATAAACAAACGGGACATTTTGATCGTCATTCTTGTTTATGCACAATTTCTTAATAAAAAGAATACGCCGTTAATCTTTTCCTGGTAATTCCCATTTAGAGTTTTTTCATATTTTTGAAAATGCTGGAACATTGTGAGTGGAAAACTAGTTTTAAACAAGCGCAAATTCGTGGAACTCTTTTTGCAGCTAAGCTGAGAGACCTTACTTTCACTTTTGAATTGCGCGTTATTTTCCGGTTTCAGCTGCAGTGATAGAGAACTAAGTACATCTTTCAACAATATTTATCTTTTCACCGAATGCCTTCTCCACACGTTCTGATTCTTAACTGTTTGTGTAGCTCCTTAGCAATAAAAGGAATTTCAGACCTTCCTGTATTCGTGCGTTATAAGCAAGTTTCTGTTGTTGTATCTGTGAATGGAGTCTATCAAAGTGAAACTAAACTGTTCACCCTCTCTACACTGTTAATAAGCAAAGTGATTAAACTTTTTCGGTTCACGGAAAATCGTTTAATTTCCTTAATGATTGATATAAGTGCACTTTATTTAACTGCTTCGATTATATTCCTGCAGCCTCCGATTCTATCAACGTTATAACGATACCGATTCAGTCTTATTCATTTGATTTGTTTCCTTCCCTCTAAAACAATCAGTCCGACTCAGGAATTGTTTCATTAGTTTCATAACACTGGCAAAGCATACGTTTGACGGACATCTTCCGAAGGCCACCTGTCTAACAGCTTGGTACCTACTGTTAAACATAGAGGTGGCTTTCTGATGCAGTGGGATACAATTTCTTGGCATTCCGTATAGCAGTGGTTCTCAAACTGTGGGTCGCAACCCACTTGGGGAGGGGTCGAGAAAAATATTAAGGGGGTCACGGATAGTTTGAAATAAATTTACGTCGCAATAAATCATCATTTAAAAAATTCTTTAAATTTTCTAAAATTACATATTTTTAATGTTTTCATTTATATACTTTTTATATGTTAAAAATGATATGATATTGTTTAGTAAGATGTAAAACAGTTTTACTAAAAACAAGTGCAGATGGTAATCAAGACTTTTTTTATTGTTATTATGTAAAATAAATATATACCCAAAATGTACATTATCCCCTTTTAACATAGGATTACGTTCCTCCATAACGGTCCTCCGGAAAGGAAAATTTCAGACACTAAAACCGTCCTTCCGTACCTCACGACTTATAATTTTGGCAGCGCACCAAATCCTTTCTGTATCGCTTGGACAAGCAGTAAACAGTTAAACAGAAAAGTACCAAAATGCGTCAAAATGTTGACATACATATATGTATATATATATATACATACCTACATATATATATATATATATATATATATATATATATATATATATATATATATATATATATATATATATATATATATATATATATATATATATATATACATAGATACATATATACATAACACCTACATTTTTTTTCTAATCCCAGATTGTCTAGCAAGGCTAGACAATCTCCATTCAACCAAAATTTTCTAAAAAGTCTAAAAACAGTAGAGGGTCCCGAAGAACCTCGTCCTTTGTAAAACCCAAACAAGCCAAAAGGTTGGCAAGGGAGACCGTGTCGGCAGAGCACCAGTGACACTCCGGGAAGATCTTCTGACCCTGCCGACATTGTACATATATACATACATACATATATACTTATATACATACAAAAACGGTCAGCAACGATAAGTAATACTACGTAATAACTCGCGGTAGTCTCGTTAGAAGAGACTGCCTGAAATTTTTTTCTATTTTATCTGTTAACATTTTCATAATTTTTTAAAGTTGTGTTTCTACCAAAAAATTTTCATTGGGGGTCGAGGGTTTTTTTACTTAAAGAAAGTGGGTCATGGTCTAAGAAAAGTTTGTTCACCATTGCCCTATAGGACCCTTAATTGTTTTTCTGCGTTCTGTAACATTGGAAGTCTACGAAACTATTCTTACGGATCACATACATCATATTGTGCAGGCGTTATTCCATAATAACGTGTTTCTAAGCTGATAACTCACCCGTGTAGCGTGTGAAACGTGTCAACATGTAGTTTGAAGAGCTTGAGGATGAAGTACAGCATCAATCCTGGCCGCCCCAGTCGTCTTACATCCATGTTATTGAACGTTTGAAAGAACATTTTGAGAGAAGGGTTCAATCCAGTTTTCTATCTCCAGCATCACTGGATCAGTTAGGCCATATGTTGTAGGATGAATGGTAATGAGTTCCAATATGTTATGTACAGGACTTATATCACTCCATCGCGCGTCGATTCGTGTCTTCATTGTCATTCTATATGTCGTTCATTGATGCTCTGCGAGCCAGATGTGGGCCTCCAGTTTATCAATAAAAAGCTCTGCAGAAACGGTCAGTGTTTCCACTATTTTTATAAACCAATGCAGTGGCGCACCCAGGATTTTTTCTTGGGGGGGGGGGCGAGATGAACGGATGAAAATATTTATAATGCAAAATCAATATTCATAATGCAATTTCTATTTCTTTGGGGGGGGCAGGTCCCCTTGCCCCCCCTGGGTGCGCCACTGAACCCCTGTATGTACAGTGCAATTATTTTCAGTCTCTCCTTATAGAAACTATACTCCCTAAAAACTCCGTTAAATTATGAGCGAAAATACTAAATATTTTGTTTAAAATTGTTTTAAATGTTTATTTATCTATTATTTAAAATATTCTTGGTTGCTGTTGAAAAAAAAGAAAATACTTCTATCCAAATTTTGGGTGAAAATTAGAATAAAATCTTATTTCTTAATCAACACTTTATTGTATTAAATCTGTTGTTAGATCACGGATAAAACCTACACAATGTATTTGAATATGCTTAATTTTTAACTATTTGGAAAAGTTTCAGGTTATATTTGAGAAGGCGGGAAATAAGTTCTCTGTTTTTTAAGTAAATATTATATTTTTCTACCTTCCTCGTTTGAATAACAGTTATATGCAACTTTATAAACTCAAACTATTAAATATCTAAATATACCCCCTAACTGTAAACATTTTAATCTTCATTAGAAAAAATCCTCAATATTTCATTTTTAAAATGTTTGGAAACTGTCTGAAGGTCTCAGACGCTAGTTACCGAAACTGAACACTTTGAATACTGTTGTAGGCAGGAGTGTCTTTAACCATTTGATACTGGCTTTTAGCTATACGTCCCGGTCAGTTTAACTCTCGTGTTACTAAAGATGATCGTAACGCTCTGAATCATCCAGCGAACCATTATTAAAGTAAGTAAATCAGACCTTTAATCATGTTTTCAAGACTGAATATAGAAGATAGGGATTGATGAAAGAAAAGGACATGAACTCTGTGGAGAAGTTGCCTTGCACTCACTTAAAAAAAATTACCTTTCAAAATTTACATATGCTTTCTCTATTCGTTGGAAGTGCGATGCTTCTTTTCCTTGCCTACGGACCAAACATCTTTTCCCTGGCTTAGCGTGCATTAAAATTTTTGATTGTTGTCATCATGTTTATTCATTTGAAATTTTTGTCTTGTCTCTCGATATTTGAATTTTTCCGAAGTAGGGTTCTACAAACCTCTCAAACGAAGCATTACTTTGGTTTACAATTTTGGAGTGGTCTTCTTTTGAGACTATACCCCACAGTATGGTTTGAGAGATAATTTTCGGGTTGCATTGTTTTAATTAATATAAAACAAGCTACACCAATCATATAATGTTCATGCTGAAAAGAATCTTATGTGTTTGTCTTGATTCCAAACCTTCCTTTCCTCCATGTATACGATAAAAATGAGTTTATAGGAACAAAGGGATACTTTATATTCCATTCAGCTTATTTTAATTTATTTGGAAATCACTAACACTGGGAGCTCTCGACACAGAGAGATGGAGTACGATTTTAATCCAAAGTGAACTTAATGTATGTACCAAAATTTTTCTTTTCTTTCTTTTCTGGCTGACTTCTAAAGGAAAAACGAGAAAAATAGCAACTCTGAAATCCCGAATACAACGGAAAGTGTTTCATGGCATGCACATTTCTCAGGTCTTCTCTCACTCAAATAGAATTCAATCCATATTAAAGGGTTACGCTCTACGAGACGGACTAAACGAAACACGGGTGAAATTATCACCACACAATGCGCTTTTGTGCCCATAACGCCTCTTTTATTTCGCTGATTACCATTTCTTTTATCATAATTCACCCGCGTTTGCGACGTAGGCCATTAATATTCCGTCACAAGTTTAAGCACCCCAACACACCTTTAGAGAATATTTCCGTCGTTTATGCTAACGACCCGTCCCGTTAGGACGGATCCCACTGCACCATCAGGGATGGCCTTTGTGCGTAAAAATTGTTTTCTTTTGCATATCCGGCATTCGTCACAAAGGACTAAACACGAGGCTGGACCTGTCGCATGTCTGCTCTCATCTGTAGCAGACGAGATGGAAAACTTGCGAAGCAAATCACTGTGTCTGGAAAAAAGTTTTCGAAATAGGCGCAGCCGTCTCGTTTGGATCTGAATGCGAGGGAGATGTCGCTGTTGGGCTTCGTGGTTGATGAACCTACATCCCCCTCGTCGTGCTTTGATAGCGCTTCGACACCCAACTGTTCTTCGAATTATTGTAGATGCTGTTGATTCGTTAGGTCTTCGGCATGTGTATGGATTTTTCGATCTACCTTCTATGTGTTTACATTATATGAAATACTAGCTGAATACCCGTGCTTTGCTACGGAGTACATTCAAATTAAACACAACGGTCAATGTATGCAATTAATGCCCCCCCCCAAAAAAAAATATATTTATAATAAATAAAACGCTCAATGTATGCAATTAATGCAAAAAAAAAATTATAAAAAAATCGCAACGGATATTTTTATAGCATAAAATAATGTAGAAGAAAATATTCAAATTAAATACAACGGTCAATGTATGCAATCAATTTATATGTTTAATATCCATTAAACGTACTAATTTGAATTAAATTCTAAAAAAAATCTTCCCTCTCAATTAGTCTAGTGGTTAAATTTTATCTTTTACCGTATTTTAATATTTTTTTGTCAATTTATTTCGTTGTAATGAACGTGGCGCAAAATTAATTTAAATCATCACAAAAAGAAAAGAAATATCGTAATCAGCATTTAGTAAATTAAATTCTAAAAATTAATCTTTAAAAATTCACCAAATATCGGAAAATGGAGGTAAAAATTCGAATATCTTTCATTTTAAAGGAATTTTTATGATCTTTCTCGTGATATAAATTTTATAACCCTCAGATTATTATTTTAAATGCAAATTTAAAAAAAGTTGCAAAAACAGCTTAAGAATTTAATTTTAAAAAATCTAAGAAGAATTTTTCAATAATCTTTCTTAGTGCACCCCTACACTATAAGAAGAATCGACATGCAAAATTTCAGCCCTTTAGGTCCAGCGGTTTGGTCTGTGCGTTATCTGTCAGTCAGTCAGTCACGGAACTGTTTTATATATATATAGGTAAGAAATAACGTCAGTCATTTTTTAGGAAGACAAAATAAATTAAAGCAATTTTAAATTCTCAGGGGGCTGCCCCGGATTAGTGCGTTTTAATAATCATAAACAATAACCGAATTTAAAGTCTGTTTTGAAAACAATTTAACCACCCTTATTCGCTATTTTTATGCCCTATTTTTCTTTCCAGGTATGGTAATATAAAGGCGATGTCGGGTAACACCCGAGAATGGAAATGATTGATAATGGTGATTTAATGTGATAAATGACAATTTAAGATATAATAGCAGATATTTTTGAACAGAATAATAGATGATATACAAAACAAATAGAGTCTAATCTTTGTTAATTACGAGGAATTGTTGCAGAATTTGATTGCTAGGAATTTAGGTTGTTTTTTGAATAATTTGCTAGAGTTATACTACAGCTACTTGGATGTCAACCCAGTCTGATAAGTTAAATATTTTTTTAAAACGCAGGTACCCTTGTTTTACGAAAGTTCTTTTTTACAAAAGGCATATGTTAGTACATGTACTTTGAAAAAGATGATAATCGAAAACAGTGGCGCAACCAGGGGGGCAATGCCCCCCCCCCCAAAGAAATAGAAATTGCATTATGAATATTGATTTTGCATTATAAATATTTTTATCCGTTCATCTCGCCCCCCCTCCTCCCCCAAGAAAAAATCCTGGGTGCGCCACTGATCGAAAATATCATTCAAAGTTTATTTTGACGGCAAAAAAGTATAGTCATCAATGACTTCTCTAAAGCACTGAGACGGTGATGAGATGTTTATTAATTGACATTCTTCTACTCTGTTTTACACGCCAAACTCCATTACCTTTCACCATCTCAACTTCCAGTGACTCAGCCTAACTTATTGCCATTATCACCACGACCACCTCTTAACTTTCCAGCGTTCTCACTAACTTCCCGTTTTGTGGTAAATGGAACTGTGCATACAATATTTCCACTTTATATAGGCTGGTATTACCTCAACATTCCCGATTTTACAATATTTAGTATAAGATCAGGTTTTATAACTTATGTTTCATTATTTAGTTGGTTATTTCGGGGGTCTTGGAACACTCAAATTTTTACCAGATAAAATGACACTTGCTTTTTCTGATCACACAGTATAAGCTTGTAAAAGGATTCTTGCTCTAGTTTCACATAATGAGATTTCAGATATCATATAACGAGATTTTGGTTCATTCTTTTTTGTATCTTTTCATAATTAATGGTAACTCTTAACGTATGATTACGTTCCTCCATAACGATCCTCCTGAAAGCGAAATTTCAGACGCTAAAACCGTCCGTCATCGCCAGTTATAATTTTAGCAGCGCGCCTGTATCGCTTGGGTAAGTAGTAAACAGTTAAACAGAAAAGTACCAAAATGCTTCAAAATTTTGATTGATATATATATATATATATATATATATATATATATATATATATATATATATATATATATATATATATATATGTAACAAGAAAACGCGTCTTCCTAAATTACTTTACTTTAAAGCGTATTCTAAATTCTCTTTTTAATAAAGTACGACCCCTTTTCCAAAATTGCAACCTAAAAGTAAAGTAAGTATAATTTATATTAGCCCTGCAGATCATTAAGCAGGCATGTGAAGTATCTGAACTCAATAACATCCCCAGATATGAGTGTTCGAAGTTTATGAGATTCCAAATGTCAGTAAAGTGTCAAAATTCTTGAAGAGCCCTCGAATCACTCTGAAATTATGTCTTTTTTAACGTCAAAAATCCACTTTGCAAGAACTTTATGGGCCACTTATCCTATGCCCAGTTCTACAGTTCACGGTTTTAACAAGCGCGGTATCTAGCAGTAAAGTCCCCGATAAACTTAAGTGGACACGTGAACTCCACGAATCTGAAGTCGCCCAATTAAAAATTAAGTAGTTTAGGCCCTCTGGCGAAAATATCGCAAAACACCCATTTAATATTGCATGAACGCAAGACTTTTCTTTCTCTTCGTGTCTAACTTTTGTTGCTGTCGGACCTGCGGTCCGCTCCTGTATGTAATCCGCGTCCCGTCCTGGCAAAGGCGCCGGACTAGTCATGTGGCCACTGCAGCTAATACCTTCGCGATGCTTCATAAGTAAATAAAGGTGATTTCCTGGATATCGTGCAATCGGTGATTCTCTTCTATGGCTCCATGTGTTTATCTACAAAATTTGGTAAGTGCTTTCCTGAATCAACACTACGCCGGACTGCATCTAAATTTCCCAAATGTGATTATTATCACATATATATATATATATATATATATATATATATATATATATATATATATATATACAGGGTGATTTTTTTTAACTGACAGTACTCAGAGCCATCTGTAACGCGATCAGCCGGAATTCCACCAAAATTGATAGAGGGACTAAGGACGACATGGGAAAGAGTTTCCGTTAAAAAAAAAAGAAAAAAAAAAGAAAAAGAAAAAGAAAAAAAAGGGAAAAGAATGGAAAGAGTTTTCCGAGAAAAAAAAATAGTTCTAAAAGTCGCCCACAGGGGAAGATATGGCGTTCTTGTTGTCGGCGCATCTTACTTGCCTTTTATGCAAATTCTCGGTTGCGTCGACAACAAGAGCGCCATATCGTCCCCTATCGGCGACTTTTAGAACTAATTTTTTTTTTTTCACTTAAAACTCTTTCCCATGTCGTCCTTAGTCCCTCTATCAATTTTGGTGGAATTCCGGCTGATAGATCGCGCTACAGATGTCTCTGAGTACTGTCAGTTTAAAAAAAAAATGAACTCGATTACCATTTAGACGTTAGATGTGCAACAAAAGGTGCTCACATCGAAATCTATGATACTTTGATAGAAATCTGGGATTGATATTAAAACTTGGTGAGATGTTCTTTCTATTTAGATAATTTTTTTAAAACTCTAATGGGTAGTTCCGTAAAAATAAGTCATGACTTTTGGATACCTTTAGCCTGGACAGCCGGTACATTATTTTAATATGTCCCCATTTATTGTTTTACAAGACTTGGGTCTTTTTCCCGCTTGTCACATTATGCTACCAAGATGCCTTATTACTGTTCTATCACCGCAGAGTTGAATTGTCTGTGTAAAATTTTCACCATTTTTGCAGTACAATATCCCCCAAACATATTATTCGTAACGTTTTCATTGTCAGTTTGTCAGTAATCTGACGAACAGCGACCAGAGGTTGAACCCGAGTTTCCAAATTTCGAACTGGCATTATACCAACCAAAACATTCCGGCGACGAAGAGAAATCTTATTTTTATTTTTATTTTATTTTATTATTATTTTTTAATTCCATTCCTAACGCTATGCATAGCAAATTTTGGAGTTAGTCACTTCCGGAGAGATACACGAAGAAAACAGAGTCGATGAAAATTAAGAGTGTTATTTGCCTTTGAAGTCGCGCCTAACATATAATTAGATATTCTAGAAATATGATAACTGAGATTTCATGGCAGGATGCAGAAGTTTGTTCGCTGCTGTTCCATCAAATTACCGCTGTTAAAACAGGGCCGTAGACTGTAATCTTCGCAAACATAAAAATACCACACGAAGTACAAACACGAAAATAACACAGCATTTAGAAATGATTAAACGCCTTCAAAGACGCGATGACAGCAGTACTAAAAATTTGTTATGACTCTAAACAGAAGTGTGAGGTGACTAATTGTGAAAGTAAAACAAAAAAATTATAATAAGGATAAAGGCATCCTGTTTTTTCATCATCCTTCAAAAAGGGATGATGAAAAAACAGACTGTTAACGTATTACCGTGTTATTATCCCCTCATTTTTAAAGATAAGTCAGGAGGCCATTATTTTTTAAAACAATTTTTTTAAAAAAAATAGGATATTCTCTTTTTTTTTTGGGGGGGGGGGGCTGCGTGAGTACATAGACATAGTAAATGATACGAAAAATATTCCCCTCTTTTTTCTTTTTATTTTAAATATTTTCCCTGGGAACGGTGAGACTGAATCTTCCCGTGGGCTAGTTCCAGGCCTAAATTATAGTTGCCAAATCCTAGGGTACTTGATCGCCAATTCCATTCCGTACTGCGACGGAGTAGATTTTTTTTTTTATACATCACTTTTGTGTAGACACTTATAAATCCTCATTTACTCTCTAGCTTGACCACATCCCATAAATACAACTTAGTTCGCCTGTTACATTAATTACACCGTGACACTGAAATATATTTACTTAGTTACCTATCCTCTTCGAGCAAAGAAAAATAATGAAAACTGGGGAAAATATCCAACAGAATTGGATAAATTAAAATAGGTATTCATTTCAATTATTTTCTGCAGAATTAAGCCGTAAACATTAAACTATAATGTAATATCTTACAAAAGATTGTTACTAATATCATTAAAGCCAATGAACTGTTTTTTAATGGTTAAATCTTTTAATAGTTCGAGACATTTTTCTAAGCGGCAAACTTTAAGGCTGTTGTGTACTAACCCTATTGGATTCGCTCACCTCAATGTTAACCTATAGAGAAAATTTGTCCAAAGATTGCCGACTTGAATTTAAAGATTTTTTTTAAAATTGTACTTTGGAACAGAGGAAGAAATTTTACACCTTGGGGCATTTTTAGTTTTCTTTTAATGCAAATAATACTTTAAAATTTAAATTATTCGGGGGGAAATCTGGTATAGTGTGTTTTAAACACTTATAAATTCCTTTGGTGGATGATATTTAAAAAATGAATAAATAAATAAATATTGCTTGATAAACGAATAAATATTGCTCTCTGTTGCAAGGTGCAGAAAAGTTCAGGCTGTCTGAAAATACCTTTTTTATTGTATTATCAGCATTTAAGCAGCTGTAAATAGTAGACACATTTTCTCCATATAGTTTAACATTGAGGTGAGCAAATCCAATAGGGTTAGTACACAGCAACTCTGAAGGCATACGTACACCGTGATTCTTTTTGATCATTTTATCATGTGAGTACCTAACAGGTGAACCAACACTTCTTTCTTTGAGGGAGCAGCAGAATGCATAAGGAGTCCGCAGTGGCGTAGCGAGCATAACTTACGCCCGGGGCACGATACCTTTATGGCGCCCCCTCCTCGAAAAACATATAGAAATATAATATATAGAATTAGTTAAAAGGACCATTTGGCGCCCCTCTGCGTGTGGCGCCCGGGGCATGATAGACCCCCTTGCCCCCCCCCCTTCGCTACGCCACTGGGAGTCCGTGCTTTTAGCAGGGGTGCAAACCCAATCTCCCACTGTGGAATCACGCATCACTATCCACAGTAATATACTGGCAGCTGTACGACGACGTCGAGATAAAATTGTAAATCTCTACACCTTTGGACGAAACCGCAGAAATTTACGAAATCGGAGTCATCGATTGAGACTTTATCTAAGATGACAATATTGTTAAAAGTAAATCCAATGCACTATGGATTTGGGTTCAAATGGTGGCTATATATTTATCTACATACATTGAAATTTTAGTTCACAATTACTGTGGATGCTCACAATTTTTTTAATTTGGAGATACTGTAAATTTCGCAAATAATTTAATTAAGTAAATGATCACACCTCAGAGCAACAAGAGTGTAAAATAAAATGATCTTTCTTTAAGGCGGTAGATCGGCTAGTATTGCAGGTCAATTCCAATGTTGAAGTAGGGAAATTTTCTTCCGGTATTTTGCTTGTCAAAGATTAGCAAATGTACATTTTTGGAATTTTTTTATTTTTTATTTTTTTATTATTTATTATTATTATTATTATTATTATTATTATTATTATTACTATTATTATTATTATTATTATTATTATTATTATTACTATTACTATTATTATTATTATTATTATTATTATTATTATTATTATTATTATTATTATTATTATTACTATTATTATTATTATTATTATTATTATTATTTTGTTAATAAAGGTAGACATTTTAATTAATAGCCTGTACATTTTAAAAAGAATTTAACATATTTCCTAGTTAATTGTTTATACAGGGTGTCCAGCGAAGAAGTACCTGATTAAATACAAATTCAATTTTATTACAAATTGAAAAATCTCGAAAACAAAGATCCGTAGAAGAATGCAACAAACGGTATGTTTATCGTGAAAGCTGTAAGAATTTTATACACTAATTTTCGAAATAGTTACAAAAGCTGCTAACAGAGGGCGCTGTTAGCAGCTTTTAGCAATAGAGCCGCAGGCATGGATTGAACTCCATATTTACCGGACTTGAGACTATTTTTTGTGGGGCACATTAAAAGATACTGTCTGCAGGAACCATCCCATCACGCTGGGCGAGCTTCAATCGGCGATCTATGTGGCAGCTGAATCAATTTCTGTTGAGAAACTACAGGGTATGATGGCAAAGAGTGTGATGTAGTGATTGCAAAGACTACAAGTTTGTATAAGCATGCTGATACGAGTTGTACAGCGCCATCTGTTAGCAGTTTTTGTAACTATTTCGAAAATAGTGTGCATAAAATTCTTACAGCTTTCACTATAAAAATACCGTTTGTTGCATTCTTCTACAGATCTTTGTTCTCGAGATTTTTCAATTTGAAATCAGGTACTTTTTCGCTGGACACCCTGTATATATTTTTTTTTCAGTGATAAATAAAATTAAATTTACGCTATCTATCAATGAGAATTAAAACAACATTAAAAAAAATTAAATAAAATGATGTTTAAAAAAACATGCGCATTGCATTTTAAGATGAAAAATGTGCATTTGCTTATTCTATGATTATTATAGAAATACTCAGAAGAGAATTCCATATGCTATACACTGGGATTGAAGGTCAACTTCCTAAATAGAAAAATAGTATTACGCGTGCTCGCGCCCGTCGAGACGGCAGGGGGAAGGGGGTGCAAAGGGGAAGATTCCCGGGGATAAAACGAGGGGATATTTTCGGACACTGGGTTACAGAACGCCGGGCTCCAGAATAAGTGCGCGGCGTAAGAATTAGGAACCTGGCAAAAATCTTTTTCCCCCAGGACAGGAGTTGGAACTCGGCACGCTCCCTACGTTTTCCAATAATAGATTTTAATCCATGCTCAGTTCATTATTAATCAGTACAAGCTATACTAGACACGTGGCTTCAAACAGTGGATATTACAAATGGTAGTTTTCAAACCAAATTCATACAACTAGTATTTCGTTCGAGTGAAGAGCTAAAGCCGAAGAATTTGGGGCATAGAATAATAAAGGGAAGATTGCGCTCTTTAGAATATAATTCTTTTGGGGAGGTTTCCGTGTTTGGAGAGGAGAGATTTTTTTATTTTAGTTTAAATTTAAATTTATTTATTTATTTATTTATTGCGGGGTAGGTGATGAAATAACCTCGTAATTCCGTTTTCCTTAAGATTTTTAAAGTAGGATTACGTTCCTCCATAACGGTCCTCCGAAAAACAAAATTGCAGACGCTAAAACCGTCCGTCGTCGCAAAATATAATTTTGGCAGCGCGCCAAACTCAGTCTGTATCGCTTGGGCACGCAGTTAAAAGTTAAACAGAAAAGTACCAAAATGCGTCAAAATTTCGACCGACACATACACACACACACACATATATATATATATAAATACCGGGTGCGTCATAAATTCGTGCAAAGTTAAAAAATTCGTAATAAAAGAAGTAATGCTCGGAAAATTTTCTGTTTGCGCCAATAGGATCAGAAGGACATTGGATTTTTTTTTTCCATGTGTAGTTTTAAAAAAAATTCTAAAATTAACCGAAAGAGGGCGCTCACACGTCATACTGAGACGTTTTATGCAAATCAAGCTATCAGTTAAACACCTGGCCGGAAATGGATCCGTCATTCGAAACCGACAGCATGCTTTCTCCACCAGATCGAGAGTTGGTGGTTAAACTTTTCTACAAGAATGGTAAATCCACAACTGTTGCATTGCGAAAGTTTGAAGAAAGAACTGAAGGCGTAAAAAAGCCCTATTTCATTGAATGGGATACTGAATTTAGTACGACGTTTTGAGTCAACGAGGAGTTTGGAGGATCTTCCACTTAAGCGCGAACCGCGCGCACATCCTCCTTGAGCGCGCACATCCTTGAGCGCGTACCGCGTCCATGTTGTACATGGAAGATTTGGCAGCCGAGACATCACCGGGGAGTAGCAGTGCACCTGAAGCTGGGAGAAGAACGGGGATTCCGGAACCGTCGATTCGACGTATTCTACACGGAATGTTGAATCAGTGTCCGTACAAAATCTAGGCACTTCACCAGTTATTACCGGCAGTACCTGAGCAAGCCACTGCAATCTCCTCATGTGACTGTCTGATATAGTTTCATCGCGTCTTTTATTCTGGGCCCTTTCTTTTTTGAAGAGCCTTATCAAAGCTCTGAGCCTTCTTTTTTGAAGAGTATCCAGCAGGAAAACCTGTACCGTCACTGCAGCACGGTATATTACGCTTTTGCGTGACTATGTTAAGCCTGCATTGCAGAAAAGGCATGCGTTACCTGTTGTCACCTTCATGCAGGATAGTGCCCCGCCCCACATTTTACGTGATGTCAAGACGTTCCTGTTGGAATCTTTCACTGAAGACCGAGTTCGATAAGTCGCAGTTGTAAGGTTCAGTGGCCCTCATAATCACCACACTTCACCTCGGCAAATTTTTAGTTGTGGGGATACATAAAGTCTCATGTATACCGGGACTCCTCAACCACTTTGGAGGAACTGAAAAATATCATTCTACAGACAGTCGCTGCCATCGATGGTGACATGCTACACTCCGCTGCAATGGGCTTAGTGACGCGCCTCACTTGTCTATTACCATGTGCTGGTGGTAATGTTGACTGATATTTTAAAATAAATGCACGTCTCATGTTATTGTGATCTGTTTGATTTTCTGTTTGAGTTTGCCTGATTTTCATAAAACGTCTCGGTATGACGTGTGAGTGCCCTCTTTCGGTTACTTTTGGAAACTTTTTATTTTTTAACATGGAAAAAAAAATCCAATGTCCCTCTGATCCTATTGGCGCAAACGGAAAATTTTTCCGAGCGTTGCTTCTTTTATTACGAACTTTTGAACTTTACACGAATTTATGACGCACCCGGTATATATACATACATATATATATATATATATATATATATATATATATATATATATATATATATATATATATATATATATATATATATATATATATATATATATATATATACATATATATATATGTATATATATATGTATATATATATACATACATATATATATATATATATATATACTGCCAATGGGAGGTGGATCATCGTCCTATTTGGCAGATTTATATTTATATTATTTTGAATCTAAATCATCACTTTTACAAAATATAGCTTTCTTTAGATACGTAGACGACATTTTCATTGCTCACGAGGTTAACTGTAACTTTGTTCCTACTTTTTATCCAGCTAATATAAAACTAACTAAGACCGAACAAAACTCCAAAAATGAAATCAACTTTTTGGATGTAACCATCACTTTGTCAAATGGAACACTATCTTTTTGCATATTCGATAAAAGAGATTTATACGACTTTAACATAAACCGTCTATCCAATTGGAATACAGCTTTACATTCTAATGTTAAACGTAATATAGTCAACAACTACATAATTCGTTGTGATAGACTGTGTGAATCTAGGATTGAGATGAATAAAAGAGTTAAAAACTTCATTGAACTGGCTGTACAGGCGGAGTATCCGGCTGGCTTTCTGGTAGATATACTGAGGCGTTATTTTGGGCGCGTGGATGTCCTTGGGCACTTGGACATGGAGGTATAGTGCTTTTGTCTGCTGTTTTGAATTTTAAAGTTTTAATGGTTTTATTTAAAATAGTTTATAAGGTGTGGTTTTTTTTTAATGGTAGTGTAATTTTTCAATGTAATGTGGCTTTTTCTGTGCCTTTTCTTATATTTTTAATTACTGTTTTTAGTAAGGTAGTTTTTAGAGATCATCTTATGACATTATGTCACTTTATTTTATTATAGTATATAACTTCTACTTTTATGTCTAACTTTTTCTATTTATTGTCTCAAACCTTTTTGAAAAGTATTAAATTTTCTAATTGATGTATGACGAATGCTGGGAAAGTTTTAGCTATGTAAAAAGATCTTTTAACCAGGATAGAGGGGTCTTAATCCCCCTCACGTCTTTTTAAATACATCAATTTCCGTTTTTGTTTCAAAAATTTCCTTTTTGCTTCAGAATTTCACTATCCTTTTTTAGCTTATCTTGGTGTATCATTATTGTTTTAATTATATCTTATATAGTATTGTCTAATAATTGCAGCTTAGCGCATATTGACAATATACATATTAATGCCTATATTTATAATGTATTGGTTTTGGTGCAACACATGCTTTAAATATTTTAGTTATATATACTCTGTCTAAACATTGCAAAAGCTACGCGCATTTTGGACGGAATTGCTATAATTTATTGCTATAATTAATTCTAATTGGGGTACACCATATGAGTTAAGTCCATATACGCTCCCTAGCTCGTCATACAATTTTCTTTAACTTATTTTCTATATAAATATATAAAAAAGTAAAATAAAAATCAAAAAATTAGTTAAAAAATTAGCCAAGTTGATATTGATCCACAACATGTTTAGCAATGGTACTGCTGTAGTGATGTCATGATTACATCCTTGTAAAGTAGTTTTTTTACGTAGAAGACTTACGGAATGGATTGATTGCGGATTGCGCCTATTGAACATGGACTTGATTAGAAGCTAGATTTCTTTCTATTAATTTATCATGAACAAGTACACTGAAAGGTATCAAGCGACTGGCAAAGCGGTTGAATTACATTCACCCGATGCCCGGAGTGTCAATGTTGGGGATTTGAACACTTCGTTAGCCCGTAACCCAGGTTTGATTACTTCTTTTTTTGCTAAAGCTCCTAGTGTGGTAAATACATGTGCTAACAAAAAACCCGTAATAGACATTAGTGTTCCTAATTTTAAATTTAATTATTACTCACATTATCGTAATATACGTACTTTAAAGTTCAAAAGATGTACAAATCCACGCTGTAAAACTTGTCCTTTTGCCAACAAAAACCAGTTGGGTACTAATACTAGTAATAAAGTGTTTTGTAAAGTATATAACTGTATCTATTGTTTAAAGTGTAAAGAGTGTAGTCAGGCCTATATAGATCAAACATCAAATAAACTACACATCAGACTAAATTTGCATAGAAGCAACATTAATAATAAAAAAGATCCTTCTTTCGAGATGTTACACTTCAGGTCACACAGTTTTACATCAATCGAAGTTAGTATTTTGGACATAGTTCCAAAAGATGGACTTCGTTTATGGTGGGAGAGTATGCACATCTCGCAATTTAACACACTTTATCCCTTCGGCCTGAATACTTCATGTTTTGGTAAAACGAAAAAACGAAAATACTTTAGGCTATATAAACACTCAAGACTACATCTCAATACACGTAGATCCAAAATTCTCCCTAAAGCGAAGACAGCGACGCGGTAATGGTAGTAACAAACTTAACATACATAAACATAAAAACCTTTTTTTAGAACTAAATAGGGATTTGTTGTCTGAAACTTCTGTAAAATTTAATTGGATAAAATGTAAAATATACAATATTAAAAAACGATGGTTAAACAAACTATGGCAATATGTAATAGATCCTAAATATAAAAGCCTCTTCGAACCTTCATATTTACAACACTATTTTACAATATTAGAAACCTTTAAAATTAGAGCTAAAAAATTAGGTATAGATCTTTCTGCAGCAATGCAACCTTTAAAAACAGAATACATAGTTATACAATTTAAAAATAATGCCTTTAATTCCATTCCAATAAATAAAATATTTAAGGATTCTATGTCTGACTTACCTTGTAAAATACAACCTAAAGTTACATACTCTTATAATATACCAATTAGTCGTAAAATATTTAATTATAATCTAAATTCAAAAAACTTAAACACAGTTTATGAGTGTGATTGTCATCATAAATCAATGTCAAAATATATTAATCCAGATCATAACCATGTCATAACGGGTAATGTCCAGATAGTATCGAACAAAAACCTACGTGATGCAATACAAATGGGTACTAAGTTTAGATATAATTGTTTTAAAGACATAAAAATAACCTTCAATAAGAACCTCACAACCTTCATTGAAAAAAATGCTTTAAAATATAATTTGCCTTTGGAGGCATTTACGAAATGGAAACAAAAAACTTCATTTACTTTTCTAAAAAGTTATGAATTGGCCTTAAAGGGTTCTAGAACAAATTTCAATAGTCCAAGTATGACCTCTATAAAGGGACTACAAAATAAACTGGTAATTAGTTATGTAGACAAGGTGGCTTCTAATTATTCATTTATTTGCAAATATTATTATATTCAAATTGTAAAAAATTTTTATTCAAATAATACACTTTACGAACCATATGCATTTGATGAGTTGTCTCTGAAACGACGTTTAGTTAAACTGCATAAAAAAATTAATATAAATCTTTATTCCTTCTCCTTTCCCTACCTTGTTGCAATTCCCAAATTCCACAAAAAACCTATTACCTTTCGACCAGTAACTGTTGGTTTCGGTACCTACATAACTTATGCTAATAAATTGATAATACCAGTTTTAAAAAATCTTTTCATTAAAATAAAAAAATTTGGATCCAATATAATCACTAATAGCTTACAATTAATATCAAAAATCAAAACTTTAAACGATATAGAACTAATAGAATCTTATGACGTTGTAGACCTATTCAATAATATAGACACTACTTTTCTTTTTTCAATTCTAATTGAGTTTTTTCACAGGTTTGATTTACAAGAATATATTACTTTTACTCTTTTTAAAAATACACTTCGTATCATATTGTTTGAAAATTATTTATTTAATGGTACAACATATTACATTCAGACATTTGGACTGCCAATGGGAGGTGGATCATCGTCCTATTTGGCAGATTTATATTTATATTATTTTGAATCTAAATCATCACTTTTACAAAATATAGCTTTCTTTAGATACGTAGACGACATTTTCATTGCTCACGAGGTTAACTGTAACTTTGTTCCTACTTTTTATCCAGCTAATATAAAACTAACTAAGACCGAACAAAACTCCAAAAATGAAATCAACTTTTTGGATGTAACCATCACTTTGTCAAATGGAACACTATCTTTTTGCATATTCGATAAAAGAGATTTATACGACTTTAACATAAACCGTCTATCCAATTGGAATACAGCTTTACATTCTAATGTTAAACGTAATATAGTCAACAACTACATAATTCGTTGTGATAGACTGTGTGAATCTAGGATTGAGATGAATAAAAGAGTTAAAAACTTCATTGAACTGGCTGTACAGGCGGAGTATCCGGCTGGTTTTCTGGTAGATATACTGAGGCGTTATTTTGGGCGCGTGGATGTCCTTGGGCACTTGGACATGGAGGTATAGTGTTTTTGTCTGCTGTTTTGAATTTTAAAGTTTTAATGGTTTTATTTAAAATAGTTTATAAGGTGTGGTTTTTTTTAATGGTAGTGTAATTTTTCAATGTAATGTGGCTTTTTCAGTGCCTTTTCTTATATTTTTAATTACTGTTTTTAGTAAGGTAGTTTTTAGAGATCATCTTATGACATTATGTCACTTTATTTTATTATAGTATATAACTTCTACTTTTATGTCTAACTTTTTCTATTTATTGTCTCAAACCTTTTTGAAAAGTATTAAATTTTCTATTTGATGTATGACGAATGCTGGGAAAGTTTTAGCTATCTAAAAAGATCTTTTAACCAGGATAGAGGGGTCTTAATCCCCCTCACGTCTTTTTAAATACATCAATTTCCGTTTTTGTTTCAAAAATTTCCTTTTTGCTTCAGAATTTCACTATCCTTTTTTAGCTTATCTTGGTGTATCATTATTGTTTTAATTATATCTTATATAGTATTGTCTAATAATTGCAGCTTAGCGCATATTGACAATATACATATTAATGCCTATATTTATAATGTATTGGTTTTGGTGCAACACATGCTTTAAATATTTTAGTTATATATATATATATATATATATATATATATATATATATATATGTGATATGTGTTATTGAGAACTGTGGCAACAGCATCCACAGCACCCGAGACGAATCAGAGACATTCCGGCCGAACGAAGATCCTCGCCATTCTACGGGGAACGCACGACTAGACAGAGAGAAAAAGCTGCCGGGAGAGTAAGACGTTAGGACGTAGCGTGGTAGCAGACGGCTACCAAAAAAGTAGTAAAAATGATGTTCCATAAATGTTAATTGTAACTGTTTTGTCCTGTGACTCGTCAAGAATAAATTGGTGTTAGTGTGAACCGATGTATTCAATTTAGAACGACGGACACCAATTTACATATATATATATATATATATATATATATATATATATATATATATATATATATACATACACACACACACACACATATATATATATATAGATACATATATACATAACACATACATACATATATACATACAAAAGAGGTAAGCAACGATAAGTAATCCTACGTTAATAACCCCGGGTAGTTTCGTTAGAAGAGACTACCTGAAATTTTTTCACCTTTGCTAGTGAGGAATTGATCGTCATCGTGGTTGTACTTAATGTTGTCAGAAGTTGAAAGTATATAAAAAGCACTCCCCCCCCCAAAAAAAAAAATAAGAGAACAAAAGGAAAACAGAGTATGGAAATATGTGATTATAATATTTGTTCACACTCACCAACAAAAATTTCTATTTATTACATGAATGAAAGTACAATTTGTGAAAAAGAATGTTTTCATTTAGACATAATTCGTCTTTTCAAATAAATCAGAATATTTATAAATGAAAAAAAAATGAATTCATAATACAGTAAAACCTTGTTAATCCGGACTAAGTGAAACCATAGACAATCTGGACAATCAAAAATCCGGATAATCCAGGTAATATGGTAATAAGCAAATTAAAATCCTTAACGAAGAAGAACGTTTATCACGATAAAAAAACTATGTTTTGTAACAAAATTACATAGTATTGTTTACTAGACATTAAAAATATAAAAATAACTTTTCACATCATTTCTTAACAAAGAATTGGTAAATCTAGAAAAGCTTTCTTAAACTCAACAAAAAGCATTTTATTACCATAATTTATTGTACAATCTATGCATGAACTGTACATTGAATCAAACTAAAAAGCGAATATTTGGCGTACTTGTAGTTACGTTCTTGCTATCATAGTTACAAATTATTATCTAATGTGATCATTAAATAAAAATGTCTACAAATCTGATCCGGATTATCCTGAGATCCGGATCAACGAGGGCCGGATAAACGAGGTTTTACTGTACCAATAGCTAATAGCAATAATTATATAGTTTTTAAAATATCTGAAAGAGCAAAGATTAACTTGGATTAGTCCCTTGATTACAGTTGCTATAATGAATAATTGATATAAATATTTTTAATTAATTAAATAGTACAAATAAAATTTCACGTAGTCTCTTCTAACGAAACTACCGCGGGTTATTAACATATGTTTACTTATCGTTGCTTGCCTCTTTTGTATGTATATTTGTATGTATATATGTATGTATGTGTTATGTATATATGTATCTATATACACTATCTGGAAAAAAGTATCCGGACATCCTCCTGAAGAAGTGGATCTGGCAGGTGACGTAATTTGATGCGTAACCCAAAGCTATAAAAGTGTTGGTAGTGGTTTTTCAGGTCATATTTATGCGTTTGTGAGACAATGAGTCAGTCAAAGGAGCTTAGTGACTTTGATCGTGGAATTATAGTGTGATGCCACATTTGTGGGAAATCAGTTCGTGAAATTTCGGACCTTCTGCAGAAGACAAAATCCACTGTGAGTGATGTAATTGTGAAGTGGAAATGTCGAGGCAGTGAAAATGCAGAAAAACGAAGTGGCAGGCCGAAAAAAATTAGTGAACGCAGCCGTAGAACTCTGAAAAGGGTAGTGAAACAAAATCGCAAGTCCCCGTTGATTGAAATCACTCAAGAGTTCCAAAGTTCATTAGGCGTTAGTGCTAGCAGCAGGACTGTTCGTCGAGAGTTAAAAACCCTGGGATTCCATGGTCGTTAAGCCACTCACAAGCCGAACATCACTCCCCAGAATGCGAAGCGTCGATTGCAATGGTGCAAAGCTCACCGTCATTGGACTGTGGACATGTGGAAAAATGTTCTTTGGAGTGATGAATCTCGCTTTACAATCTGGCAATCCGATGGACGCGTCTGGGTTTGGAGAATGACCGACGAACGTTTCATACGTGACTGCATTGTGCCGACTGTTAAGTTATGTGGTGGCAGCATCATGGTGTGGGGGTGTTTTTCAGGGTTTGGCATGGGTTCCTTAGTTTCTGCGGTTGGAAACATGAACTCTGAGATGTATGTGGACATTCTAGATAATGCTGCTCTCCCAACTCTATGGCAATATTTCGGGGAAGGCCCATTTCTCTTCCAGCAGAATAACTGCTCCATTCACACATCGAGACTTGCGCAAGCATGGCTTGACGAAATGGGTGTCCAAGAACTCGACTGTCCTTCTCAGAGCCCCGATCTAAATCCCATTGAACACCTTTGGGACGAATTAGAACGCAGTTTACGTAGCCAGCCAAATTGACCATCCTCACTGCCAGGACTCACTTCAGCTGTGATGGACGCCTGGAAGTCAATTACTATGGACACCCATCAAAAACTGGTGGAAAGTCTCCCCAGACGTGTGCAGGCTGTCATCGATACAAAAGGAGGACCAACATCATATTATTATATGCGTCAGGACTCTCCGAGTCCGCACCCCTGGGTGTCCGGATACTTTTGGCCAGATAGTGTATCTATCTATCTATCTATATATATATATATATATGTGTGTGTGTGTGTGTGTGTGTGTGTGTATGTATATATATATATATATATATGTATGTCAAAATTTTGGCGCATTTTGGTACTTTTCTCTTTAAATGTTTACTGCTTGCCCAACCGATACAGACTGGATTTGACGCGCTGCCAAAATATAACTCGCGAAGCAGGACATCTGAAATTTTCGCTTTCCGGGGGAACGTAATCCTACGTTAAAAGATCGGGACAGAAAAAGAGGATATGTTCTCGTTAAAGAGATGTTCTGGCAACCCTAATTGTACTTCGCATCGAGACTGCTTGTCTCAGAGGTCTCGGGTTCGAATGCCATTCGCGACAGACACACAAGAACTCTTGTGTTCATGCGGAGTGAAGACATGTGAAATCTGTTGGATGTTTATCAGGGATTACGGTATTAACGAGGAGGGAGTATGGAATTCGAATAAACATCCACTTTGGGAGAAAAAAAAGAGAAATGATTAGTGGTTGGATTTTTTAATCATCGTATTGCATTACCGATGGGCTGACATCTACAAATACAGTGGAATCTCGATCGATCGTTCTCCGAATCATCGTTTTCCCGTCTGTGTCGTTTATTTCACCCAGTCCTAACGATCATATTCCTTTGTTATGATCCCGCATCTATCGTTTTCATGCATTGATCGTTCAATTAAATCGGTCCCTTGAATGACGATAGATCGAAATTCCACTGTATTAAAATTTTACAGTGCTTTTCCACCGTTTTCAAAGCATTAAAAACAAATAGTTTTCAAAACATTAAAAACATTCAATTTTCGGTATCAGGAACATGTAAAATTTTTTTCAACTTGTCACAGGAAGAGAAAGTCTCAAATTAAGTGATGCTGCAAATACATCATATCTGGTCGTGCAACATGCTTCAAAATGTAGTAATAACTCAAATTTTCCCCGGTATAGAACTTTTTTTCTGCCAAGCTCTATCTTTTTTATTGGAGAAATTTAAACGATGTTTATTACTTTTTCCGTGAATGAAGCTTTTTTTTAGGTCTGTCAGGGGAATCCCGAAATCTGTGTTTGATAAATCAGTCATCAATATCCTTTCAGCAAAAATGGATAAGATGGGGTCTGTTGATAAACTCGCCCCAAAAAAGTGGAAAAAAACACACATTTCAAAAGAGCAGGAAACAAGTCATCAAAATTGTCGATGAATTATATTGGCCAAATTTAGAGACGAAAGGAGCCGAAGGTACAAAAAAATTTCGCCAGTTCGCCGAAAAATGCCGCTGCCCACAGAATTTGAAACCGAAGAGGCCTGAGAGTTCCTCGTCATCAAAAAGTGCTGATATCTTAAGAAAGAGCTGAAAAATGTAAAGACGTTATTGAGAAAACAAACATGCTGGGATATGATCGTGAGGTTGCATAAACACAGGGGCGTACTGACATCCGGTGTGCATTTTTTTATCACCTTCTTTCCATTCGCTTTCGTGTTTAACTGGATTCTAGGGATGCTGGCTAACGCGTTTGAGTCATAAAAGAAAAATAGATTGTAACAGAAAAAAAAGGTGTTTCCGGCTTACGCATAAGTCTGAAGAAAGATCTAAAAAAGTCCCGTTAATGTATTTTTTTTTCAATACAATCAAGCCCCAACTTTCGAGGAATCGACATTCGCGTATTTCATCACTTGCATGTTTGCTATCAATAATTAAATTTTGTTTTCTAATCTTGCAGTCAACTGTTTCGATAAAATCATTGAAGTTTTACCCCACACTGTACTGTATTATATTGTGCTGTACAGTGTTTCATAATCTTTAATAATTTTACTTCTGTCTAAATAAGGTACATGTATTGCATTACAGATATTCCTCGACTTACGACCAAGATAGGGACGGAGGCATTGATCATAAGTTGATTTGGTCGTAAGTCGACATTATTCAAACAATTTTTTTTGTATATGCAGATACATGTATTTTTTTACTTTCATACATACATACTTGATTTAAGGGGACTCAATACCCTTAAATCTTTAAAACATTCGATTTTTTGAAAAAAAAAATATATGTTAAAGCCTGATCATTTCTGAACAAAATAAAGCAAACCACATGAAAATATTCCGCTTAGTTCCGGAGATATTGATATTCTAAATATTTAATTACTGATCAAGTTTATGGTAAGAAAAATTTTAAACTAATTTTTCTCAAAATATAATTTTGCATCATTCCGCAACTGATATCTCAAAAACTATGAAACATAATTACATTAAATTTTTATCACTGCATAATCATGTCATTTTATTGCGTCTGAACTAGAATTATTGCAATCACTGCACATTTTGTTATTTTTTCAGGGGTAAATTAATGCAAAAATTTATGGAAATTTTAAGTATATTTTGAGCAGTTTTTAAAAAAAATTGAAAAAATATTTTAATGTTGAATATTTTATGTTCAATTGTATTTTGAATTATTTATTTTAAATATAAACAGGAATTTTACATTTAAGTGTAAAATTACTTTCATAATTCTGCGCGCAAGCCAATATACAATAAAAATGGTTAAAACACAAGGTATATCTAAAGCATTTAAAAGAAAATTTTTAATTATTTTGAGAGTTGAAAATTTGTTTATTAAAATAAATATATGAATTTATCATATATTTAAAATTTGGAAAAATTGGGAGTAAATTGAAACAAATAGTTACAAAGAGTAAAAAAGTATGAAAATATGCCTTATTTCCTCGACTTAAGAGTCTCCATAAGTATTATACTTTATTTAGAAGACATAAATTATTCTTCGCCATCACTACTTATTATGTTTTACAATCCAATGGTTCAGAATTTGTGACAGAAGTTACGTCGCAACATTTTTTTAACAAAGTAATCCAAGGGAGTTTTTAATAGTCATGTAATACAACATATAGGTATGTACTGTACATTCCAGGAACAATATTTTTGAGAAAAAGACAAAAATAAGTAAAAAAATAAATAATTAAAACTTTCGGTCGTATGTGCCAGCGGTCGTTAGTCGAGTGGTCGTAAGTCGAGGAATATCTGTACATACCTTATGTGCTTTAATTTTGTCTCTTTTATGTACTCCTTATTTGTATCGAAATTTCAGTGCACTGCTACGACATGGCCATGATCCACTTGGGTGTTTATCTATCGCCGGAACTTCAAACAAGTGACACAAGATTCATACAGATAAGTGATTGTTTCCCGTGGCACGACAACAAAACATCTATGTGGATCATGTGCAGATGTTCAAAAGGACCATCAAATCGAATCGGGAAAAATACAAGGATGCATGAAGGCAGGATTAGCCAGGGAGGACGTTGGGAGAGATCCCCAGACCCCTAACCTATAACGGGGCTGTTAACCTTTATAGTCGTGATCCGACAAATCATTATCATGTAGAAGTAATCATAACTGTAGCACCAACTCTTATTTACATCTGGTTTATTAACACATTAAAATCTTGGTTAAATAAGTCATTTACAAAGTTTCGTTCCGACGAACGTTAATATACTTGTGAGAACCGGGCTCATTATTCAAAGTCCGTCCGAGACCCTGTCTCTCCGTACGCGTGTTGACCCTTCAACAGTCCAAAACTATCTCTCCCCTTCGTTATCGGCGTCTCTATTTATCCATTCTTCTCAGCGCCTTCTCGAACCATCCATGATGAATTTTCTTTCCTGCCGACTTTTCCAAGGTAGAAACGCGCCGCTAATGGATTTCACAAATCATTCTAATGATTTGCGTCCTTTTCAAGTATTGTCGCGCTTCTTCAAAGGTGTATATCGTTCGACACCTGTTTGCGTTTCTTTTGGGCTCATTGAAGACGCTATTACTCACGTCCATCAATTCCACTTAGGAATGGGAGACGAGAGTCTGACAGGGGCCGAGAGATGGACCCCTATAAGGATGGGCAAACTGAAATCAGGCCCGTTTAGACAGGTGGGGGATATGAAGGGGGTAAGATTCCTGAGAGCGTTTTTTACAAGGTTTTTTTTCTCTCCCGGGGATAGGATCGGTCGTTGACGCCCTGGTCTAAAATCCCGGTAAGAATGTTTTCCCAGGGCCAAACGTTGACCTTGTTAAAATCGTTATAACATGTTAGAAACGAGACTTCTTAGCTGTCTCGACTCACGTTCTTATATCATACATAATACCATTATGGTTAAGTGATACATGGCGTTCACCGAGGGAGTCAGCCTGCATAGTCGATAATGTAATTTTAAATTTATATATATAGTAGATACTGCAGAATAGCATATTGTTTAACTGTTTGATGAGTCTAGCATATTGTTTAACTGTTTGATGAGTTTAACTGCTAGATGAGTCAACAGGATTAGAAGTTAAGACAACCAAAGATACTTATAGTTTTTCCGAGTCTGAGGGAAAGCCGACTGTATGGAGAATGCATAGTTTTCCTTTAAGGACTTGAAGCGATAAAAATATTTTTTTTTTTTTTTTGCATAATTGATGCACTTGGATTATTCTGCATTTTTAAAAACTGCTGATCAGGTGAATTGAATACAATTTTCGCTATTTTGGGGATGTAATATTTCCATTATGTTTCCTGAGACTATATTGTTAACTGGAAGCCAGTTACCTCTTTTGCTTCAAATCTGATGTAATCTTTTTATAACAGGAGACGTCTAGATTCATTTCCCACAAGACATGTTTATCAGAGTATT
Organism: Dolomedes plantarius; assembly: GCA_907164885.2. Taxonomy (NCBI): domain Eukaryota; kingdom Metazoa; phylum Arthropoda; class Arachnida; order Araneae; family Dolomedidae; genus Dolomedes; species Dolomedes plantarius. The sequence goes on along the minus strand of OU015497.1, from coordinate 83,754,335 downwards.
GTTGCTGATCATAATTGCCTGTTTCACAAGAATTGTCTGTTTCAAATGTATGTTACTGATTCATCTTAACATCAACACCGCCCTCACAAATGTACCACTTTAAACGATTAGACTGTCAAAAAGCGAAGAAAATAACACGCAGCCCTTTCTATCATCGGAAATACTACTTGATCAACCAGTGCGATATATTCCACAGACAGCAAGAACAGTTTCCTTTAATATTTTTTTCTACGTAAAACAAATAGAGAAATCTATGGTTGAAAGAACTTTTTCAAAGTGAATCTGTAATATTGTCTTCTAAGAATGAAAAAAAAGCTGTAGTCAATCCGCAGCGCATGTCCAGATTCAACTGATATGAAAGAGAGATGGTTTTATACCTGTAATAGTTTCTCTTTGTTTGAAGGAAAAACGTATTTTCTAATCCCACTACCTGTTACTTGTTTGTTAGAAACTTGAAGCACAATGTAGCCCAAGCGGGGAAAAAACTATGATTGATGTTATAAATAACTACTAGAACAATGGGATGAAATAAAAATACCATTATAGATAATTAATGAAAAAATAAACCAGAAGAAACATTTATTTCCAAATTTTAAAAAAAAACGCACAAGATAACCAAAATTATAAATTAAACTGAGAGAAATTTAAATAAAATGCAACGTCACGAGTAACATACTAAGATATAGAAATAATTGATGTCGGAAACAATTAGTGTTAACTGAGGTTAATTATTGCCGTTAGAAAAATTTAGAAAGAAGGGTCAATTGGAAAAGCTGCCAAGAACTGCAAAATCACCAAAAGATCGCTTTTCCCTGCAATTACGAAGATTTTATTGATATGCTCGAAATTTTCACATCACCCGGTCGAATTTAGTCTCATAATCTGATTTCGAAATCTCACCCCAGTTTATTTTCATGTCTGTGGATTGGGATTTACAAATTTCTCAGATCTATTTCCCTTTTAATAGGCTTGCTGCAATTATCTTTTCAAAATCTTCCATACCCATTTACTTCTGCTCAATTGCTTCCTGTTTTCAGATATACATATAGCGCATGATTTCGTGCTTGGTGCCGATAATTCTAAATCTTCTTTCCCTAAATAGCTTTTCTGCACTTTTGTCCCAAACCCAGTTTTAACCGTTACAGCTGTAGTCGAGTAAATAAATTTTTAGAGACTGTCTCATCATTTACCCAAGCTTTAATTGCATACGCCTACGATCGTAAACAGTTTTTTTTCTCAAAAACTTTGCTTACAAAATTGAAGAGTTTTGGACGAAATTTAGATAAATTTTACACAAATGGCTCTAGCTCTGAAAAAAAAATTTGCATATAGCATTAATTTCTTTCTATCATATGCAAATAAGGCCCTTGTTAGTATAATGAACTAAAAACTACCTTAAATTTGAGAACCATAAGACGCACCTTTTTACATAAAAATTGGCTTAAAATTGAGGTGAATCTTATGGTCCGAAGGTAACATTAAAAATAAAATGAATATTATTTCTATATATATAAAACAGTTCCGTAACTGACTGACTCACTGACTGACGGATTGACTGACTGACATACAACGCACAGACCAAACCGTTGGACCTAAAAGGCTGAAATTTTGCATGGCGATTCTTCTTATAGTGTAGGGGTGCACTAAGAAAGTTTTTTGAAAAATTCTTCTTAGATTTTTTAAAATTAAATTTTTAAGCTGTTTTAGTAACTTTTTAAAGTTTGTATTTAAAATAATAAATTGAGGGTTATGAAATTTATATCACGAGAAAGATCATGAAAATTTCTTTAAAATGAAACCTTTTTCGAATCTTTAGCTCCATTTTCTGATTTTTGGTGAATTTTTAAATATTAAATTTTAGAATTTAATTTATTAAATGCTGATCACGTAATTTCTTTTTTGGTACTTTAAATAAATTTATCGTCACGTCCATAACAATGAAATAGACAAAAAAATATTGTTCCCTTGTTAATGCTGAAGACGATTGGACATTATCCAAAAAAATATTAAAATACAGTAAAATATATGTTCCTCAAACTGTACTATATTAACTGTACTATATTCTTTAGTATGTCCTATTAGAATTAATTTGAATATTTTCATCTACATTATTTTGTCTATAAAAATATCTCTTACAATTTTTTTTATAAATATATTTTTTTGTTTTTTTTACATCAATTGTATACATTGATCATCGTATTTATTATACATATATATATATGTATATATATTTATTTTTTGGGGCATTAATTGCATACATTGACCGTTGTATTTAATTTGAATGTACTCCGTAGCGAAGTGCGGGTTTCCAGATAGTTAATATATAAATGAATATTTTATTAGAAATATATATATATATATATATATATATATATATACAGTCGAACCTCCATATATCGAACTTCCCTATATCGAAATATTCTATATATCGAACTCTTAGCAAATCTCCAGGTTCATTAGATAGAAAAACTGCTTCTATATATCGAAAAAATCTCTATATATCGAAATTTTTTTCACGACATATTGAGAGATTTTATTCCACTTTAAAATAAAATCTCCCAATTTTTGGCGTTTGAAACAATACTTCGTGGACTTCAATGCGAGCATTTCTTTGAACTTTCCGGAAAACTGGCTGTTCAGCAAGATATTCGTAGTTTTTTTTTAAAGAATGTAACTGTGATCACTATAACCACTAACTGGACTATTGTTTTTTTAAAGGTATATAGTACTCAATAAATCTTTCACATTAATTTATTTTTTAGTTATTAACTTTCATTTAATGTGATTCACATATAAATTGGTTAATGGAGTTTTGTATACGAAAATTAGCTTTAATTTTAATGTTTTAGAAGAATGATGATAAAACTAAGATCAATTCTATATATCGAAATTTCTATATATCGAATTTTTTTCTTGCAATTTGCTACTTCGATATATGGAGGTTCGACTGTATATATATATATTCCAGTGGCTGGGAGCTGAGATACACTTTTGTAGCATGACAAACGTCTAAATGGTAATCCAATTCTCTCCAAGTGTTTCGTAGCATATAAGGAGTTATTTCACGTATTGCTTGAATGATACGCATCTTCAACTCATCCACAGTTTCAATTTTTTGTTTATATACAAAGGATTTAATGAATTCCCAAGCAAAAAAGTCTAATAACCCCTGAAATCATTTTTTATATGTTCAAAAATAATATGACATTGTTAAATAAGGTGTCAAATAGTTTTACCAAAAACAAGTGCAGATGGTAAGCAATGCATTTTTAAATTGTTATTATGCAATTAATATAGGGTGTCCCAAAATTTACGCAAGATTTGAATTTTACGCGATTTGTGCGATGAAGTGTCGCCAACGAAAAAAAAAAGGGCAGCGTGACAGCTGACAGTTCAGGGTTAATAAAAAATACCATATATAACCCTATACTGTTACTTTATTAATCGATTAAAAATTTACAATTTTTAAATATACTAGGGGCTTCGCTACTATGCTCGCTACGATCGCTCCTCTGTTATGGCTGATAGCGAGATACATAGGGGTGATTCTCGGGCAATGTAACAGCTTCCACCCATTTACTGTTGTCACCCTTAATGCGACGGGCGTTTCATCACTGTTGAATTATCAGCTTTAAAATTCAATTAAAAATCGAAAATTTAAGATACAGACCTGAAATGAGGTTTATATGAATAAGAAAGCCTTCAGCTTCCAAATGATGTAAATGTTTTCTTTGTAAGATAAAAACTCGAGGAACATCGATACTACATCCACATAGGGGACGATATTTCTTGAAAAACTGTGTTTCATTTTTTGAGGAAAATATTAGTTTGTTTTAAAATATTTTTAAACAAATGAGGTCTAGTTAGAAAGAGAACTGTCTGTAGTCTTAGACTGTAAAAAGATTGAAATTCTACGATCATTTTTTGGTGAGTTATCATAATCTGAAGATGAAAAAGTCAATATTTCTTGAAAAACTGTGCTTCATTTTTTGATGACAATATTAGTCTGTTTTAAAATATTTTAAACAAACGAGGTCTAGTTTGAAAGAGAAATGTCTGTAGTCTTAGACTGTAAAAAGATTAAAATTCTACGATCATTTTTTAGCGAGTTATTGTAATCTGAAGATGAAAAAGTCAATATTTTCCCACAAAACATAAAATAAAAAAAAACTTAAAGTCCGACGAAGATGAGACATGTCTTACTTTGGTCCCCCCATTTTTCTGCATCCATTGGTATTGCTCTCGACCCCATACCCCCAGCGGTTCAGAGGAGATAGCGTGACAAGCTTTTGACAGCGGTAGGAGTTACTTTTTTTTTTTAGAATAGAGAGAAACCTGTGTTTTCTATCAAAATTCTTTCGTGAATTTTGGAACACCCTTTATAAATATATACCAAAAATGTACAGTTTCTTTCTTTCTTTCTTTTTTTTTTTGGTTAACATTTTCATAATTTTAGTTTTAAAATTGTGTTTCTACCAAAAGATATTCAATGGGGGTTGAGCGTTTTTTTTTTATTATTGTTTAAAGATAGCGAGTCGCAGTCGAAAAAAGTTTGCTCACCACTGGTCTAAACCTATTCACAACTAAAACTCAATTTTGAATTTTTTACGAACTGCCGAATTTCCCTATCACGCGCTTTGTAATAACATAAAAAGTACATCAAATTAAACTATTGTATTTCCTCAAAAACTGTAACATCTTTTTTTTTTATACTGCACCAGACTAAATAACTTGTTCCTCACACACACTATGTTCCGAGACGCATTAATTAACGACAAAATAAGAGTACAACTTAAAAATGCCAATCGCAGACAGATATGCTTTTTTTAAGCACTTGTTGTCAATGTGATAGCTTGGTTCGCTTTTCTCATTATGTGCTGCTGCATTTCTAATGAGGGATCTACTTGAGCCTCTGATGCGTAGAGAAGTAACCAAGCGTGAAATTTAAGCAACGAGGACAGAATCTTATGACATGAATAGCGGTGAAGTGAAAGTGCGCCGGAATTATTAGTTGGCATTTAATTAGACAGGTAGAGAAGACATCTCGACAGATAGAAGACATTTGTTTTCGCCTTTCATTTCCTAAAGTATTGTCGTCTGTTCAAACCAGTGTAAATTTGGAAATAGCATGTTGAAATTTTAAAAAGGGATTTTTAAATTTATCAGGCAAAATATAAAATATTTTTCTATAGCACTCACAATATATGTTATTAGGAATTTTTATAACGATGGCAAAATTTTAAATTATTTTTAAAAATTGTTTTGTCTAGTATAGCTCCAGAAATTTACTGTAAGAATATCAAATTTAATGTCTTCTAATCAAGTCTTCTGTCCATTTGTATAAGGATTGTCTTTTATTTAAATTGAAAATGATATTTTAAAATGTAGAAAATTTCGTGTCTGGTATCTTTCTACTCAGGGACCAGTTCTTATAAATTATGGTGACCATTATTTCCAAAGAATAGAAAAACTTTAAAGTATTTTCTCTATAAATAATTATTTATATTATAATATAAAGCTGACAACCGCCTACATCGTGTAGTGGTTAGCGTCGCGAGACTGAATGCAGCGGGTTTGGGTTCGAATATCGACTAAGGCATGTTTGTTCCCGTGTTGACCACTTTTAGGTAGCACTATTGGTTCACCTGTATGATTCTCCCATAATAAATTAGTTGTTGTTTTTGTTGATTCTAATGCCCTCCCCCCCCCCCCTGGTCGGAATTTATTTTAGACTAGGTCCATATAGGCTAGCTGGTCGGGGCTGCGGCTCCGGTTTATAATGGCACCACACGGGTCGGAGTCCGATTTAGCCACGTGCCATCGCACTTTTGACCGAGCAACCCCAGGGAATGCATCTGGGGGTATTGTACCCTCTCCCACCCTCCCTGACCTTATAAAGGGACCTTCCGGCCAATGGATTTGTTCCCATGTACTAGACCATGTACGGTTCTAGTACTAGACCATGTATGTTCCCATGTACGGAGGTATTCAATGTAGCTATCGGGATTCATCCGAGCACCCTCAGCAGCGAAAACCGACGCGCTACCACTAGGCTACCCCGAGCCCACCCAAAATAAAGTAACCAACTAATATCTCGGTGGAGATGGGCGGATGTTGTCAAGATAAGTGCCTGCCAAGGTGGGAAAAAATCTGTTAATATATACCGTAAAATGTGGGGAGATTGTGCCAGGTTTGAAATTTTTTTATGCCGTTTCTTTATTTACCAACGTAATTGATGAATTTTGCGCAGAAAGATAGATACACATTTCAGCTTTCTATTTCGTTGCAGAAAAAGGGTTTTAAATGGTGGGGGTGTTTTTTTTTTCTGGTACAATCTCGCCCCACCGAGTGAGGCGAGATTAGGCGACCCCTTTTTCTCCTTCATAGTTGCCATGTAATCAGTCGTGGCACATTCACACACCTCTTACTCTGAAGCAAGAACACTCCCAGTTAATTTTAATTTTTTTAAAATAAAAATTTATTTTTTCTCAGTTAACAAATTTCATCAGCCTTTTTTGGCCAAATCCAAAATTTGCCTTTTTTTACCATACAGGAAACATAAGCTTCCCCACTTTCATCAAAGTTGCTGGGCATTTGACCCGGACAGACCCTCCCTTCATATGAAACGGCCACAAAGTCATTTACTCTGAAATCTTCTGAGGTTGCAGCGACACCTTCAGCAATTGCATTCTCTGTATTTGATTCCTCCTCGTTCTCTTGAGAATGATCGTGATCTTTTCGTCTTGGTGGACTGTCCAGGTGGGTAGCACCATCCTTGTCGTCATTATTACCCAATTCTAGAGAGCCCTATTCAGAGAGCCCATGCTACTTGATTTTTAAAACATCTTATTTTGTTGAAACATTTTTGATACAGATAGTTAAGTTTCTTGAAAATTTTAAATGGAGAAATTATTGCAATAAATCTAGTCATTATATAAGTTTAAGTTGTGTCAATAATTTCTCAGTTTACAATAAAAGTGGTTACAGTACACAAAATAACCAAAAAAAAAGGATGGCACAATCTCACCCCAATCAAGTGAACTTATTTTAATGATAATGTGATAACATGACAACCAAAAAAGTTATAGTAATGAAACTCCACAGATAAGACTTCAGGTAGTAGGTGAATAAAAATATATTACTTACCAGTGCATAAAACTAATTCTTCGTACCACGAGAACTAACACTTTTCACAGGTTGTAACAAAGTGATAAAATAGTGAATTGTAAAAAAAAAATTGCGGGAGTCACAAAGATTGTATCAGATGAGCGTGATAACACTTGTTGATTTGTACCAACATACTGTTGCCCCGTGGTAAATAAGAAAACTAATAGCTTTAATAACACACCACCAGAGAGCACTGATTTGCTGAATTCCTTGTTGGCACAATCTCACCCCACCTGGCACAATCTCACCCCATTTTACGGTAATTTTAAAATTCCTTAGTATTTGCTGAAGAAAAGGCCCTCCACGCTTGTCTTATTGTATGAGTTTTCTCTTACCCTGCTCCTAAGGAAGCAATCTAAATTTCCCTTTGAAAATCAAATAGCTTAATATAGTTATTTTTAGAGAATATATTGGATTTTTTTTACTTCCAGACTGGTTTCAATAGTTTATTGTGCTATTTTCCCTATCGTTTGTTCACGTGTTCACTTATACGTTCTAATAGACAAAATCAAAGCTCTGAAAAGTAGCAAATATTTCGAAATATGTCTCACACATTGGATTTCATCGAGATGTCAATCGATGTATACCCATTTCACTCAAAATCAGAGTTAAATATAAAAAAGTAGTTAGTAGCAAATTTGTTTTCGTTTTCAATTCAGAATTGATGTTACATTCAGATATGCAGTTAAGAGAATGATTTGGAGACGGGAATTTACCTGTTGCTGAGGAGAACTTCAGAACAACCCCACTTTAAGCTGAACACAGAGTAAAAGATATATATATTTTTCCTTTTTATTCATAGGCTTATTCATGAAGCAATCACAGAAAATTTCCCCCCTCTTCAAATTGTGCAATGAAACGTTCGGAACAGGATTTGGTTCAGATCAGTATATTTCTTTTTAACTTTATAGAGAAATCTAATATTTTGAATGAGGCATTTTTTGTGTGGCTGCCCTAAATCACTTTTTGATTATCATTTATACCTCCACAAACATAGACTGCGTTAATTTTAATTGTTGTGTCGTTTTATACAGTTTCAGAACGACTTATCCATTCTTCTAAACCTTCGAAACATAAAACAAGAAAGTAGTACCTAAGATGCATTTTTATGACGAAGCAATTTGTGTTTAATGCACCACTTGCATTTTAATTTGAATTATTTAGGTTACATAAACAAAAATATTGTAAAATGTTTGCATAGGGAAGTTGTGCTTATGTTTTCCTCGTCATTGTTTACATCATATTCAAATACAAATATGATTAAATATATTATTATTTTCTTTTTAAAGCACTTTTTTTAATCATATTATATTGCATGAATAGATAGGATAATAGATGAGAGATAGCTTATTAACACACAGTCAAAACTCAACAACCATTAATTTCGTTATTCGTGAGTTTGTTATCGATAGCTGAATAGGGTTTCTTTTTCAACCTACTGACACTCTACAAGTGTTAACAACACGCAGTGTTGTACTGAATACAACCCTGAGAATTTTAAACTGTATGGCTACATCTAATAATCAATATGTACTATGCTCTTCAGTATGTGAAAACAACATTGTAATATACAATACAGAATATTTAATTTTAAAAAAGGCCCGAGGTAGCCTATCGGTAGCGCGTCGGCTTTCGGTACTGAGGATGCTCGGATCGAATCTCGACAAGCGCCGTAAATTACCTTCGTGTTTAGCCCGGATATATACACGTTGAATCCGTAACCTGGAAAGTCCTATGAGTCAGTGGGTGGGGAAGGTACCATCCCCCCAAATGTTGCCCCTGGGGGTGCTCGGTCAAAATTGTGGTGGCACCTAGCCAAGACCGACTCCGACCTCTGTGGTGCTATTATAAACCGGAGCCGAACTACTAAGTCCGAAGCCTATATGGAACTCGTCTGGCACTTCCGGCTAGGGAGCATTTAGAACAACAACAATAACAAATACAATGATTTTGAATAATTTTACTCGCGTAAGTCTACTGTAAATTTATTTCTCGGCATACTCTGTGTGTGTGTTATTCCCCACCTTTCATCCTGCGAGCGTGTGAGTGTGTGCTAGCTTACATTATTGATATAGCAATTTTAAGAGTACATCACAAACTTTTGCAGAACAATGTATTGATTCACTTTTTTCTCTCCTTTAAATATGGCAATAATACTAGAAGTTAACAGTTAGAGGAAGGGTTTCAAAGAATATTCCTGATTTTTCCACTCTCTAGAACACTGATTCCCAACCGATGGTCCGCGGAGCAAAGGTGGTCCGTTAGAGCCTCGGGAATGGTCTGGTACCACATATATAAAAGTTGCCAAATAAATGGGGATTTTGAATGCAATGTTCATTGAATTAGATGGACGGACTATATCCGATGACTATCAGGTGTTCAATTAAAATTTCTTAAAAGTTTAACATAATTATTTAATTATTAGAATATGATACGTTAGAATGTGAGTACGTTAATCCTGTATCCCTTTTGCCTGAGGGATATTCTATACCCCATACCATCGGAAGCCCCCCCCCCTCTCAATTCAGTGGGGGGTGGTGGTGGTCCTCACATGGTTCAATTTCTGGCTTAGTGGTCCGCACACTTCTACGGGGTTGAAACCATTCCTCTAGAACATCCTAAACCCCTGTGAATGTGGAAGGCCTACTATATAGGACAGGCCTACACAACATACGGCCTGCCAGAACTCACTCTGTGGCCCACAAAACCTTTTGGAAAAACTACCAAAATGCGTCAAAATTTTGACATACATATATACATACGTACACATATATAGATACATACATAACACATACATATATATATATATATACATACAAAGAGGTAAGCAACGATAAGTAATCCTACGTTAATAACCCGCGGTAGTTTCGTTAGAAGAGACTACCTGAAATATTTTTTTTTTTGTATTAAAAGTGCTCGTTATATGCCGGGAATACGGCACATTCTGTTTTTTTTTTTTTTTTTTACGGAACATGAATTTATTACACGTTTAAAAATTAACTTTAAAGTTATTTGTGTTCTGATGTAGTGTCAGATATAAAACATCCTTTTTCCCACCAGTCTCTTCTCACAATAATTACTTCATAATTTTTTTTTTATTTTTTTTTACACTGTGCAGTTTAATTCACTGGAAATCGACAATTTTTTCGTCTATGCCTCTCGTATTACTTGCAGTCCGACTTTTATCATAATTTCTCTGATGTTGCAGGATCTCGGACAGGGCGACTAATTTTAGAAACGAGCTCGGGGACACCGTAAGAGCGTTTCTGCGGAAAATTCCTAGACATCTTGTCCGGGATTCATAACGTCTAGTCTGCAGAATAGTTTCAATAAACCGAAATCATTTCCGGCGTTGGGCAATATGTCCCAGGGACGGTGCTGATTCGATCGATTTGTTTGGATAACAACAACGCATTTACGCTGCAAAATTGTTTCTTCATTTTTTTTTCGGGAGCAGAAATTAAAAATGAGTTTTTGTTGAAATATGTGTCTATGCGCCAGTCGTGTTTGTCTGAAATGCTTGTATGTGTTTCTTTTAGTGCAATGTATCATCGATGCGCTTGGAAATGATATTTTATATCGAAAGAGTTGTTCCTACATGACAAATTATTTCATGAATAGGTCCTCTTTTTTTTTCTTTTTTTAAGTTTAGAAAGTTTATCATTTTTTCTTATAAATGTTTAGAGATTTTATTTAGATTAGCAGAAAGAAAATAAGTTAGTGAATATGATAAATATATTTAAAAAATATGTTTGGTTTTCGATACGATACTACTTATTCCAAGGTTACTCCTAAAAATTAAATTGCTCTCTTACTATAAGAATAATCTAGAACGAAATTTTCCTTTTTGCAATTCTAAATTATTTTACATTCATACTATGCAAATTAATTTCTTCGGTATGCCTGTGGACTATTACTCTAGAAATTTATTTACATTGATAAGATTAAAAATGTCCAGATAACATCAGATAATAAATGCTTTGGCATAGCATGCTCCTTCTGTGTTTTAAAAAAGTATAGACCAAAATAATACAATTTTATATCGACAAACCACATAATCGTTTGAAATTTCTCCATGATATTCGATTTTCTAAAGATAATAATGCATCAAAATTTGTTAAAAATCTGAGTTTTAAGCCTCGTGAAAGAAGAGGGGAAAATTGCATATCCAAATAATACAATTTTATGTCGACAAACAACATAAGCCTTTGAAATTTCTCCAGGATATTCAATTTTCTAAAAATAATAATGCTTCAAAGTTCGTTAAAAATCCTAGTTTTAAGCCTCATGAAAGATGTAGAATAAAGTACAGATCAAAATATGAGTAATACAATTTTATATTGATAAACCACATAAGAGTTTGAAATCTCTCCAGGATATTCGATTTTCCAAAAATAATAATGCATGAAAATTCGTTAAAAATCCCAAGTTTTAAGCCTCCTGAAAGATGAGGAAAAAAGCACAGATCAAAATAATACAATTTTATATCGACAAACCACATAAACGTTTAAAATCTCTCCAGGATATTCGATTTTCCAAAAATAATAATGCTTCAAAATTCGTTAAAATACTAGTTTTAAGCGTCATGAAAGATGGGGATAAAAGAACAGATCAAAATAATACAATTTTATATCTACAAACCATATAAGCATTTGAAATCTCTCGAGGGTATTCGATTTTCTAAAAATAATAATGCATGAAAATTCGTTAAAAATCCTGGTTTTAAGCCTTATGAAAGACGAGGAAATTTGATCATGAGACATGTAGTTAATTTTCTACCTTAAAATCCGATATTTACAAAATCTTTTATACGTGTTTTACTCCGACTATATATATCGCCCCCCGCCCCCCGCCCCCCGAGTAGATAGTATGGACCTTCTTTTTAGCTTACTGATTATGTGTTCAGTTAAGATGATACTTTTTTAACTGCCTTGTGAAACATGTACACTGAACTGCTGATCACTCGTGGGCGGATTATCCATGCATTAGAGGGAAAAAAAGATTAGATATAAAATGCAAACTTTCCGAAAGGATGTCAAGTGGCTCATAAACAGAGGAACGCTACAGGGTTTTTCCAACTAGAATAAAAACAATAAATAAATAAATAAATATAAAAACTAGAAAAAAATGTAACTTTTATAACCCTTTTGATATTTCTGTATGTTGTTCACAAAAAAAACCTCTGAGTAGTTCATTTTTTTTACGATATGCATGGTCATTTTTGGATTATCCGTGTTTTTTTTTATATTTCCGCGCAATCCGGATGGTTAGTCAAGATGTTTCTCTTTGTATTCTAATATTAAGCTGCTGTGCACTAACCCTGTTGGATTCGACCAATTCAATGTTAACCTATGGGGGAAATGTGTTTACAATTTACAGCTACATAAATGCTGAAAATCCAATAAAAATGATATTTTCAGATAGCCTGAACGATTCTGCACCTTGCAACAGGATTCATTTTATAAATGTTGTCCACCCAAAGAATTTATCGGCTTTTAAAATACACTATGCCAGATTTTCCCTCAAATAATTGAAATTAAAAAATATTATTAGCATTATTTTAAAGCGAAAAAGGCCCCAAGGTATGATTTTTTTAACGTAGGACTACGTTCCCCTATAACGGTCTTCCGGAAAGCAAAATTGCAGACGCTAAAACCATCCGTCGTCGCGATTTATAATTTTGGCAGCGCGCCAAACCCAGTCTGAATCGCTTGGGCAAGCAGTAAACAGTTAAACAGAAAAGTACCAAAATACGCGTCAAAATTTTGACTGACACACACACACACACACACACACATATATATATATATATATATATATATAATATATAAATAAATAAATAAATATATATATATATATATATATATATATATATATATAATATATATATAGAGATATATATGTACATAACACATACATACATATATACATACAAAATCGGTAAGTAACGATAAATAATCCTACGTTAATGACCCGCGGTAGTTTCGTTAGAAGAGACTACCTGAAATTTTTTTCTCTATTACGGTGTACAATTTTTTTTTAAATATTTAAATACAAGTCGTCAATTCTTGGAAAAATTTTCTCCATAGGTTAACATTGAGGTGAGAGACTCCAATAAGGTTAGTACAAAGTAGCCTTAAGGGAAATGTTCCCACAGCTATCACTTTCTCTACATATAAGAGGCTGGATGATCAGCTAAATATAATAACCGAAATTCTCGTGGATCAAGACCAATAGAGACCAATAGATTCCAGTTAGGGCGTGTCAACTCAAATTTTCAGCTCATCAGAAACTGTTCATTATTACTAACGAGCTGCTCGTTGAGGGCCTTTTAGGAGAACTGATCTAAAGCACACTGTAATAAGATAATCAATACTGTCATATCCTGATTTTAATGAATACGACGTAACATCGGATATATGATAGTTGTTATATTGCGACAGTAATCGGAAGATATATGTTGCATGAAACTTTTTGATGGCAGTTTAAATATTAATATGAAAAACTAATATGAAGTATTTTGAAATCAAGCTGAAAACTCAAGGTTGCTGTGTACTAACCCTATTGGATTCACTCACCTCAGTGTTAACCTATGGAGAAAAGTTTGTCCAAGGATTACCGACTTAGATTTAAAGATTTTTTTAAAATTGTACTACGTAATAGAGAAAAATATTTACATCTTGGGGCATTTTTAATTTTTTTAAATGAAAATAATATTTTTAAATTTAAATTATTCGGAAAAAATCTGTAATAGGCTGTTTTAAACGCTCCTAAATTCCTTTGTAGGACAAAATTTATAAAATGGATCCTGTTTTAAGGTGTAGAAAAGTTTAGGATATCTGAAAATACCATTTTTATTTGATTATCAACCTTTATGTAACTGTAAATAGTAGATAAATTTTCTCCATAGGTTAATATTGAGGTGAGGGAATCCTATAGAGTTAGTACACAGCAGCCTTAAGGAAAGCTATTTGGAAAAAGAAAAGTTATAATCAGGATTTCCATTAAATATAATTACCATTTATTAATTGAAATACACAAATTGAAATGAAACACAGAAATGCCTGAAAGGAAACCCAGACTAACATAGATAAATCTATGCTAATGCTCTTGAAATTTTAAAAATCTCTGTCAAAAAAATATCTTTATGAATACACATCTTTGGTGTGTTTCTTTTTAGGTCACAAATAAATTATTCAAATAATAATTTTTCTTTACTTTTTTAATAACTCTTTTCTTTAACAGCTTAATATAGCAATTTTTCAGTAATCTGAATACCTTCAGCCATTTAAATAAAATAGCTAATATTGAGGCATGTGATCGGAGTATTTTTTAATTAGATAAACTGTATAACATGCTGGTTTTCGCAGTTCTGTTCCACATTTAGTTGGTTTCAAAGTTTGTTTAAACGAAGTCATAGGGAGAGACCTCGCTTTCAGCGGTATGTATATAGTACTAAAGAGGAGTAAAAACTTTATGCCTTTTTTTAAAATTATGATTATTATTATTATTATTATTATTATTTATTTATTTATTTATTTATTTATTTTTTGCTATTAGAACTGGATGAACACTTTTTCTTTATGACTCGAAAATCAGGGACTGACCTGAATATCAAGAACTCAATTATTTTGTTAAATACCTGTTAAGACGGAACCAACATATGATAGTTTTTATAAATTTATCTTGTTAAAAAACAATTTTGTTTCATGAAAACTTTTTCGCAGTTTAATAAGCCCATAATCCAGCTTTATGGTTTCAGTTCAAGTTTCAGGTTGAGGAAAATCGTCATCACCAGTGCAAACCCAATATTGCGCGATGGATTCCAGGAGTCTCCCCGCAGACTAAAGGTTTAAACTAAGTTTTCTGTCACATTGTGATTTGCAGTTATTTACCAAATGCAAAACCTCTAAAAATCACGAAATCAAAAACTCTCCTATCCCAAGATTTATCTCTGGAGCGGTAGGTCTCTGAATCTCAAATCGAATAATCCATTTGGATCGATTTTTTGGATCTGATGATTGATTTTTAGTAGTGGGACAACGTAGATAAATGTGCTGCATTTTACTCCTAACGCTCTGTACATCAGTCGAACCCCGTTATAACGAACTTCAAGGGACCAAAGGTTTTGTTCGCTATATCCGTACCGTTAAGAAACATGCTAGAGTTCATAAAATGTATAACTCATTAGTTGCAATGAGTATTTAGTAATGATATATTTAAAAAATGATAAAAATCTATTAAAAATTATCATTAATGAATTATATCGACTAAAATCGATTACATTATACTGATACAATACTAAATAAATTACGTACAATAGGAAAACTGAGGGACCAAAATTTTCGTTCGTTATAGCCGTGAGTTCGTTATATACCGGGTTCGCTATAACGGGGTTCGACTGTATAACCTTAATTCACATACAGTCTGTATCGAAATAAAAAGCATACTTTAAAGCATTCTTAGAGTAATTAAGCTAAGTAATAATAAATACTCTTATTCACACAAATTTACCATTTCTTTCCCCTTACTTAAGAACCACAGCCACAAGTTTCGCTTCGGATAAGCAGCGACTTAAGTGCAGTTAAAATGTCCAAGATAGAGATCTGGCCGTTCTTGGCCCCACCACATGTTGTGGGCGAGGACGTTTCCCCTTCTTTCAACTCTGGATGGGCCTGATTTTCTTTCTATGAACTCGAACTGAGACGGGCCGAGCCTACTTTTCGTATTCAAGAGCTGTCTGTGAGAACTACTTGAAGTTTTTTTTTTTCTCTTTTAAACTGTAATAGGTCGACAGAGATATTTATAAATGAAATCTTTGTTATCGTCTCGGGGCTTTTTAATCAAACAACAAAAACTATATTTTGATGTTTTAATAAACTTTACCTTCAATAATATAATAAAACTAGCTGAAAACCCGCACTTCGCTACGGAGTACATTCAAATTAAATGCAACGGTCAATGTATGTAATTAATGTCAATATATATATATATATATATATATATATATTTATTTATTTATAATAAGTACGACGATCAATGTATACAAATGATGTAAAAAATATACATTTATAAAAAAATCGTAAGGGATATTTTATAGTCAAAATAATGTAGAAGAAAATATTCAAATTAAATCTAATAGGACATACTAAAGAATATAGTACAGTTAATATAGTACAAATTGAGGAACATATCTTTTTCTGTATTTTAATATTTTTTTAGACAATGTCCAATTGTCTGCCGCATTAGCAAGAAAAGAAAAATATTTTTTGTCTATTTCGTTGTTATGACGTGACGATAAATTTATTTAAAGTACCAGAAAAAGAAATCACGTGATCAGCATTTAAAAAATTAAATTCTAAAAATTAATCTTTAAAAATTCACCAAAAATCAGAAAAGGGAGGTAAAGATTCAAAAAGGATTTCATTTTAAAGGAAATTTTTATGATCTTTCTCGTGATATAAATTTTATAACCCTCAAATTACTATTTTAAATGCAAACTTAGAAAAAGTTACTAAAACAGCTTAAAAATTTAATTTTATAAAAATCTAAGAAGAATTTTTTAAAAATCTTTCTTAGTGCACCCCTACACTATAAGAAGAATCGACATGCAAAATTTCAGCCCTTTAGGTCCAGCGGTTTGGTCTGTGCGTTGTATGTCAGTCAGTCAATCAGTCAGTCAGTGAGTCAGTGACTTACGGAACTGTTTTATATACAGATTAAAATTTATATGACTTGAACAGATTTACCATCCTGAAGAGCCAAAAAAATATACCGTGCTTTTCGGACCATAAAGACTCACCTCAAATTTATGGGAGGTTTTTTAGAAAAGAATATTTGTATTTTGTTAGATATATAAAGATATTTTCAATTTCTTACTCAATAAAGATAAAAGAATATATATATAAAATATAATAAATAATATATGTAAAATATCATCATCATATTTGGCCCGACAGCCCAAGGTTGGTCAGGGACTTCTGTTGAAGATTCCTCCAGGACAACCTATTTCTAGACCTGGTCTGCCAGTTCCTCCCTCCAATCCCTCTAAAATCTGATTCAACAGAGTCGAGCCATCTTAGTTTTGGCCTTCCTCTTTTCCGACTAGTAAAGGGCCTTGCAAAAAAAATCTTCTTTACTGGATTTTTTCATTCATTCTAGCAATATAAGTGTCCCAGTTCATTCTTTTAATTTTAAAACTTTTAATAATATCGGGCTCTTTAAAAAATCGATAGATTTCTGAATTAAAAATTCTCCACCATAGACCATTTTCTTTGACAACACCAAGGATGCTTCCGAGAACCCTTCTGTATTCATGTAAAATATATATAACATATATAACAAAATATTCATTTTATTTTAATGTTACCTTCGGAAAATAATACGCACCCCAATTTTAAGTCTTTTTTCATGTAAAAATGTTCCGTATTTTTTGGTCTTGTGGTCCGAAAAATACGGTAAGCCTACATCATTTGAGCAAAGTTCTTTGACTTTTGGATTTATCTTTGTTATGGTCGGATCAATATATTTCTTTTAATTGGAATCTATCTACAGTTTTAAAAGTTTTCAAAAGTTATTGTGAAATTGCTAGGACTCAAAATAATTTACCATTATTTATAATATTAGAAATATTATGATCGTGTAATAGTATAATAGAGTAAATATAAAAGCGTTATAGGTGTTTTTAACAGAATGTCGAAAATTGTTTTTTATCGATCTTACTTACTCGCATTACTTTACACGCACGTGTTCGGGTGACCGGCATATTAACAGGCAGCGTGTTTGGGCCTCAAGTATCCGATAGAATTACGGATCAGGCTAAATTAATAATCCATGAAGCTCAATCAGACTCTGACTTTGTGTTGTTTGTTCATTCAGAAGTCTAGTTCAAAGTATAGGGTTCTAACGATGTCAGGAGTTGTATGCATTTTTTGCATTATTGTTGTCATTTTATTAGCATTATTTATAATTTGATGACTATTTATCAGTCAAAACAGCTCCTTGTGTTTTATAATTAATTTGCATCTTTTTGCATGATTATTTAAGGTTTTTAAATTGTAGCGTGTAATAATTTAAATTTAGATTCAGGTGTAGATAGATGTTTATTAATATACATATATAGACTAGCTGAATACCCGTGCTTCGCTAAGGAGTACATTCAAATTAAATACAACGGTCAATGTATGCAATTAATACCCCCAAAAAATATATATTTATAAAAAAATTGCAACGTATATTATTGTAGACAAAATAATGTAGAAGAAAATATTCAAATTAAATACAACGGTCAATGTATGCAATTAATTTGTATGTTTAATATCCATAAAACATACTATTTTGAATTAAATTTTTAAAAATCTTCCATCTCAATCAGTCTAGTGGTTAAATTTTATCTTTTACCGTATTTTAATTTTTTTTGTCAATTTATTTCGTTGTTATACACATGACGTAAAATTAATTTAAAGTATCACAAAGAAAAGAAAAGAAACCACGTGATCAGCATTTAATAAATTAAATTCTGAAAATTAATCTTTAAAAATTCACCAGAAATCAGAAAATGGAGGTAAAAATTCGAAAAAGATTTTATTTTAAAGGAATTTTTATGATCTTTCTCGTGATATAAATTTTATAACCCTCATATTATTATTTTAAATGCAAACTTTAAAGGATGTTACAAAAACAGCTTAGAAATTTAATTTTAAAAAACCTAAGAATAATTTTTCAAAAATCTTTCTTAGTGCATCCCTACACTATAAGAAGAACCGCCCTCCAAAATTTCAGCCCTTTAGGTCCTGCGGTTTGGTCTGTGCGTTATCTGTCAGTCAGTCAGTCAGTCAGTCAGTTAGTTACGGAACTGTTTTGTATACAGTTGGCTCTCTGTTTAACGACGCTCTACTTAACGACGATCTCTATTTAAAGACGATATTTCCCAGTCCCGGCTCCTCCGACGTTATGGGAAATGTTACTTTATCACAAATTCTGTTTAAGGACGATCTCTACTTAAGGACGATTTTTCACGGTCCCTTGAAAGTCGTTAAACAGAGAGCCAACTGTATATAGATAATATATACATATGCCTAAAGGGGCATCTAGAGGCGACGCCGAGCTGGAGGGAATAAATTTCTCTCTGGGTCGCCGGGCCCTCTTAATCAGGGGTGGGCAGACTTTTCCAGGGTACGGGCTACTTCTAATTTTTTCAAGGTGTTGCGGTCCACCCAGTGACGTAGGTGTGGTGAGCTAAAAAAAAGTCTACAATATTTATTATAACTTAATAATAAATACGGAATATGTACTTGCCTACGTAACTACAAAAAAAAAAACCTTACTCTTTTAAAACCGCGTTTAAAGCAAATCGCGTCGGTGTTCCATAAATACATGTTTCTTTTAGTATGCGCGTCTTATGTCTTAGTAAAGACGATCACCCCAAAATGTCTTGGTGGTCCACCGGTCGATCGCGATCGACTTAATGCCCACCCCTGCTCTTAAGGATAGACAGGACCCTTATAACTCACGGGCCCAGGAAAATTTACCCTCTTCTCCCTCTCCAACGTCTAGTCCAGACTGTATACACGTACACATTTTGATCAATTTAGATTAGAGAGGGAAAGGGTTTTTTGTTCATTAGACTGGTGGTATATCACTGAAGGTCAAGATGGATCGATGGACTGTAAAAGATTTCGAACTACTGCGCTAGACTGGGAGTGATTTTGGAAAGATGAACGCTCCAGAACTCTTATCTCGACGTATTCCTTATTTTCATCTATTAAAATATTCAGTATACTAAGCATTCAATGACTGATAAATTGTGATAACAACACATAACACTTTATTTTAAAAAACGTCTATCACTTGTTTCAAAATTTTTATCACATTTGTAACTTTGATACATTGTTTTCAAGATTCTAAAAGGTTGTCATTAAAACGAAAGTAGCCACAAACGAATATATCAGCACGTAATGTTTTAAGGGATAGTTAGATAATGGGAGACGATGTTCTTTTGTCGCGATATTAGGCTGTATCAGGTCCATTATTTGAGATTGATTTTCAATTCCTGCCCCACATCCATTTGGTTTGGCAGTTAATTCTTTATAAAAGGCAAAACCAAGGTAGAAGGCTGGAAAATGTTACGAGTACAACTGAGAAGCAGTGGCGTAGCGATCATAACTGGCGACGAAACATATAGTAATATAATATATAGATCTTATATTGGCGCACCTCGTAAAACATATATTAATATAATATATAGACCTTATATTGGCACCCCCCCCCGAAAAACATATAGTAATATAATATATAGACCTTATATTGGCGCACCTCGTAAAACATATATTAATATAATATATAGACCTTATATTGGCACCCCCCCCGAAAAACATATAGTAATATAATATATAGACCTTATATTGGCACCCCCACCCCGAAAAACATATAGTAATGTAATATATAGACCTTATATTGGCGCCCCTCTGCAAGTGGCGCCCGGGGCATGATAGACCCCCTTGCCCACCCCTCGCTACGCCACTGCTGAGAAGTAGATAATGCAAGGTCTTTCTCTGATGTTTCTGGATAAATAGTTTTGAAAACTGAAAACCAAAGATTTTTTTATTAGAACGAACCTTTGAGCCGTCATAGGATATCTCTGTAAATTTATCTTTTTCTGAAATTATTCTTCCAAAATTTTTTTTTACCGCTAAACTGCTTCACATTTAAAAGTTTAATTGGGGATAGACCTCACCACCCATGGAACCTAAATTACGTCTCATAAGCTACAGGACCTGCAAAGTTCGACGAACAAAACTTTTGGGATTACTGATTTCGAGGAATTAGAATGTTGGCACCAAGAAATTTATTAATTTTACAACTCAAGCAATCAAATATATTCGTTATAATAAATACTGTGTGCAATTTTTTACTAAAAATTCAAAGTACAGTAAAACCTCGTTTATCCTGCGCTCGTTGATCCGGATCAGATTTGTAGACATTTTTTTAATTTATTTGATGTTCACATTAGATAATGATTTTTTAACTATGATAGCAAGAATGTAACTACAAGTACGCCAAATATTCGCTATTTAGTTTGATTCAATGTACAGTTCCTGCATAGATTGTACAATAAATTATGGTAATAAAATGCTTTTTATTGAGTTTAACAAAGCCTTACTAGACTTACCAATTATTTGTTAAGAAATTATGTGAAAAGTTATTTTCATATTTTTTAATGTCTTGTAAACAATATTATGTAATATTGTTACAAAACATAGTTTTTTTTATCGTAATAAACGATAAGTCTTAGTTAAGGAGTTTGCTTTGCTTATTACCCACACTACCCGGATATTCCAGATTGTCTATGGTCCCAGTTAGTCCGGATAAAGGAGGTTTTACTGTATATCTAACGAAAGCGACTTTAATATTTTGCTCAACTCACTATGATGTGAAATGTAAGGCCACGAATAAATGTCTTTTACTTGCATCATATTTTCATCACTCGTGTCTAATATATAGGAAAACCCCTCCTTCATTGGTTTGATGTCCTGCGCTTTCCATTTGTCATCTTCCTCTTTTTTTAAAAGATATTTTGTGCGACAGATAAGCCCGTCTGCACACGGAGCAACTCAAAAGAAACTAATAACTGACTCAAATCACAAAACAGTCCGTGATGAGTCGGAACCTATGTAATTGAATGGAGCCACGCACACGGCGCAACTGGTTACAAACCCGTCCGACCGGTTTGTAACCAGTTGCGCCGTGTGCGTGGCTCCATTCAATTACATAGGTTCCGACTCATCACGGACTGTTTTGTGATTTGAGTCAGTTATTAGTTTCTTTTGAGTTGCTCCGTGTGCAGACGGCCTAAGTGTTTCGTATTTTGATCCAAATGGATTATCATATCTCATCTGGATCTGTACATTTCCCAACCATTAAATATGTAAAGAAATTCCTGGCATGAAATTGCTCTTTCTTCCGCATGTTGTGGTTTGCTGAAACGTCGATAAACGGGTTTGTTTACAGAACTGCCCGATTTTATATTTTTACCTCATTTGCAAATTCTGCCTCTGCGGGCTTGTTATTATAAATATTTTACCGCGAATAAAAGATACAATTGTTATTATTTCACTAAATGGGTATAAAGTATGAATTACTTGTTTTCGATGGTAAAGTAATGAGAAAACCGAGTCCGGAGATTTAATTTCTTTACCTTTCCCTTTTAACGACAGCAAACTGAGAATAAAAATGTATTGCTTACTACTGAACGACACTTTTTAACATAGGAACAAACTTATCATAAGTATTTTTTTAATGAGCAATATGCTATCGGTAATTTTGGTAGTTTAAAGTAACGAAGTTCACGTCCCAAAAAATAAAAGCAACTAGTAGAAGAATGCCACTGATTGTAAAGATATCAGATACAAGGGCAATGAGACAACAAACAGGAAGAAGTAAACAATATGTTTAGCTATTGAGCCAAATAAACGTTACTTCTTCAAATTTTGTAACGCTACTTCTGGTAGAGAAGCATACAAATATCTCTTATGGCATGGAATCATATAAAAGTTGAGCATTGTCTTGTAACAGATTTTGCCTTTGCCTTGAAACAAATTTCTTTTCCGACAAAAGTACTCTTGTAGTAGATTTTGTCTTTAAAAAACGAAATATATCCCAAGACAATCTGAGTACATATGAAATTCTAACTGAGCACAATAAAGTTTGGCT
Source organism: Dolomedes plantarius (assembly GCA_907164885.2). Lineage (NCBI taxonomy): Eukaryota > Metazoa > Arthropoda > Arachnida > Araneae > Dolomedidae > Dolomedes > Dolomedes plantarius. The sequence goes on along the minus strand of OU015497.1, from coordinate 83,731,457 downwards.
AAAACTGATAGTGCATTTCTGAATAACAGCTGGTTTGGTTATGTCTTAGTGGATCTGATAGACCTCCAGGCTGATAGACTATGTAGAAATCAAATGCTTAATTTTTGCTCAATAAAGTTTGGTTACAATTGATGTCCCTTATAGGGCATTTCTGAACAAGTGTTAGACTGGTAATGAGGGATCTGATAGGCCAATAGGAGAATATACACTGCTAAGAAATTTCCGAAGACGTTGATCAGCATCTTATTATCTCTCAAAATGTTGTTGACGTAGAACCATTCTCAATAAATTAAATTTAAAAAAAAAAAATTGGCATTTAGAAGCTCTGTGATCCTATTATGCGTCTTGTTCAAGTTTCATATAAGTTGCAACCAAGACGTGTTGTCTACTAATGTATAAAATTCTAATAAGAATGATGATAAGCCTATTTATTTTGAACCTGATGCACTTCATGCTTTTCAGGAGCGATATCATAGCAAATGGTGCTAAATATGTCCAACAGCCACCATAATCAACGCTGACACTGGAGTTTTGAGACTACAACTGTAGAATGGTGTGATATTGCATGTTCTGAGGAGGATAAAGAACTTTGTAGGATATAAATACCGAAACAGTCAAAATGATATGCGTGTGCTTTGTTCTAAAACAGCATTGCTGAGATTCGAATGTACATCGACTCTATCAGCCATTTTCTCCTGTACCTGGAATGCGGTTTCTCTCGTACACGCTGAAGACTTCAAGGCCTGTTCACACAAAATCCGGAGCGTTACGTTACCGTCACCATTAAAAAACTTAACCAATCACAGAGCTAAACACATTGACCACGTGATATGTCAAACCAATCACAGGCTATGTCAACAATCTGGAAGTCAACGTGGTAAGGTACCGCAATGCTTCTGATGCTTTGTGAACAGGCCTTTAGTGTCGGATGCGTTGTCGTATGTTCTGGTCTATTTATTTGGTTTGTCACTGACGTTGAGGTTCGAGCAACATGGATCAAATTTGATGACGTCAAATGTGAGATTTCTTATTCAGATGGGCAGTCAATTTTTAATCGTTGGAACGTTTAACCAAGTTTATAAAGCTTTAAATTTCGCGAATTCGGAAAGGACCTTTCTCATATGCTTTGAATTTTGGATTATTAACGCCCCTCCCCCTTTTTTTAAAGTAGGATTACGTTCCTCCATAACGGTCCTCCGGAAATGAAAATTTCAGACGCTAAAACCGTCCGTCCGTGTGTCCTTGCGAGTTATAATTTTAGCAGCCCGCCAAACCCAGTCTATCTCTTGGACAAGTTAAACAGAAAAGTACCGAGATGCGGCAAAATTTTGACATACATATATGTATATATATACATGCGCACATATATATAGATACATACATACAAAAGATGTAAGCAACGATTAGTAATCCTACGTTAATAACCCGCGGTAGTTTCGTTAGAAGAGACTACTTGATTTTTTTTCCATAATGCCGTTTTATCATAATTATAAAATGTTTGAAACAGCAATTTTTAAAAAAATTTGGAACAAAAATCATTAATTTTAAATTATTTAGCATACAAATAGTTTGCAATGCTTTAAGAAATGACACTGTTAAATGGTAGAAAAATATGCTGAATCAAAAATAAATTAAGAAATATTTTAACCCAACATTTTTTTTACCAGCTATTTTTCTTTTTTTTTTCCCTTCACTCTTCCAATGCTATTTATTGAAATATCTGCTGTATCAAGAGTTTTTCGTAGTAAATATGAATATAAAGTATTTTATCAAATTTATCTCGTCTAAGTTGCATTAGTTCTTTTTTTCATGCAGATAGTAGTGATAAAGTTCGAGTACAGTGCAGATAAAATTAAGTACATCTAAATTAGCTTATCAAGAAACTGCAGAGAGAAAACAAATTCAATTTATAAAATCCAAACTGTGTTAAAAGCTTTCAAGATTTTTATCTATATTAAGTTGTTTTTCTTTGATAATCTATCGATAGCTCCCATTAATCGATATTCAAAATGTATATGTAAAACACAGTAAAGTGTTGTAGTCTTAATACATCTGTTTTAGACCTATGCGAGAAACATGATGTGCCCGAAATTAATTGTAAAAGCAAAACTATATTAGCATCAATTGTATTCATGAAATTTTTAATAAATTAAATTATTCACTTAAAACTAATGATGGTCGTTTAGTAATTATATTTAAAAAAATATAGATATATATATATATATATCAAATATATATATTTAAATATATATACTATATTTAAAAAAATAAATTTTAGTAAAAAAATTGCGAATATACTCGTACTTTGTAGAAATTTACATAAATTGTCGGTCGTTTATTTTCAAATGAATTTAAAAGGAAAATTAAGTAAAACTTCTTAAATCCACGATTAGGAGTTTGCAACTATATTTACCAGTTCCTTCATTCGAGCTTGGTGAGCTAAACCAAATGTTTTCTCAAAAGTAGCCACAAAACCTCTAATTTCAAATATCTCACTAAAATCTGTTTTTTCAATTAATAAATGGTAATTATATTTAATGGAAATCCAGATTATAACTTTTGTTTCCAAATAGCTTTCCTTAAGGTTGTGTACTAACCATATTGGGTTCTCTCAGCTCAGTGTTAACCTATGGAGAAAATGTGTCTGCTATTTACAGCTACATAACTGCTGATAATCCAATCAAAATAGTATTTTCAGATAGCCTGAACTTTTCTGTCCCTTGCAACAGGATTCATTTTATAAATTTTGTCCACCAAAGGAATTTATAAGCGTTTATAACGCTATACTAGACGTTTTCCACCGAATTATTTAAATTTTAAAATATAATTTGCATTTAAAAAAAACGAAAAATGCAATTTTTTTTTAAAAAATCTTTAAATTCAAGTTGGCAATCCTTGGACACATTTTCTCCATAGGTTAACATTGAGGTTAGCGAATCCAATAGGGTAAGTATACAGCAGCCTTAATAATTCATCGATGATCCTCCCCATCGATTTCCGGTGACCCTCTCACTAGTTTATTAACTAGCCGCAGGATCCTTATACCTCACTTAACTTGTTTGAAACATAATTTCATCTGTCCAGTGGGGTAACATAAATCACTGAACATGGAAAATTAATTTCTCAATGAGGAAATATGCTATGTAATATTTATAAATTAGAAATAGCGAGGGTTCAGAGACAATCGGTAAATCAGAAGAAATTAGAAACATTCGCTTGCCTTTTTCTCGATGATGGAAATGGTCTTTGCTTTCGAAATTCGAATAGAGATCCTATTTAGGGACATTAATAGTGAAATTTTATTTCTGCTACCGGTCAAAACCTTCTATCGACAAAATAAGTACGCTAACCGCTACGCCATCAGGATTTGCTCGAGTTAATAATTCAAACTCCTCTTATAGAAACTACAAAGCATTTCAGTTTCTTGTAATAAATTCCACTGCTCTTTTTCGTTTTATCGGCTTTATAACCTAATACTATACATATAAAAACTATTGAGAGTCAGCTTTTCTAGAGATCAAATACTTTTCCACTATGATAATAATAAGAGAATAATAGGCATTTGTAGTTAATTAAATAGTATTTTATTTATAATTGATTAAAAGGCAAAATTTTCTTTTCATCTTTCCCTGTGTTTTGTGCAAGAACAAAATTTTGATTAGCTAGCAGAGCCATGATTCTAACCAGAGAATAATATGCATTTATAGTTAATTAAATGGTATTTTATTTATAAATGATTGAAAAGCAAAATTTTTTTCCCTCTCTCTCCCCTGTTTTTATGTTCAAGAACAAAAGCTTATTTAGCTAGCAGAGTCGTGATCTAACAATAGAATAATATGCAGTTATAGTCAATTAAATGATATTTTATTTATAATTGATTGAAAGGCAAATTTTTTCTTCTTCTCTCTCCCCTGCTGTTTCTGCAAGAACAAAAGTTTGTTTAGCTAGCACAGCCATGATTCTAACAATAGAATAATATGCATATATAGTTAATTAAATGGTATTTTATTTATAATTGATTGAAAGGCAAACTTTTTCTTTTTCTCTCTCCCCTGTTTTTTGTTTGTATTTTGTGCGAGAACGAAAGTTTGTTTAGCTAACAGAGCCGTGATTCTAACAATAGAATAATATGCATATATCGTTAATTAAATGGTATTTTATTTATAATTGATTGAAAGGGAAAATTTTTCTTCTTCTATTTCCCTAACTGTTTGTGCAAGGATAAGTTTGTTTAGCTAGCAGAGCCATGATTTTAACAATAGAATAATATGCATATATAGTTAATTAAATGGTATTTTATTTTTAATTGATTGAAAGGCAAAATTCTTCTTCTTCTCTATCCCCTTTTTGTGCAAGAACGAAAGTTTTTTTAGATAGCAGAACTTTGATTCTAAAATGAAAATAATATGCATTTATAGTTAATTAAATGGTATTTTATTTGCAATTGATTGAAAAGTAAGATTTTTCTTTTTTTCTCTCTCTCTCCCCTGTTTTTGTGCAAGAATAAAAGTTTATTTAGCTAGCAGAGCACAAAACCTAATTCTCTTCGAGCCTCAGTAAAACAATTTTTTTAACTCCACTACAGCCTTGAAAAGAAAAGTGTTTTTTACTTCTTGGATGGTAGAATAAAAAAAATGAGATCCCTCTGCTAACAAAACTCGGTGACCTGCTAACCAACTAGTATCGGTATTATTTTCAAAGTGTCTAGACATCTCTTAATGGCCCAACAAATGTTTTCATAAGCTTCATGATAGATTTCTCAAGAAATGATAATTCCGGAATATTTCAGATGATGGATGCCATCAATTTCAATAAACAGCTAGCTTTTAGACTGTTGATTTCATTCCATATAAATGGCTTTTTATCGTGACTTGAACATTCAGTTTCGTGATATAGCAATTAAATTCATCTATCATGAGAAAAGTTTCCCATGGAGCCTAAATTTACTTTCCAGAACTAAATACGAGAGAGGACTATTAATCTTTTCCCTCATAAATGCACATGTATGGTTTTCAGAAGACATTTGTGTTTAGAGAGGAATTAATTGTAATGTTTTTTGATGTCCCGATTAAGCTTTATCTTTCGGATCTGTTCTCAAAAGAAGAAAGAAACTGAGGAATAATGAGGATAATAAATCTAAGTTTAATGAGGTTAATGTACTATAGTAGTTTATGAGAAGTTCTATTCGGTCTGAAATAAGAAAAAAACATACCGCCAAATACCGTACAACAATGTATCTACAGTTGATGTTTATTACCATTTGAGAGGAACATAAACATGCCGAATAAAAATAAGATTAGCAGACAAGAAATTTATTGTATTTTTGTGATATAATTAATGGCTGTAGAAAATGAGAATGATGTCAGTAGCTCGAGCGCAACAAAATTATTAATAAGCAATTCTTAATAAGAATAATTGTGAAATACAAAAATGTGCAGCTAATTTCCATGGGTTTAATTTCATTCCTATGCTTCATGCACCATGCATCAATAATTTTGTTTATTGATCTGAACTGCAAATAGAGGATTTCGTCTATCGTATTTTTCTTCTCTTCGCCTGATAAGTGCTTTAAGGCGCTACATCAGTTGACATCTCAGATCTTCAGTCCCCATGTTACGGTATGGGAAATTTCTCTTTCAGTGTTTTTCTAATGGCGGATTGCGGAAATGCATGTTTTTGAAATTTATAAATTTTTCCGAAGTTAATTTTCTAAGGTTCATTTAATAAATTACAATGAAAAAAATAAAATTCAAAAATAAAATTAAGATTTTTAAAAAAATAAATAAATAATTTTAAAGTGAAGATGTTTGAAAAACATGTATGCTGAATTTATAGATCTATTTTCTAATGCAGGACATAGCATTCAAAAATATACATTTGCAAATCTGTTATTATAAGAATGCTGAGAGGAAAATTCTCCATAGCTTGACAGGGGGATTGAATATCTACATACCGATAGAACGTAGATCAGGCCGACCTACTAGCAAATGAGGGCTGTTTAGAGTAGTGGTTCCAATCCGGTGGTCCACGAACCACAGATGGTCCGGCACCATATATAAAAAAGTTACCAAATAAATGGGGATTTTGAAAGCAATGCTCGCTGAACTAGATGGGCAGAATATATCCTATGACTATCAGGTGTTGAATTAAAATTTCTCAAAAGTTTAACATAATTGTTTTATTATTAGAACATGATACGTTAGAATGTGAATACGTTAATCCTGTATCCTTTTTGCCTGAGGTATATTCTTAACCCTCCATATCCCTCGGAAGTCCCCCCCCCCCTCTAGTCGGTGGGATATGGTGGTGGTCCGCACATGGTTCAATTTCTGGATTAGTGGTCCGCAGACTTCTACGAGTTAGGAACCACTGGTTTAGAGGATTCGCCTCTGTTTCAGGTCCTAACTGCATCGGATGCTCAATCCGTTTTTAAGACCAGGCTATAAGGTGTTTGGCGAGAGCTTCCTGCTCATCACTGGTATCTGGCCCAGAGCCCTGGTCTGGTCTTGCTATTCCGAGACCAATACAGTCTGCCTTAGCTCGTCTTCGGAGTGTCCATACAAAAAGCATGTGATTCGAGAACTCTTCAAAGGCCTGTTTCCCCCTTGTTCCTTTTCTGCTGCTCTTGCGAATCCTTCCCACATTGTAGATTGTTTAGGTATCCCTGTCAGCATGCTTGAAGAAGATCAGGATACCGCTGCCTCCCTTTTGCTCCCACGACAGAGCCTCGTGGATCTGGGGAAGCATTTCCAAGCGACAACAACACATCTGCAAAATCAGGTGATGGGACACCTTAAATCTGACAGAATATCCAAGAGGCAAAATGTTGATTATATAAATGTGAGATTTAGTTATCCTTTTCAAAATAACAAGGTATATAAATTAAAGTATTCATTTCCAGAAAACTAATTATTTTGGGCGCATACTCTTGTACAGACCCCCTGAGGACTTACCTCTGATATATAAATTAAAGTATTCATTTTTAGAAAACTAATTGTTTTGTGCGCATACTCTTGTACAGACCCCCTGAGGATTTACCTCTGATAAAAAATATTCATTATTTTGAATATTGTTTCCTTAGGCCTTCTGAGGAAAAGATATACAAAATAAGAATTTCCTCACATCACCAGGAAGGTGCCGTTGGCTAAACACAGCATTAAGGTTGCTGTGCGCTAACCCTATTAGATTCACTTCCCAGAATAATTTAAATTTTGAAATATTATCTGCATTTTTTTAAAAAGAAAAATGCCCCAAGGTGTAAAATTTCTTTCTGTATTAGGGAGTACAATTTTTAAAAAATCTTTGAATCCAAGTTGACAATCCTTGAACATATTTTCTCCATAAGTAAACATTGAGGTGAACGAATACGATAGGGTTAGGAGACAGCAGCCTTAAGAATAGAACTTTGTTCGTTTCTGTTCCTAGCAAACACTGAAAGGAACAATAATGGACCGTTAATCAAACATTTGCTAGGAATTTATGTTGGAAAAAATCCAGCATTTAAAAATCCAGAAGGTTGTTCTCACTTTATGGAAACGATTTTGTAATTTATTTTTGTCATTTGCATTTTGAGATAAAAATTTGGCAACTTCAGAAAAATCGTCTACTACTGTTTTGTTTTAATTGGAATGTAAAATAAAAGATTTATTTTGAAAATGGTTCCTAAAATTGATAGATGGCTCGAAGGTTACGGAACTGCTCTTTCCGAAGAAAAATATTCGTATCAACAAATTATAAAATGGTGTAAAAATCACGGTTATGGCATTTCTAAAAAAGATATTTATAATATATTAAGTTTGAAAGGAAAAAAAAGTCTAACTGAAAGTAAAAATGAAAACATGATAACGAAACCGCATCCTAAGACTGTTCGAACGCAGGTAAATATCAAGAAAGTAAAGTCTCTGTTCATTTTCTTGAAAATCCGCCAACTCAAATATCCATTACATCGAAACTAGGAATGTCTTCTGGCACTGTAAGTAAAATCATTCATTAAGATCTGAAGTTTTAAAAAATGTTTAAACCTAAAGTTCATCTGCAAAAGCATATTGCTGACAGAATAACAAATTGTAGAAAATTATATAAAAAACACTTAGCTGCTGTAAAATGGAAATTTGTGATAACAGTCGATGAGGTATGGGTGTATGTAAGTGAATGTAATAAAAAAAGATCAATTTTCTATTGCTCAACTGACGGGAATGACCGTACGAAATAACTTCGTCAGTGTGCAGTAAAGTTATCAGAGGAATTCATGATAGTTGCAAGATTTTGTTACAACGGCAAATTAAAAATCAAAAAAGTATCAAGTAAAGCCAAAATTTATTCCCTCTACTATCAGCAGACTATTTTAGAACCAATTTTTGAAGAAGAAATTCCAACCTTATATGGAAAGGACATTGATAAAGTTGAGCTTCATATGGACAAAACCTCTAGTCACACGTCTAAATCAATTGCCGCTTATTTAGCAAAGAAAGACTCAGAAACAGGAATAAAGTGTATCCCATTTAATGAAATACCTGTAAAATCACCTGACGCTTTTCCGATGGACGTTTGAGCTATCGGTTTATTAAAACGAGCCTTAGGAAAACGGCATCCAAGAACACTGAACGGACTTTGGTAAACGGTACAAGAAGAATGGGGTAAATTTGACAGTACTAAGGAACAGTTTACTTTCATGGAAAATTCAAGCTACAGCTATTGTCAAGAACCATGGCCATCAGATAGAAGCAAATCGGCGCCAAAATACGGCATTTATACATAAAACTTACTATCAAAATAGTTTCCATAAAGTGCGACCAAACTTCTGTAATAATATAGAGAAGTTAATTAAAATAAGCACAGGCCAACATGTTGTGTTATTTTATCTCAAAATGAAAGAAAAATTATTCGGGAATGCAAAATACATAACACCATTTCCTCATATCACTGCGACAATTCCGTTGGGAGAATATCAGACCCGGGTTCGTTCCCCAGTCTCAGCAGACGGTCGTTATAAGTTGTATTTTATGGATTACAGAACAGTGTTAGCCTGAAATGTGTCGGCTTTTCTCTTATCTACTAATTCATTTACATTAAATCAAGAGTAATTAGGCGGGTACATAAGAATGTAAGCATCATAATAATGCTTAATATTTTATTTTTTATTTATTGATTTTTGTCAGCATTTCTTCATATCTTTCTAAACTGGTTTTATTTATTCATTCAGTTTCGTTTGTTTCAGAGCGCTAAGGTCATTTTAGCGTAGGATTACGTTCCTCCATAACGTTCCCCGGTAAAGCAAAATTTCAGACGTCGTCGCGAGTTATAAATCAAGAGTGGCAGAGTAGAGTTCCAAGATACAAATACACCTTTTCCGAAAGGTTTCCACAAGTTTGGCCATTACTGTATACACATATATACATATATAAACATATGTATACCTATGCACATATATATACATACATATATATACATAGATACATACATACATATATATATACACTGAAGTGCCACTGAATTAGGGATAGCAAAGCCTATGCAAATTGTGTAGCGATGCGCATCATGTATGCACAAGTGAGGGCGCTGTGGTAACTGCATATATAGCGCGTACTGTGGTTGTTCTGAATTAGTTGTTGGAATTGCCAGTATGGGTAAACTGCCTGATTTAGACGCCTTCGATCGCGAACAAATCGTAGGTGCGCGACGCATGGGCCATTCAATTTCCGAAATCGTCAGAGAGCTAGGATTTTCAAGGTCGACAGTGTCAAGAGTATACCAAGAATACATGGATGGTGGAAAAAAAACTAGCGATCAGGCAAACTGCAAAGGACAATTAGCCTTGAGAGTGCGTGGTGAGAGACGGCTCAGGCGTATTGTACGTAGCCAGCGAAGCCAAACATTAGCTCAAATTACCACCCAGTTTAATGACGGTGCCAGTCGTACAGTCAGTAAACGGACTGTGCAACGCTCACTTCACCGTATGGGTTTCGGGAGCCGTCGACCTACGAGAGTACCATTGCTATACAGAGGCTGTTCGCACATTTTTTAGACGATTTTGGTAAGCGGTAATAAAAAATCGTTTGCTGCAAAAGAAATAATTGCAATTGTACTGTTTTTAAAAGTCAAAATTATTGACTGCGGCTTGAAAGCTTTGTTTTTATTAAAAATGGCGTTTTTAACAAAGCAGTGGTTCGAAGGCTACATTTATGATCTTTCCGAAGAGAAATATGCATACTCCGTTATCCAAAAACGATGTGAGAGTTATGGTTTTGTGATATCTAAAGCGTCGATAGGTAATATCGTCAACAAGAAAGGAAAAAAACGTCAAATTGGAGCCTCAAGTGGGACAAAAATTCCAAACAACTATCCAAGGAAAAAACGGACATCTTCGACTATTGCAAAGATACGTTGTTTAATGTTAAAAGAAAATCCCCCTAGTCAAAGGACAGTTGCAAAATTATTGAAATGCTCGGTGTCCACTGTAAACAAAATGATAAAAGTTGATTTAAATCTTAAGAAAGCGAAAAAACGCAATGTGCATCGTCTTCTTCCAAATCATATCGCTGAACGCAGGACACGCTGCAGAATTCTATATGAGAAACACTTATCCAAAGAAAAATGGAAAACAATTGTCACAATAGATGAATCATGGGTGCATTTAAATGATTGCAACAAAAAAAGAGCCATTTATTATCATAAAAGGGGAGAAAAAAATTTAAGTACATGGTTCAAAGAATCGAAAGAAAGTTTTTCTAAGGGATTCATGATTGTTGCTGGTTTTTCTTATAATGGCAAGTTAAAAATAAAGAGAGTGGAAAAAATGTCAAGATTAACTCCAAATACTATCAGGAATATATTTTATCGCCAATTTTTCTGAATGAAATACCATCGCTTTACCCACAGTGCCATCAATCTGTGAGACTCCATCAGGACAAAGCTAGCAGTCACACATCAAAATCCACTGTAAATTTCCTAAAAGAAATGGAACAAAAAACTGGTATCAAGGCCATACCCTTCACTGATATCCCTACTAAATCTCCCGATGTATCACATATGGATTTTTGTGCTTTCGGACTTTTAAAATCTGCATTATCCAAACGTCGTCCCAAAACCCTTACAGGACTCTGGAAAGCTGTTCAGGAGGAATGGGATAGAATACCTCTTCTGACACTTCAAAAGGCATTATTATCCTGGAAATTGCGGTGTCGAAAAATAGTTCAGAATAAGGGATGTCAAATAGAACATTTAAAACACAAGAATTTTATGTAATTTAGTTTTGTGAATACAATATACATCGTCTAAAAAATGTGTGAACAGCCTCTGTATACTCGCCATAGGGCTGCATGTCTTGCCTGGGCAAGAGAGCACAGAGACTGGAGTGTAGAGGACTGGAAACGAGTAGCATGGAGTGATGAGTCTCGATTCCGACTACTTAACGTCGACGGGAGGCTGACAATATGGCGTCAGGCTCATGAACCCATGGATCCTGTATGCCTGGCTGGAACTGTACAAGGGCATGGTGGCTCAATCATGGTCTGGGCTCTTTTTTCGTGGCACAGTTTGGGATCTTTGGTGCGTGTACCAACCTCCCTCAATGCAATTCGGTATGTAGAGTTGTTGAGTGATCACCTCCATCCGTTTATGCTGTTCTGTTATCCGCACGGTAATGGAGTTTTCCAGCAAGACAACTGTACCTCTCACAAGTCCCGGTTGGCTACTGGCTGGTTGGATGAGCATTCCTCTGACTTCTCTGTCATGAATTGGCCACTTAGAAGCCCAGACTTAAATCCTATTGAGCATCTTTGGGATTTTTTGGAACAAGCCGTGAAAGGCCATCACACAGCACCAAAGAACCTTACTGAATTATGGACAGCTTTAGCCAATATTTGGCAAGCCATTCCCGTGGAACGTTTCCAGAAACTTGTTGAATCTATGCCTTGTCGTGTGGCATCCGTTATCAAGGCCAGAGGAGGCCCAACTCGTTACTAGGTAGGTATCCCTAATTCAGTGGCACTTCAGTGTATATATATATATATATATATATATATATATATATATATATATATACATACATGCACATATACATATTATATGTATATATACATACACACAAATACATGTACTATATATATACGAGATGTGACAATTAAGTAATGGGACTGTGCATGGTGTGGGGGAGTGGTAAGCAACGATAAGTAATCCTACGTTAATAACCCGCAGAAGTTTCATTAGAAGAGACTACCTGAAATTTTTTTGCTACGCGAGGATTAATTAGACCGGGTCCCACTGCTTAAAGCCGATTCCGGATGGCTACAAACGTCTATGCCAAAAATGGGACTCGAACCGACAGTCACTTGAATCGAATTCTAGCGTTTCGGCCATCACCTGTCTTCATTCATTCAGAGCTTTTCAGATATATGTACCAATACGAAATTATCATAATACTAGTTTCACAGGAATTAAAGTTTCAAACCATAAAAACTCATAAAACGAAATGCTGAAACCCGTAATAACAGAATGCATCCATTTATAAATTGATTTTATTAATTTTTTTAAAAGAATACAAAAAGGATTACTACAATAACAATAGGACAATTCATAATCATTGTAATAAGAAACTGAATTATATAAATATGAAGGAGTGGCGAATACAATAATAATAGCATCTTATAGTAAAAATGCCCAAGAATTTTATAAAACTTTGTATCCTATAACTGCTTTAGACTTTCAGTACAAAAATAATTTTTTTCATATTGAAACGTACCCCCCAAAATAAAATTTTAAAAATATCAGAGCCTACGAATTCTTTTTCTGAGCTTTGAAAATAAAATTCCTGAACTTTTAAAAAAATTTCGAGAAATAGAGAAAACGCAGCTTAATTTCTCAAAAAAAAGTGTATCGACAGACTGATTAAGAAGTTTATATACAGAGAAGCTAAGATGTCAAAACTTTACTTCCCTTCCTACGAGAACTACGTCGCTTCAAAATTGTCATACACCCGTCGAAAAATAAGAACATCTCGTTTTCCCATTTGGCGACATTTCAATTTAAAATTCATTTTCATAAAATGACGTTGTCACTATTTTTTTCTCTTCAGTGTTTGTCTGGGATTCAAGCGCTCAGTGTCAATCTTTGTTTTATTAGGTATGTTCTCGTGACACACATAATCGTGGCCCTGTTTAATGTCATTCAAACGCAGATAAGAATTGTGTTTTCGTCGGATGTTCAGAGGGAGATACCTATAAACCATCTGTTAGATGAGCAACAACAGAGTCGTTTATTACACGTCATCAAAACATTTGATCCAGCATTAAATTCCTTCTTGCACACTTGTCTTGATTTTATCTGCATCAATTATTAGGATTTATTTTTACCTAATAATCAGCTGTTGCTCCAGGTATAGGTATCAGATATGTTTTTTTTTTTTTTTTTTTTTTTTTGTGTGTGTGTGTTTATTCCTGACTTATGAATCTCTAACTCAGGGTTCCGAAAGTGGGAGATAACGCCCCCTGGAGAGGGGGTTGGTGGTGCTGGAATGATCCAGGGGAGAGAGCAGATACGGATACTTTATCCTAGATTATCTATATATTTAAGTTGCTGAGGCAACTTTTTGGGCAGTCCGTGAGAGAAAACTACTGCATCAATTTATTTCATTTTTGTCTAATTCGGAAGATTGTAATCTGTAGATTTGTCAAATTTGGTTTTTGTAACAGCAATTTCTATTAATTAGCGATAATTTACAATTGAGGCGGTGAAAGGCAAAGTGGTGTAAGTCACATTTTCAACTTTTTTTATTTGAGGGCAAAAATGTAATCTCCATGTTCAATTCACAGTGGAATTGCAAATAATTATTATTTCCAATATTATATTAATTATTATGAATTATAATTTGTTCAATTTATAGTGGAATTTTTTGTAGTTTTTGCATTAAAATGCTTTTGACTTACACCACTTGACTTACTGACTTACACCACTTTGCCTTTCACCGCCTCAATTAAAAATTGATTTCTGCGCATGCTCAGTGGCATGTTTAAATCTGTCTTTAGAAGCTCGCTGTTTCTGCTCTTGTTCAATAACATGTTTTAATGATAAACACGTTTATTCCGAGGTGTCTCTCTAGATCTCTCTCTGTCATTTTTATTTTTATGATAATTATGTTTGTGAAATATAAGATTAAATCTGATGTTTATTTCGCGTTGTTTAATTAGCGATAATTTACAATTAAAAAAAATTGCTTTCTGCGCATGCTCAGTGACATTTTAAAATCTGGCTTTAGATACTCACTAAGTACGAAGCCGCTTAAAGACATTATTTTGTTTCTGCGCATTATTATGATTTTCAACATTTGGCAATGATGTATTGAGTATAATTTATGTATTAGTACATTTATTTACTATCTAGCCGATATGTTTTGACGGGTACCAACTAGTAGACTATAATTGGGGATACGTAATTTTCGTATTTACGAAATAGATGCGAATTAATGCGAAATTTGGCAATATAAGCGAATAAATGCGAAAATTATTTCTTTACTACTTTTTGGCGAAAACTCTTTGATAAACGGCTTTTTAAGCGAAATTGGGTAATAATAGTAATAATTTATTAGCATAATATCTTAACTAAGATCAGTCGAGTTCTATAACTGAGAAAACTCATTCTCCTTCGGATTTGCACCGAATTTCACCCGGACAGTTTATCCGTACCGGAGTCGAACCTAAAAATCTAACTGTAAAAATTAACCATCAAGTTTTGTGGAGCAATTTAGTAGACTTATAACGTCTCTTGAGCGCCAAAGTCAAGGTTATTTCAGCTACTTTAGAAGTCAACCAACTGTTGATGTTATACAGATTTTAATTGCAACGAAATGCTGCTACCTTAACTTTGCAAAGGCTATACAAAGCCTCTATTGTCCCATTAACAGTGTAAATACTGAGATATTTTAGAATGTACAACATAGAAATTAAGGGGACTCACGACCCTTAAGTCGAGGAAATAAGGAATATTTTCATACTTTTTGACTCTTATTTAACTATTTCCATTTACTCTCAATTTTTCCAAATTTTATGTATATGATAAATTGATATATTTATTTTAATAAAAAATTTTCAACTCTCAAAATAATTAAAAATTTTTTTTAAAAAAATGCTTTAGGTATACCTTGTTTTTTAAGTATTTTTATTGCATACTGGCTTGCGCGCAGAACTATGAAATTAATTTTACACTTAAATGCATAATTCCTGTTTTATATTTAAAAAAAATAATTCAAAACACAATTGAGCATAAAACATTCAACATTAAAATATTTTTTCAATTTTTTTTTAACTGCTCAATATATACTTAAAATTTCCTTAAGTTTTTGCATTAATTTACCCCTGAAATAACAAAATGTGCAGTGATTGCAATAACTCTAGTTCAGACGCAATAAAATAACATGATTATGCAGTGATAAAAATTTCATGGAATTATGTTTCATAGTTTTTGAGATATCAGATGCGGAACGATGCAAAATTACATTTTTACATTTTGAGAAAAATGAGTTTAAAATTTTTCTTAGCATAAACTTGATCAGTAATTAAATATTTAGAATATCAATATCTCTGGAACCAAGAGGAATATCTTCATGCGGTTTGCTTTATTTTGTTCAGAAATGATTAGGCTTTAGCATATATTTTTTTTTCAAAAAATCGAATGTTTTAAAGATTTAAGGGTAGTGAGTCCCCTTAATGACAGAAGCCAAAGACTTAAGGAACATAATGTGGAGACTACTACAATGTTAGCTTTTAACTAAGAATTTTGATACTTACCTATCAAAGTAAGTAAATTTGTATTTATTATTAAAAAAAGTTTTAATAAACGTGAAATATTTTAATTTATATATATTTTTTGCGAATAAATGCGAAATTTTATATATTGTATTATTTTTGTTGCGAAATATACGTATCCATAGTTATAATACAAAAGTTTTTAATTGCATTTCCTCCATCCTATTTAATGGAACATGATATCAGAGCAGTCACAAATCTGCTTACTAAAAACAGAAACCAACTACAAATAGCTAATAGCGATGATTTAAAAATTCTTTTGCCAAAAATAGAGCCGAATGGTAATAAATTGATAGCAGTGTACCAAGTTCATCCTTCTCAAGAGGGTTAGTTTTAATGTTATTCTTATTTTTAATTTAATATTATCCTTCGTTATCCTATTTTTTCTATGTGCAATGCGACTGCCACTATAGTTGGTTTTAATAAATAATTTTATGATTTCAAGCTTCAAGGTGTCTTATTTACAACATCTTTCTTTACTGTGTTGAAGGACATATAATAGATACATAGATGTGGGCATGTGGCGGCCCTGTGGTACAGCGCGCTGGTTTTCGATCACGAGGGTGCTTGGATCGAATCCCGGCGTCGCTCCATGAAACATGCCTCCATTTGTGCCGTCCCTTCATAGTGGGTAATGCTGTCCGCCCTTACGGTGCCCCCATAGTAAAATGGACAGTAAACGGCTGCGTGTTAGAGGCGAATGTTTGACGACAAGTGCCTCAACGCAGTTGACGACAAGTTTAAAAAAAAAAAAAAGATACGTAGAAATAAAAGTGTATGGATGGACGCAAATTTATCACTTCATGTCTGTTTGTTAGCTTAAGGGGATACGGTACCCTTTCAACTTTTTTTTAAGTTTTACGGTGAAAGTTTTGATTGTATTATACTTTAATATTAATTTATAAGTAAGATTCTTTTTTAAAAAATTTGAAAAATCTTCATTTTTAATTAAAATTAAATTTTGCTTGAAAAAATTCATTTTTTTAAATCTCTACTACTTTTTTAATTTTTTATATTTATGCTCCAAAATTTTTTTAGACATTCCTTGAAATATATCACATAAAATTGTGCATGCATTTTTTAGATGCTTCTATTTTTACCATGTTTTTATTAACTCGCTTTCTTGTTTGTTTGTGTGTGTGTGTTTGTCCGGTAGAAATCTTGCAATCGATTTTTAACTAACTTCCCGACTAGCTAGACATTTGAAACTTTTAGCATAGCTCAGAACACGATGACAATGCATTATTTTAATAATTTTAGCCATCTTTAAGCAGAATTGAATTCTTTTTCAGTTAATTTTGTTTTGTAGACTGGTGCAGCCATCTATCGACCGGGACGGGAACGAAAAGTTAAACGCAAGTTAACTTCCAATTAACTTCATTTTCTTTCAAGTTGATGGGATAATTCATCAAAAAATTTTAAAAAGTATTTATTAATACATAGCATTGTCAAGTTTATATGATTCAACAGAAAATTTAAAAACATAGTATATAAAAAGTTCTTTTTATCTTGTAATTATTAGATTTGATTTAATTTTTTTGCTGTCATGTATAGTGAAATCTTAGTAATTCTAAGTTTAAACATTTTTTTAAAAATAACTGTAAAGCCTAATGGTAATTCCCATTAAGAAGGAAAATTTCAAGGGAGGCGCTGAGTAAATTTTTTTTTTCTGTAAAGGGGGCGGTATGCCAAATAAGTTTGGGAACCCCTGCTCTAACTGATCTAAGGCCAGACGTTGACCGAATGTGCTGAGGCTCTGAAATCGGTACCATCATCATTACCACCATTGATACCATAATCATAGCGGAACTCGAGTTCCGAGGATGACATGGATGTTTGAGGCGGTTTGCAATTGGTTTCCATGGCATATGTATGGTTGTACTGTTTGTTCGGGTCAAATTAGCCGTAGCATAAGATGGTCGTAACGCTTGCCATTAACCAATCAACCTGTAACTATTCTAGCGTATTTTGTTTTTATGTAACAGTTACAAATCTGTAAACATGGATAGGATTTAAACGTGAAAGTCAAATCCATGTATGAATACACTGTCTGAAAGCGAAAATAATGCGGCTTTAAGACTGCTGTGTATTAACCTTATTGGATTCACTCACCTCAATGTTAACCTATGGAGAAAATTTGTCTACTATTTACAGCTACATAAATTTTGACAATCCAATAAGAATAGTATTTTCAGATAGCCTGAACTTTTCTACACCTTGCAACAGGATTCATTTTAAAATTTTTGTCCCCCAAAGGAATGAGCCTTTAAAACACACTATACCAGATATTTCCCCGAATAATTTAAATTTTAAAATATTATTTGCATTAAAAAAACGGAAAATGCCCCAAGATGTAACATTTCTTTCTTCATTGAGGAGTACAATTTAAAAAAAATAATAAATCATTAAATCCAAGTCGGCAATCCTTGGACACATTTTCTCCATAGGTTAACATTGAGGTGAGAGAATCCAATAGCAGTACACAGCAGTCTAAAGGTAGGAATGAGATTTTGCTGAACCATTTAAGGTAGTCTATAAAGATGTATCCCTCGTCTATATATAGCTTTAATTTGAAGTCTATATTTTCGAGATTTAGTAAGACTTTTCAGAAGTTACACCAGAAAGGACGTCGCCAGTTCAGCTGCGTAGAAGGATACTTAAAAAAAAAACCCGTCATGAATGATTTTTAAATCCAAAAATATTTAAATTCCCTAAATATTTAATTCTAAAACATGCATACTTGCACATAACAACAATGATATCACACCTAGCACATTATCCAATTATAAACATGCATAGATTCCTTCTTAGAGAGCATTCATCCCACGTAGTAATTCAAACAAACTTTAAACTAAGTCTTTTTATAACCTCGAAATCTATAAATAAAAATAACAGTCCATTGACATGAAATTTCAGTCACTGAAGCTTAAATTTATCTGAATGGAACTTAATCAGAAGAGGATTTTAGACGATCTTTGAGGTTACACGCGTAATTTTACGATTAGTGTGTACGCAATACACATATTTTACTAACTATTTTTATTTATTTTTTTTTACGGCAAGAAGATAAATGCATTATAATTGCTATATTTACAATAATGCACCACATAATAATTTAACAAGAAAATAATGCATAAGGATTATAAAATTTTCTTATATTTATTCTCTTCATACAGTGCCGAATTGACAGCTATAGATATGGCGATTGAGAATGCGATTGAAAGGGGAATATCGAGATTCGACTTATATAGCGACTCTATGATTTCGCTGCAGGCATTGAATACATATGAATATAAAGGTGAAATGGTGGAAGATATAAAACGAAAGTTAAAAGAGACATTATTTAGAGGTTTTCCTACATTGGGTCAAGGCACATGTGGGAAACAAAGAAAATGAAGAAGTTGAGGAGGAATCAAAAAAGGCTACCTCAATGAGTGTAATAGTTGGTTCGTACAAATTGACCAAACAACAAATGAAAAGGAGACTTAAGAACTACTATATGAAAACTTGGCAGCAGAGGTGGGAGGAGAGTGATGTGGGGAGGCCGGTATTTCGTGTCTTTCCTAAGGTTAGTTGTACAAGAATATCGGATAACTTTTATATAAATCAAGCAATTACTCAACACGGTAGTATTGGGGCATATCAAAAGAGGTTTCATGGGAAGTCGGATCTATGTAGCTGCGGAAAAGAACAGACGGTTGAACATTGCTTATTTTATTGTGGGTTATGGAATAATGAACGCAAAAAATTACCATCGGGCATCAGGAATTGGCCTGCACATCGTTTCTATCATGACTTTTATTGTAGAGCGTTTATAAAAGAGATCATGAGAGACCTCATGTTTCAGCATCTTCCTTTGTTGGGAAATGTGGCCTAGTTCGACTTTCTTTATAATATTTTTTATTTTCGTTCCTGTGTATAATCGTACTATGTTTGCTTTGTAAATGTTTAATTCAATAGTAAGTGTAATTGTATTTGAAATGTCCACTTATATGTAAAATTGTAAGAGTGAATGTTATTGTATTGAAACTGCATCTTAAATGTTAAATTGTAAGTAAATAATGTAAATCGTAATTGTAAATTGCAATATGCTTATAACGAAATGGTTAATTTACTTGTAAGTGTAATAGTAATTTGAATTGCTCCTAAAATGTAAAATTGTTAGTATATAATATAAAATCTAATTGTAAATTGTAATATGTGTGTAGTGTAATTGTTAAATGCAATAGTAAGTGCGTTGGAGGCATATGAGCAAAATAATGTTTGAAATTAATCAAAAAAAAAAGAATGATTTAATTACTTTAGAAGAAATAATTATTATAAAAATGTTTACCAGTAAACCTGTTTGTTAATCGTTTGTAATACAATTGTATTATGTATGTAATGTAATTGTTTAATGCAATAGTAAGTGTAATTATGTTTGAAATTGCATCTTAAATGTAAAATTGTAAGAGTAAGGTAATTGTATTGAAATTTTACCTTGAATGTAATTTGTGAGTATACAATGTAAATCGTAATTTAAAATTGCAATGTATCCATAATGTAGTGGTAAATGTAATTGTAATTGCAATGGTAATTGAAATTGCATCAAAAATGTAAAATTGTTAGTATATAATGTAAATTGAAATTGTAAATCGTAATATGTTATTAATGCAATGGTGAATGTAATAGTAACAGTAAGAGTAATTGAAAGAGCACCGTGAATGTAAAATTGTATGTATATAATGTAAACTGTAATTGTAAATTGTAATATGTTCACAAGCGACTTTAAATATGCCGTATAAGCCTATCGCTGTGGTCGGCGGAAACTTTAGAATAATTCTCTTATGCTATAATTTTTCCGATATAAGCTAAGACACGTATAATAGCGCATATAAGCTAAGACACGCACGCTAAGACACGTATATATTAACATTGGTAACAACTCGGATTTTTCCCCGATTTCTTGTACCACAAAGTACATATGAGCCGAATGATATGATTTTGAAAATTGCCGTTATAAAGGTTTAGAGAAGCTTTATGTCTCAAAGCAGAAAACTTTTGTATGCCTACATATGATAGAACAGGGTGGGCAAATAGCGGCCCGCGAGCCACATGCGATCCGCTACAGATTTTTTTGTGGCCCACCAAGACATCCAGTAAAATCCGGACAGCCAGAAAAACTGCCAAATACAGCGAAAAATTCCAAGACAGCCAGAAAAACTGCCAATATTTAATTTAATTTATATTTATTGATTTTTATGGTATAATTTATACCTTTTCTGAAATGCAAAGTTAACTAATAAATGAAATAATTTTAAAAGGCGTGACCCTCCGCTAACCTCCGCTTACACAAAGTGGCCCCAGGGCCAAAACGATTGCCCTCTCCTATGATAGAGGGAACAAAATATATTTAAACTTAATACATGAGACATGAAAAGTACACTGGTGTAAGAAATTACGAGAATTTGCAAACTTGGTCGATTATCTCTAGAACTACTGTACCGATTTTAATGAAATTTGATATGTACATACATTGATACAATACAAAACAAATAACCATTCAATAATTGTAATACACACGCATTATCATGCGTAACACTCGTTGGAGTCGGAAGGTATGAAACAGTGGTTGCAGAATAAACAAAAAAGGGTTAATAGATGGGTTAATAGGGGGTATGGTTCCCCTCTTATAGATATACAGGTCTCGAAGCGTGATTTCATACTTGAAATAAGGCAGTTTATCATTTCCTGTGGCAATTGGTCCCACTCGTTCAGCAACGCTGTTTTCATTCCCTGCATGGTTCTCGGAGGGGTGTTGCGAGTTGCGATTGCCCTCCCCAGAGCGTCCCAGACATGCTCTATAGGGTTAAGGTCTGGAGATCTGACTGGCCAATCCATCCGGCGAATATCCTCACTCTCTAGAAATTCGTCGACCAGAAGAGCTCTATGTGGCCTCGCGTTATCGTCCATTAAAATGAACTCAGGGCAACTGCACCCCTGAAAAGGCGAACATAGGGCTCCGAGACCTCATCCCTATAACTCACACCAGTCACAGTGCCTCTTTCAAAGACACGGAGAGGTGTGCGGCCATCCAACATGATGCCTGCCCAGACCATTAAACCTCCTCGGCCATAATGGTCGATTTCACGGACATTGGAGGGTAGGTAGCGGGTCCCTGGTTCTCTCCATATGAACGTACGGCAAAAATCGGTGTTTAGGCTGAACCGGGACTCATCAGTGAAGAGAACGGTCGCCCATTGATCCATACTCCAATCTCTATGCTCTCTGCACCATGATAAACGGATTCTCCTGTTCGTAGAAGTGAGCGGAACGCAAACAGCAGGTCTTCTTGCAAACAACCCTCTCTCATGAAGTCTTTTGGAAACGGTCACCCTTGATACACGGGTTCCTGTGGCTGCATACAAGTCTCGAGAGAGCTGAGAAGCTGTAGCACTCCTGTTACGCCTCGCTATAATCGACAAATGGCGATCTTCTATGGCCGTCGTGGCTCTTGGACGACCTTGCCCAGGCTTTCTCTCGATGTATCCGGTATCCTGGAACTGTTTCCATAAGTTACACACGACGCTGGGCGTTAAATTGAACTCTCTACAAATTTGGACTTGAGATTGGCCTGCTTCTAGCCTCCCCACAATTCGCCACCTCATTCCATCATCTAAACGTTGGTGGTTACTCATTTTTACTGTTACAGTTTGAAATTAACCGATTGTTGCAAAATAACACTAAGAAATTCGCCAAGGTGTGCTAGCGAACGAAATGCGTCTTAACTTACGCGCGCTTATAAAGCCTGTTTCTCTACTGGCTCCGCCTACACACACATGTACGCTTACCTATTTGACGTACAAGATTTGCATTTTTGTCTAGAAACAGTGGTTTTACATTCAGTTCAGTTCTTTTCATGAAATTCGGTAAAATATGCAAATTCTCTTAATTTATTTACCAGTGTACTTTTTGCATAGATGTATTCCCTTAAAGCTTTATGGCATCACAGACAGCTTAACATTGTTTTTTTTATTACATGAACAGTTAAAAAAATTACTAGATTGCTGAAAGTGAAAAATTGCTTAGTGAATATTTTTGCCATTGTAGTTCATAAATTTCAGTAGCAAAATATTATTTTAGAAAATATCTTTGAGATCATTTGACGAAAATGGTCAAGCCCGGTTAAGTTGATTTTTTTAACTTAAAAGGTGCGTTTATGGTCCAAAAAATGCGGTGAAGTGAAAAATTAATTACTGAATATTTTTGCCAATGTTGTTCATGAACTTCAGTAATAAATGGTTATTTCAGAAAATATCTTTGCGATCATTTGACGAAAATGGTCAAGCCCTTCGAGAAAACCATAATAAAATTTATGCATTAAATTTTGCCACTCAGATTCTTTCTGGTACTTTTATGTAGGACTTAAATCTAAGCAAATTCTTTCCAAGCTATTGCAATCAGGAAAGCTAATACCGTTAAACCCCAATTAAAGGTCTTCTCGGAGATACGGAAACACTTCTTTTGGGGATCCATTTGAATTATCTTGCAGAAACATGTAAGTATATATATATATATATATAAACTTGGAGCTCGTGTTTTGCGGGCACCATCATATATCGACCAGGACAACATTTTCAGAATTCCGGACATCAGTAAGAACTTTATTTGTGCTTTATCGGTATCACTATATGTCCCTTTAACAAATGGCTTAGAAACTGTTGCTTCACATATATATTTGAAAAATTACTAGAAGTATGATTATATCACTTATAGTAACGTCTTATATAAACGTATTATAACAATGATTAAATTAACGTTTTTATAAAGAGATAGGTTTTTATACATACTATTCATATTTAATTTACTAATTTCTATACTAACAGGAGGTCCAGCCTTAAACTATTTCAGTGAACCCTGTCCCAAAGCAAAAATTAAGCCGATAACCATTCCAAGAAAAAAGAATTTTAACTGTGCTTCACTGCACTTCAGAGTTATGGTAATTGCTTAGCGCAGGTACTTAATTCCGAGAAAGCAGTACGCTGATTATTTCAATTGTTATGAGTAAAGTGTAGTTGAAAAGAGTTTCTCCTATACGATGTCTCCTAGTGGTTTATTTTTCCTGGAATGGCTTTCCCTGTCTTAACTATCTTGATGTTAAAACAATAATGATTTTTCTTCTTCGTTCCAAGATTTTGCTGGGTAACCCCATTCCTATCGCCTTTCTTTTCTTCTTCTTTTTTTTAAAGCGTGATAATTTTTTTTACTTCTGTGTGCTTACTTCTTGTACATTGGTTTTAAACGTTCTATTCCATGTTTATTACATTAAAAAATTCATTTACACTATTGTATGCTTTCATTCAGGTCTCGATTTGAGGCGGAGCGCACCGAAACTGCGTTCTGGTACCTCTCTTTAGGAAGAAGAAAATTACGATAGTTAAAAACATTTATTTAATCACATATTGCTCTGTTGTTAGGTAGTGGGCCTGGCATAATATATATATATATATATATATATATATATATATATATTATATATATATATATATATATATATATATATATATATATATATATATATATATATATATATATATATATATACAGGTGGTTATCAAAATAATGGAAACACTAAGAAACATCATGAAAACCTTTATTAATACAGCGCAGGATCACCTTTGTCATGGACAGAGGTTAAGAATATATTCTACCATTTTTCAGGGAAAAATCATGAAAGTTCCTGTAGAGATGCTGTGGTGGATATCAACACCTGGCTCTATCCGCTTATACAGATCACACTGGTTGGATGATGTATAGTCAGGGAGATTGTACCTTGCAAGATAAGATATTTGACTTCTTTTTCATGCTCTTCAAACCAATACTTGATAGATTTAGTTGTATATATAGGGGGATTATCATTCTGGAGAAAGCCATCTCCTGAAAGAAACAGTGTTTGCACCATAGGATGGACTAGTAAGCTAAAATTTCTACATAGTCCTTCCCATTCAATCTCCCTTTTAGGGTTACAATAGGGCCTGGAGAAAATCATGAGATGCCCTCCCAAACCCGGATAGATCTACATCCATGGTTGACAGTTGAGATGAGACAGCAAGAATCTTACGCTTGTGTAGGTGTTCTCCAGACATACGCACGTCCTGTTGCAAGGAAAAATGTGAACAATGATTCGTCAGACCAAATTACGTTTTTAGGTATATTACTCAACCAGGATTTGCGCTCGGAGCACAATTGTGGGCGATATTTTGCATTGGCATCTATTACAAGTGGCTTGGGAATAGCTACTCTTCCGTAAATGCTTTGTTTGTGAAGTTCCCTTCTACTTATAATGGTTGATACTGGAACATGCAGGTGCAGATTAAGCTCTTCGGTCATTTTGGTTACAGTTTTTTCTTTCTTCATGTCGCAATCCGCTTCAATACCCCACCGTCTCTTTCACTCAGCTCTCCCTTTCGTCCGCTATTCTGTATGGCAAAGGATGTTTTTCCGTGCACTCTGTATGCTATCATGACTTTCGATACCATAGCTCGAAAAACACCCGTTAACTTGGAGGTTGCAGTAACAGATACTCCAATTTAAACGCGCTTAAAAAATTTGCCCTTTTTGCAAGGTCTGCACGGTTTGATATTTTACGCTGTTCCCCCCAAAAGGAACGACTCCCTTAGCTTCATTATTGCTATCTGCCAGTAGAGTAATACATACACTATATTATATAAAAATATACCGGTGGCCAGACTGGTTTTTTAAGGAATACAAAGCACATTCATAAACACCACTAATATTGATAGGTGTTTCCATTATTTTGATAACCACCTGTATATATATATTTAATTTGGAATCCACACACCCCCACATACACACACACCTCGGAAGGTTACAGTTCTGGCACCTCTGTTTCTGGAAATCGAGCACTGCTTTCATTAGTATGCTGTGTAATGCCTTTAGTTTGTTTGTTTATTTACTTTAAAAGAGAAAGTGTCTGTAGACTTGAAACAAAACGCTTGATGTAGAGGTTTTGTTTTGATTTATTTTGCAATTAACAACGAGATTTTAGAGAGATATAACTTCTTATCCACTTTATTTTTGACAGTTTATATTTCAATGTTATACCTTTTTTCCCCAAACGGTCATAGCTTAAAACTTATATAACGTAACCTATAATAACCACGATAGATCGAATCTACACCGTGGAACTAGATTCTAATCTTCAGCCCGTTTCATTAGAAATTACGAATCTTTCCGATTTAACGAGATGACTTTCGGAGACATTCCGTATAATTACTCTTCAGACTGTATCTAATATTGCAACAGAAGATAAAAAAAAATCTCCCAACCTATTTTTTTTACTAAACATTTCTTAGCCCATTTTTTATTATAAAAGTATTTAAAACTTTTGTTGTGATGGGAGATTTGCATGCAAGATATCATATTTTAATTTATGATATGCAACAGGAAGCTTATTTGCATAGTTACTCTAGAGTTACCGTATTTTTCGGACCACGAGACGCTCCTTTTTACTTAAAAATCGACTAAAAATTGGGGTGCATCTTAAGGTCCGAAGGCAACATTAAAATAAATTGACTATTTTATTATATATATTATACATGTTTATTATATATTATATATATATATATATATATATATATATATATATATATATATATATATATATATATATGGTAAACAAAGTAGGAAATTTATTATATTTATTATATATATTTTTTATCTTTATTAAGAAAGAAATTGAAAATGTCTTTATATACCTAACAAAATACAAAATATTCTTTTCCAAAAATTCTCCCATAAATTTGAGGTGCGTCTTATGGTTCGAAAAATAGGGTATCTTAAACTCTTTATTCATTACAAAAATCGTAAGAAAAAAACAGAAGCGGGAGATTCGTTTATCGGATTTATTTTGATTTGCGGATGCTTGTTTGTATATTCACTCCAGATAAGTACTACTTCACAATTTTTTTTAGAAAACATACAAATCTATGGATTTAGCACAACTGTATTCCTCATAATGCAAATAGTGCTCAATGATTTGGCTCACTGCATTCTCTTGACAAGTTCATTACACTGCCAATCACAACGACTTAAATAAAAGAGAATAATCTAAAGAAAACAATTTATTTGTGGATAGTTGAAAAAAGTAATTTCGTCACATTTATTAGTTCACTTCGCACAAAATATTCACGAAATTATTTTGCAAGCTGTGTGATATTTCATCGCTGAAAAAATAACGTTAAGTCGTTATTTTTTAACTATAAATGCATTAATATATAATCACCTGAATGCTTTATAAATTCAAAATATCTCGATTACTTCAGCTTGTTAGTCTAATCAAAAGGCCTCGGTGAAAACGTTCTCAATCGAACGAAAAGTTTATTCCCCGTCCCCAGCCAAAGGAGAAGACGAAGAGCAAAGAATTCTGGGTGCTTGAACCCCATCGTCAGACAAGGTCATGGAAACAACACATGCGCCAAACGATTCTCGCTCTTACACGCTTACTAAAGGCGACCCTTGGATATTTGGTTCTTTTTTGTTGTTGTTGTTGTTCTCTTTCAAAGAACGGATTGTGTCTGGGAACCCACTTTGGCAATGGATGCGGTATAGGGATGGGGAGAAAAAAAAAACGCTAATTTTTTTTGCCATCATTTAATGCAATGCATAGAAGCGTGCTGAATGCAGTTTATTGTTTATAACTTTCAATGCAAAGATTTATGTGTGGTCGTATACGGAACTATGAAAGATGTTATTTAATGCTCAGAGAGAGAGAGAGTTCCTGTATTTCACACTTTCAATTAATTATTTTTCTTTTCAATCTCTTTTCAAGACAAAAAAAAAATACGTTATAGTTATTTTTTTTATCATTCGCCATGTGTAGGTAGTGAAGAACTAATGCGTATAATACAGCAGGGAAAAATCTCTTTTATGAGATACAAATATCTGGCACTTCCTCATATTTTATATATATATATATATATATATATATACAGTGATTTCCCCTTATAAGAATCACGTTTGTTATTACTGTTTTTGATTCTTATAAGCGGTTGATTCTTATAGCCGAAATTTAGGTTTTTGGACAGGCACACACACACCTATATATACATATATTAGATAATTTACCATACTCTTTAATTTAAGTTAGTTATCTTTTATTAAAACTATTTTTTATAATTTTAAAAATGCAACTTAATTTCTAGACCTATAAGTAGATACACATGATTATAGTAAGAGAAGAAAAAAATCCAATATTTGTTACCACATACCTGCTTAAGGGGATGGTGGACTTTCAAAATACCAAAAATCGAGCACAAATTTTAATTTTTTTGGGGGGTGTATTAATATTTTAAAAACATGTAAATATTGGAATGAAATGCATTTAAAATGTGTAGTGAAAAGAAAAATGAAAAATTGGTGGCTTTAGAGTAGTAAGTATTAAAGGTAGATAAAAAATTATCTTTTAAATGACTTTTTCTCAAAATGAGAAATTTCCAGATTTGCAAGTCTTTAAAATGCTCCTCGCGTCATAATTTTTGACGAAATTTTATGAAATTTATAATAAAGATTCCTGTAATACATCAAAATAAAGTTATGTATCCATTTTAGGATTCGAGGTCATTTAGGTTATAAAAGTTTGACTTTAGTGTAGAAAAGTACAAAAATTTCGCGAAAATTCAGAGTACAAGCATAAAAATATTTTCTAAAAATTAACTATTCAACGAAAGTACAAAAAAATACATAACTTTGTTCAGAAAGTATTTATAAGCAATATAAATGCAAAATTAAGGGGAAAAGTTTAAAATTGAGTCGCAAGGAGCATTTTAAAGAAGGGTAATTTAATTTAAATTTTTTAATTATAAAATATTTTTTTAAAAATATTTATAAAATTTTATAATGTGTTTAATATTGTTATACTTTAATGAATATATATACAAAATTTCATATCTCTGTGGTAAAAATTTCAAAAATCGTTTTGAAAGGTCCACCATCCCCTTAAAAGTTTTAACATTTCAACTACAGGAAGGGAGCAAGAAAAAGTTTTCTATGGTAGTTTGACGTAATGAAGTTTTCGGGAAGCTGTTTATACCTCTTTCAATACCAATAGTCTCAGACCAAGATTCACCTTCAGGCATACGTTTCACGGTTTGATAACGTGCTGAATACTACTAATGTCACGTTTGCCTAAGTGATAGTGGACACTTCGCCGAAGATTTATACGTTTTAGGGTCCAGGACGCCGTAACCAGAATGTGTGAAGTTGGGAAAAAAAGAGTCCCTATTTTTGTTTGTCTGTGGAGAAAAGTGAAATCGGACCCGGACGGGTAAAGATGCCCACGGGTCAAGCTGACAGGACAGTGTTGTGCTAAAGCGTTTAAGGGGAAACTATTATGTTATGTCTAACAAAGACAGGGATGAATTTTACAGTATTCCATCCCATCTTATTAATCTTCCTTTAAAAAAAAAAAAAGAAAAATAAAGAAATTCGTGCCTTTTGAGGGTTTAATTGGCTTTTTTTGAAAAATGAAAGGAAAGCGAAGAGTGTAAACTGATTCTTAAAACCGGTGGATTGATTCTTTAAAGCGAAAATTTTAACATGGAAATAATACATTTGTTTTTGTTTTTGCGATATTGATTCTTATAAACGGTTGATTCTTATAACCACTGATCACTATAAGCGGTGGTTACTGTATATATATATATATATATGTATATATATATATATATATATATATATGTATATATATATATATATATATATATATATATATATATATATATATATATATATATATATATACAGTGCTAGATTTCTGGAAATAGAGGTGCCGGAACGGTAATCTTCCGGAGTGTGTCGGGGGGTATTCCAAATTATTGATAAAGAGAGGTACCTAAAGAGAGGTACTGGAACGCCGTTCCGGGGCGTTCCGTCTCAAATCTAGCCCTGTATATACATATATATATACACATCCTTAACGAAACAATAAACTGTCGTCCAATACAATATATGATCAGGAAACTAGAGAGAGTAGAGTTACCTCGTTCACATATTTTCTTAACTTTTCTTTTTACCAAACTTTTTATTTAAGAAACATTTTTGTTTTGCCTCATTTAAGGGGCCAATGGACCTTCAACTTCTTTTACTTTTTTAATTTTGAATATTTTAGTCTACATACAAAATGAGAATAATAAGTAATGATCTTTACAACATTGAAAACACTTAGCATCCACAAATACGAATTTTGTGGAAGAATATGACCCGTTTTTCAAAACAATCTTCAAAATTTCTAAAAAAAGATTTTAAATGCTCCGTGCGCATTAATTTTCTTCTGAGTGCTTCCATAATTCTCAAGATTGTTAATTAAAGTGTTTGTCTCAAAACTGTGCATCATTCTTTGAAACCAAAAATGTTTTTCAAATTTATAGACCGTGAAATAAAGTAAAAACAGGCAGAAAAATTTAAAAAAATAAATAAATAACAGGCAGATTTAAAAAAAATTTTTTTTGCTTTTGTGTCGCACAAAAAAAAAATTCATTGTACAATTATGTTTATATATATTTGATAGACCTATAATAAAAATTTTAAGATTCTTAAATGATAAGGAATGCCATGGAGCATTTTGAAATATGCTTGTATTTTTAAATTTTTTTTAAACAGGCATTATTCGGCCACAAAATACTTATTTTTAATTCTAATAGTCTTCAATGTAGTAAAAATCATTATTGGTTATTCTCATACTGTATGTAGAGTTAAAAATTGAAAATTAAAAAATTCGAGGTTTGTCGCCTTAAGGGCACATTGGACCTTCAACCTTGTTTTTTAAATTTTCAATATTTTACTCAATATATCAAATGATTATCATTAATATACTTTTTTACTGCATTGATTTTGCTAATAAGTATTATGGGATTCGTTAAAAGTATATGGCATTTGCTAATAAGTATATGTGAAAGACTTGTCTTTCAAAATATTCTTCAAAAATGTTAGAATTTTACAAAAGAAAATTTCAGTGCACAGTTATGTTTATATCTTTATCTTTATATATATATATATATATATATATAAATATATATATATATATATATATATATATATTTATATATATATATATATATATATATATATATATTATATATATATATATATATATATATATATATATATATATATATATATATATATATATATATATATATATATATATATATATAATAAACCTATATCGAAAAATTATGAATATTAAATGATATGGAATGCTCATGGAGCATTTTGGATAATGTTGGAATTTTTGAAAAAAGTTTTGAAAAACAGGCATTATTCTGCAAAAAAAATCGGTATTTTGAATTTTAAGGGTTATCCATGAGGTCAAAAAGAATATTAATTATTCTCATTCTGCACATAGATCTAAAAATTGAGAATAAAAAATTTGAGATAGAAGATCCCTTGTCCCCTTAAAGATTCTTTTGGAACATATTCATTTTCGAAATATTGGGTGTAGCGGCGTTCATCAGCATTTCATTAAATGGCTTCCATATTTTAGGCTGTACATTTGTTAACATCGCAATATCAACGAGAGCAGTAAGTATCGAGGAATTTTCTGATGACTACTTTTCTAATTTCATATTAACAATTGAATTTTTTTTTAAAATTAAGGTATTTGAACTCGAAAATAGATCTTCATATGCAATGCGGGTGTATTGAAAAAATATTTTCATCTTATTTAATTTTTTTAAAAATAATTTTTAATTTTGTCACAATAGACATCAGTAATTGAACGCCTCGTAAAAGAACTGACAGCGGAACAATTTTTAATCTTAAAACCTACGCTCTCTTTAATTTCACGTCTACCTTCATATGCTCTAATTTCAGTTTAAAATATATATGTATGCTAATCTGTGGTTAGAGGAAAATTCCCCGTAGATCAATATTGGGAATGGAGGTCTGTGATGTCAGCTGCTGCATATCTTTAAAAAAATCATAAATCTTTAAAGGAATTTTTTTAGAGACATGTAGTCTATTAATGTCCATTAGCAGAAAAATCAAATGCAATAATCTCACCAAAATATGAAAATTTGAAATAATCGTAACAAAATATGTGTAATACTTTCGCACAATAT
This sequence comes from Dolomedes plantarius, assembly GCA_907164885.2. NCBI lineage: Eukaryota > Metazoa > Arthropoda > Arachnida > Araneae > Dolomedidae > Dolomedes > Dolomedes plantarius. The sequence continues at coordinate 83,699,542 of OU015497.1, read as the reverse complement.
TTTATGAATTATTTTTATGAGACATGTAGTCTATTGATGTTCATTAGCAGATAAATCAAACTTAATAATTCTCAGCAAAATATAAAAATTTTTAAAAATCGTAAGAAAATATGTGTAATATTTTCACACAATATTTTATGAATTATTTTTATGAGACATGTAGCCTATTGATGTTCATTAGAGGATAAATCAAACTTAATAATTCTCACCAAAATATAAAAATTTTAAAAACTCGTAAGAAAATATGTGTAATATTTTCGCACAATATTTTATGAATTATTTTTATGAGACATGTAGACTATTGATGTTCATTAGCAGATAAATCAAACTTAATATTTCTCACCAAAATATAAAAATTTTAAAAAAGCGTAAGAAAATATGTGTAATATTTTCGCACAATATTTTCTGAATGTTTTTAAGAGACATGTCTATTGATGTTCATTAGCAGATAAATCAAACTTAATATTTCTCACCAAAATATAAAAATTTTAAAAAATCGTAAGAAAATATGTGTAATATTTTCACACAATATTTTATGAATTATTTTTATAAGACATGTAGTCTATTGATGTACATTAGAAGATAAATCAAACGTAATAATTAACACCAAACTATGAAATTTAAAAAAAATTGTAACAAAATATGTGTAATATTTGCTCACATTTTATGGATTATTTTTATGAGACATGTAGTCTTTTGATGTACATTAGCAGATAAATCAAATGTAATAATTCTGACCAAATTATGAAAATTTAAAAAAATCGTAAGAAAATATGAGAAATACTGTCGCACTATATTTTATGAATTATTTTTATGAGACATGTAGTATATTGATGTTCATTAGCAGATAAATCAAATGTAATTATTCTCACCAAAATCTGAAAATTTTTAAAAATCGTCACAAAATATGTGTAATACTTTTGCACAATATTTTATGAGTTAATTTTATGAGACATGCAATCTCTTGATGTACATTAGCAGATAAATCAAATGCAATAATTAACACAAAAGTATGAAATTTTAGAAAATCGTAACAAAATATGTATAATACTTTAGCACAATCTTTTATGAGTTAATTTTATGAGACATGCAATCTATTGATGTACATTAGCAGATAAATCAAATGCAATAATTAACACCAAAGTATGAAATTTTAGAAAATCGTAACAAAATATGTGTAATACTTTCGCACAATATTTTATGAGTTAATTTTATGAGACATGCAATCTATTGATGTACATTAGCAGATAAATCAAATGCAATAATTAACACCAAAGTATGAAATTTTAGAAAATCGTAACAAAATATGTGTAATACTTTCGCACAATATTTTATGAGTTAATTTTATGAGACATGCAATCTATTGATGTACATTAGCAGATAAATCAAATGCAATAATTAACACCAAAGTATGAAATTTTAGAAAATCGTAACAAAATATGTCTAATACTTTCGCACAATATTTTATGAACTAATTTTTTATTTAGAAATTTATAGAATCAAAGTCTGATTGTTAACAATTTAATTTTCGAAAAAATACTCAAATTCGTTAAATTGTGAATCCGGTAATTAAAATATCTGGGGTAAAACAATTTTAGTAATTTTTTGATAAACAATTATTTTAGTACGTAAAGTTTTCAAGAGAGTATTGGCCTGTCTTCGGTGATAAAATTTTTTATGTTTCAAACTGAAATGGAATTAATTCTGTTCCCCATTGCCGTACTGAAATGAAACTGAAGCCTTTCACAAATGTTGAAGTGTTCAATTTATTTTGAACAATGCAGTTTTGCAAACTCGGAAAAAGAAAACTCTGGGATTTCAATGTCAAATATATCGAGCTTTACCGCTATTTGATGCAATAGAGCGCTGTTTAAAATAAATTGCTCACAAAATAAACTATTTTTCAGAAACTTTAAAGCGTTTTAGCGATATTCTATTTAGTTAAGGAAGAAAAACTCTTTCACATCGGATGAAGATTTTATAAAACTACTAGCTGAAAACCCGTACTTCGCTACGGAGTACATTCAAATTAAATACAACGATCAATGTATGCAATTAATGCCAAAAATATGTATAAATATATTTATAATAAATACAACGATCAATGTATGCAATTGATATAAAAAAATGAAAAAATATATTGATAAAAGCATCGTAACGGATATTTTTATAGATAAAATAATGTAGAAGAAAATATACAAATTAAATCTAATAGGACATACTAAATAATTTAGTACATTTAATATAGTACAGTTTGAGGAACATATCTTTTACTGTATTTTAATATTTTTTTTGGATAATGTCCAATCGTCTGCCGCATTAGCAAGGGAAAAAATATTTTTTTGTCTATTTCATTGTTACGGACGTGACGATAAATTTATTTAAAGTACCAGAAAAAGAAATCACGTGATCAGCATTTAATAAATTAAATTCTAAACATTAATCTTTAAAAATTCACCAAAAATCAGAAAATGGAGGTAAAGATTCGAAAAAGATTTTATTTTAAAGGAATTTTTATGATCTTTCTCGTGATATAAATTTTATAACCCTCAAATAATTATTTTAAATGCGAACTTAAAAAAAGTTACTAAAGCAGCTTAAAAATTTTATTTTAAAAAATCTAAAAAGAATTTTTCAAAAATCTTTCTTATTGCACGCCTACACTATAAGAAGAATCGCCATGCAAAATTTCAGCACTTTAGGTCCAGCGGTTTGGTCTGTGCGTTGTATGTCAGTGATTGAGTCAGTCAGTCACGGAACTGCTTTATATATATAGATTACTAGCTTAAAACCCGTACTTCGCTACGGAGTACATTCAAATTAAATACAACGGTCAATGTATGCAATTCATGCCAAATATATATATATATATATATTATATGATAAATACGACGATCAATGTATACAATTGATGTAAAATATATATATATATATTTGTAAGAAAATCGTAAAGGATAATTTTATAGATAAAATAATGTAGAAGAAAATATTCAAATTAAATCTAATATAAAGAATACTAAAAAATATAGTACAGTTAATATAGTATAGTTTGTAGAAGATTTCTTTTAGTGTATTTTAATATTTTTTTGGATAATGTCCAATCGTCTGCCGCATTAGCAAGGAAAAAAATATTTTTTGTTTATTTAGTTGTTATACACGTGACGATAAATTTATTTAAAGTACCAGAAAAAAGAAATCACTTGATCAGCATTTAATAAATTAAATTCTAAAAATTAATCTTTAAAAATTCACCAAAAATCAGAAAATGGAGGTAAAGATTCGAAAAAAAATTCATTTTAAAGGAATTTTTATGATCTTTCTTGTGATATAAATTTTATAACCCTCAAAGTATTATTTTAAATGCAAACGTAAAAAAAATTAAAAAAACAGCTTAAAATTTAATTTTAAAAAAATCTAAGAAAAATTTTTGAAAAATCTTTCTTAATGCACCCTACACTATAAGAAGAATCGCCATGCAAAATTTCAGTCCTTTAGGTCCAGCGGTTTGGTCTGTGCGTTGTATGTCAGTCAGTGAATGAGTCAGTTACGGAACTGTTTTATATATATAGATTGCCCAAAGTTTTGACTGAAAGAATACTTAGAATTCTCTAAAACTATTTTTTATCCTTCTTTTGATAAAAGAAAAACATTTTAATTTTTTCAAACCAATGATACTTATTAAACGTAAAATGCGTTTGATTGACATGCACGAGTTTAATTATTCGGCGTGTTGAATTTTAATAATCTATAAATGTTTATCTACTTCATTCAATAGCTCTACAACCAAAAAACCGCCAACCCTTGAAACCACCAAACGCTTAAGTAAAAATATCATAATGCACGTAGTAGCCGATTCATAGCGTGTTATTACTTTTGGAACCTGTTTTTTTCCCTTAATATTACTTAAATTTCATCTGGAGGAAATTCTACAAAATGTCTGTAAATTTCTTTGGGAATATATCCATGTATAACCTGTACACTTAAGGCTACTGTGTACTAAACCTATTGGATTCGTTCACCTTAATGTTAACCTATGGAGAAATTTTGCCTACTATTTACAGCTACATAAATGCTGATAATCCAATAAATGTGGTATTTTCAGATAGCCTGAACTTTTCTGCATCTTACAACAGTATTCATTTTATACATTTCGTTCACAGAAGGAATTTATGAGTGTTTAAAACACACTATACCTGATTTGTTTCTCCTAATAATTCAAATTTAAAAATATTATTTGCATTTTTCATTAAAAATAAAAAATGCCCCAAGATGTGAAATTTCCTTCTCTATTACGGAGTACAGTTTTAAAAAAAATTTTCAGTCCAAGTTGGCGATCCTTGGACAAAGTTTCTCCATAGGTTAACTTTGAGGTGCGGGAATCCAAAAGGGTTAGTAGACGGCAGCCTTAAGGTATTGTATATTTCTGGGCAGCAGAATTTTTCGATTCCAGTTTTGCAAATGATCGTATAATTGAAATCCGGGTACTAACTGAAAACTGATAAGTGAAAAACTTTTTTTAGAGGTAAATGATGCATATTCAAGAAATAGCATGTACATACCCCTTGTGAGCGACCAAGCAAATAAATACAGGAAATCTTCTAAGCTTCCGAATGCTACCATTATACGGTAATTTATTTTCCCTTCTTTTTACTAAGAGACTTAATATATCATCTATTAATAGTTATTTTCTACTTATATCAGGCAGGATTATCAGGAAAAACCCTGTTAAAGGCAAAAAGTGGAGCACATCAATTTGAGCGCACTGTTTAAAAATGAAAAATTTGAGAATTTACAGAGGGAAGTTATAAATGATGTTATGATTACTTGCATAATTTCGACAACTTTATTGTTATTTGAATTTCTGTTGTGCTAGCGAAAAATGGGATATTGTTTACTAATTTTGACATTTAATACTGCTTATGCTATTTTGAGCATATACTGGTTAAAAGTTCAAGAGAATGGGGATATTTATATTCTCTTGGGAATTTATGAGTTTGTTGGGGGTAAAATTTTAAGGTAAATTGATGAATGCACGCACGGGTATGTGTCTAAATATAGAAAATAATATTAAATGGATGCTGCTCACCTATTAAACATTCTTTGAAAGTCTATAAAGTACTGTTAAGGCAAAAATTGGAAAAATTGCTATTTCATATTATAAGCAGAAGAAAATTTATTATTAAAACTATTTGAATCAAAGAGATTTATTAGAATTTTTTCCTTCCGTGAAACTGAGTTGCTCCGAGTTACTTATCACGGAAAGATATTAAAATGTATCTCCCAGAAGACATTTTGAAAAAATCAAAATCTCTTTCGCCAGGAAACATTTTTCAGACAAATAATACATGAAACAAACTTCTTTCTGTTCAAATATCGCTATCAAATTTCTATTTGATTGAAAATAAACCCACATTTTTGTGCTTTCTCTCTTGAACATGAAAATGAAGAGGTAAAAAAAAATTAGGGGAAATATTCAATTTGAAAAGTTTTCGGAGAATCATATTTAGAATTCAGTTAATTCTTTACCATCTGCATTTAAATTAAAGACCTGATTAAGATTTTCTTACATCTGGTCTTTTAACTAGTTAAACTCTAAAGCCTCAGAAACTAAATTAGTTAGACCAAATGCTATGATAGTTGAAGAGGAATTCTGTAATTACATATTTCTTAGTTGAAAACTTATGAATGATTTACAGTTAAAAAAATGTATGCATAATGAAAACATTTTAAATTTGACTCTAGCATGAAAAATAACATTTTTAATGCAAAAAGTGCTCAAAATAAACTTTGTTATTTTAAGAAAACTTTTAAACTCCAAAGTTTTATTCGACGGCAATTTTAATATAAAATTTAATCTGAAGACAAAAGCTTTTTGTTGTTAAAGAATCCGAGAAATTCCAAAAATTATTTGCATTTATTTCATCATGAAATTAAGAGAACTGTGTACAAAATGATTTGGTTTCCAACTAAACTTTTCTTACATTTAATATTAGAGAAAATTTGTTCTATTGAGGAATTTTTTCTGTACGAACCACAAAAAATACTGATTCCACTTTATTATGGCAGTATTCAGTCTGCAGTATATTTATTTAACTTTCAAAACGAATAGCAATAATTTACAAAAATGTATTTAGACTTCAACTCGAATTCGCCCTATTTTTCAACTGTGCTTATAATTTCGTGACGTTATTTCAATTTACAAATGTGTGTTTAGACTTTTATTGAACACGAAATTGCCCTATTTTTCAACTGTGCTTATAATTTCGTGACGTTATTTTAATTTACAAATATGTATCTAGACTTCAATTGAACTCGAATTTGCCCCATTTTTCAACGTGCTTATAATTTTGTAACGCTATTTAAATTAACAAATATGTATCTAGATTTCAACTGAACTCGAAATTGCTCTATTTTTCAACTGTGCTTATAATTTCGTAACGTTATTTCAATTAACAAATATGTATTTAGACTTCAATTAAACTCGAATTTGCTCTATTTTTCAACTGTGCTTATAATTTCGTGACGTTAATTTAAATTTGAACCTAACTATTTGATTGGTTTCAAATGTTCTTAAGAATAAGTTGAAAATATAAACCGTAATTAAAAACGAACTTGTGATTTATCTAGTAGTTGACATTTGAGATGACAGCTAAAGAACTGTGTTTACAACTAATTTTTACATCAACCGCTAGTAACTAGATCCCACATCTTTAAACTTGCATCCAGCGTAGTAAGAGCTTGTTGGCAGAAATATCTCTACGATGTCGTAGAATGTTACAAACGTCACATTACAACACTGGTGAAAATGCCAACTCGCTTAAGTCACACTGTTGCTTCTTCGTATCATCGCATTGCTGGCACTGCTACGTTTCAAAACAGATTACTTAGACCTACAGAAATTGCTATTCATAATTGATTTATTATTATTATTATTATTATTATTATTATTATTATTATTATCATCATTACTATTATTATTGCTATTATTATTAGTATTATCCTTATGCTCCCATGCCGGAACAACTGCAGACCAGGTTCATAGATGGCTGCCGGTAAAAAAAATGCGTCTCTAGTTTACAATAGCATCACAAGGATCCGACTTGGCCAGGTACCACCACAATTTGGATCGAGCACCAAAGGGGGCGACATCTGGGGGGATCATACTCTCTCCCATCCTCTCTTACCTCTTAGACTAAGATGACCAGATTTTAACATTGGTAAAGCGGGACACATTGACAAGGGGGGGGGGGGTTATTCATTAAAAATTTGGTCTAAATGGAGCAACAAAAATTTTCATAGAACGCAAAAATAGTATTGTAATATATTTTTTTAATTTTCAACATAAGTACAATTTACAAATATAATAAATAAAAAAAATTATACTATATAGTAATATTTTATTCTTTGGCATGTCTCATTTGAGTGAATTTTTTTTAGTAGATTGCTGTCGTTCTTTAAAAGGTCATGAAATTTTTCACAAGAATTTGTTAAATTGCATTTCACACATAAAATGACTTTCAGAGTCTCAACACTTAATTGTGATTTTTCTGGTGTCCACACTTTATTTACCGTAGAAAAAAATGCGTTCAGTCGCAACATTAGTTCCTGGTAAGGACAGTGCGTATTCCACAATTTTTAGTGCATTATTGTATGGAACATGGTTTGTTTCAAAATGATGAAATATTTCTAACCATTTGTTCTCTATTGTGATTTTTGCTGATGCCCAAAATTTAACCTTTTCCTTATCAATATATTTTTTTACTAATGATACCTCATTAAAAAGATCATTTTCGGAAATATTACAATTATTTGTTATTATTAAAGCTTAACATTATAATATTAACAAAAATAATACAAAACTCATATCTTGGCTAAATAGCCACATGGCCGCCGAAAACGTATATTCCCTTCACGTTCTCCCGCCGTTCCCTAGCTTGTCGTGCATTCTTTCCAAAAATCGGAACTTTTTATAAAAAGCCGCGGGACGCGGGACAAATTGTTAAAAATCGGGACTGTCCAGCCAAAAGCGGGACGTCTGGTCACCTTATCTTAGACGGACTTTCCAGTCTACAGATTTAGAATACTCACATCCGGCTTAGAAAGTATTTAATGGTTGAGATTCAAATCAAGCACCCTCGGTATCAAAAGCCGACGCGCTACCACTAAGATACTTCAGGCCCTTTTATAATTGTTATATAATTTAGCTAGAGTGTCGTGACACAATGTTATGTCATCGTTAATGACCTAGAATGGACTATCCGACGTTGCTTCTGCGCGGTTGAAACATGGCTGCAGCTTCATACGTTCTTTCTGCAAACGTCCTAATCACACGATGACTTAAATTTATGCTTTTTTGCGTCACGATGTTACTCTAAAAATGATATTTTAACACGGATGAAACTCACAACACTAATATGACCTTGAATTCCAATTTCCAAATCTAGCTTTTTGGCCACATGGTCGATAACCCATTGTTCAGAATAGCATGTAAGCTATACTATCGTGTTAGCTGCTCAGGTAACGGAGAACGTTTTCCTCTTTTTTAACTGACGTGGTAGCTGGTAGCTTATTTGATTGCTTAAATGCACCAAACTTTTTTTTTTCTTCGCGTTTGGTTAAAAATCACGCTAGGCGTTGCACAAGAAATCTGCAAAGAATTGGAAACTTAGCTAAAACGGTTAGAACCAAACAATAATAAAAAGGAACTTTGAGGAGTTCTTAGATGTCCGATATATATTGTGGATTTCGCAAAATTTAAAATACAAAATGTATTTTTCTTTTAAATTTTCAAATGAAATAAATATAATACATCATTGTCAAAGTATGTAGCAACCTTCTTGCATGATTTCACACGACAAATAATTAATTAGAGCAAGCAACAATGTTTTTTGTTTTTTTTTTAAGTTTAAGTGACCTACCAACGAACATTGTACATTTTAATTCAACTTTGAAAACAGATAAACTCGGTTAACCGAAAAAAAGTGACTATCAAAAGTTCAGACCCGAATCTATCCGAGGCGACCTGCATTACCCGTTCTTTGAACGGTTGACAAAATGGCTTAACTAAAGATCCACCCTTTTAAGTAGAACTCCCAATGTCTTCAAATGTGCAATAATATTTATTCCACGCGTCCGTATACAGAGGCAAACAAGGTCTTCTTGCAAGCTTCCCAGAAAAATGAAAAAAGAAAACCTTCGGAGGCGAAGAACCTTAAAATTTCCTAAACGGGGGATGCTGTTCGAGAGGATTCTATAAATAGAATTCCCAGGAGACGTCCCTCGCCTCCGACGCGAGGGACTTTTCCTCTTCGATATCCCGGATAACAAGGCGGTTTTCAAAAAAGAGAACATGAGAACATATCAGTCGCTATTCAACCAAGATAGACCAATATAAATGCATTCTGAATTGCTTCATTTCCTAGTAAATTATTAAGAACTTGCGTTTAACGGGAACTGGGAAAATTATTTTCAGATAATTCAAAAGATAAACGAACCAATTCTTTCTCAGCCAACGCTGGGAGCTTCAGATTATTAAAATTTTCTTTCATGTTCCACGAAAATTGTATGTGTATCATTCTTAGAACGTTTTATCGAGTTTTTAAAAAATCGATTTTTTTTGAAGAAATCGAATGTATTTAAGAAATTGATGAAGGGGAATATTTGCAACAGTGATTCTAGTTTATCTTTCTACCTAGTCAGTATTGCAATACCTCTAAATCATTTTTGAACAGAATGATGTGTAGTTACAATTCTATGGAATCAGATTAACTTAATTTATTAACCATAGAAAATGGCCCTGATGCTTAACAGAAAAATTTGCTCTAGCTTATAGGATCAGAATTTCACAGTAAATTCTCAGAAAATTTATTCTCAATCGCCCTTTTTAGTAAATTTGGTATTATAATAAGAGATCACAACACAGGAATTACCATTATGTATTTTCCCAAAATTAAAAGAGTGATTGTAGTCTGTAGGTAAAAGCAGACTTTTTATTCCTCAAGTTTAATTGAAAAATGAAATTTTGAACGATATCCATAGCATTCCATTGGCTTGGTTTTCATAATCTACTTGAAACCTAGCCGGAAGGAATCTCTTTGAATCTAATGCTTTTCCTCAAAATATTTGTTAAATTCACCAGACTTGACAAGAAGAGGGTATAAGATTCCTTGGGCGCGAGACCCCTAGAGGCCCAGCGTCAGATCTTGGAATGCCAGGGAAAACGTTTTCCTTGGGACCACCACGCTCGATGTCCCAGAAAATCATACTCTGAAACAAGCAAGAAAACAAATGCTTCACGCACCTCTGACTATGCCTGTTCATATACCTGTCATAAAAGTCTAAACTTAGATTTCTCTCTTTTTTTAAATTTTTTTTCCGAACTTTTTGATACAAATTTCCTCAAATTGATTTCCTCGACTCAAATTCTGAACATACCACCAATACAACTAAAAAAAAATGCTTTACTTGTTACATGTTCTAGACAATGCTAGAATAAGCATGGACAACGGACGTCACGGACAGACAAATATACAGGTGGCTAGATTCTGCCGGCTCGGTTCGAACCCTACGAGCGCCAGTAAATACCTTCGTTTCTATTCCTGATATGGGCAAGTTATATCCGTAGATCTGAAAGGTCCTTCGTGATGTCAGTGGGTGGGGGAAAGTACGAACCATCCAGATGTCGCTTTTGGGGTTGCTCGATCAAGATTGTGGTGGCACACGTCGGTTTCCGACCCTTGTGGTGCCTTTAAAAACCGGAGCCGCATTCCTCTGCATGCTGCCATTTATGGATCTCGTCTGGAGTTGTTCCCGCCAGGAGGCATAATAATAGTAATAATAATAATGATAAGAAGAAGAAAGTAGTTAAATTATACAAGTGTAGACTAGGGTGTATTATCATATTATTTGGGCAAATATCATCATATTTGATGGGCGCGGTGGCCCAGTTGGCAGGGAAAGCAGTCCAGAGATCTGAACGTCCCTGGTTCGATATTCGTCGCTGTAAAACCAGCGCCGTCACGTAAAATAGGTCGTGGCTGCAATTTCCTCCAAGTTATCAAGTGTTCCGGTCTCGACACGTGACTCGGTTCAAAATTACGGGACCGGTCATATAGCCAAGTCGGACCCCGACCCTTGGGGTGCTAATTCAAAACAGGAGCCGCCCCTTTCAGACCAATAGCCTATTAGGACCTGGTGAATGGAACCTCCAACCAGGGGACATTAGCAAGAGCAACAACAACAACAACATAATATCTTTCGTTTCTTAATTGGGATTATTGCTTGGGATAAATAGGACCTGTTGCAATATTCTTACACCAGACTAGAAATTTTCTAGCGCAACTGAGACTCAACATGATAGAAATTTTGAAGTTCTCAATTTTGAGCTTTTGAGACAATTTTACCTGAATGGAGTTTGTACAATTAATGCTTTTATATCACTGTCTGGTTTACAAACATTGTCAACAGATAAATCCAGCTGCCACCCACATGGTATAGTGGTTATCGTTGTGAGCTTCCACACAGTGGGCGCGGGTTGAAATCCAGAATAAGGTGGTTTGCTCGTTACCGTGTTGTTCTCTCATAGGGAGCAATGCCGACTCACCCAAATGGTGCTCCCATAATATAGAAGCCAGCGAGACTTCACGATGAATGACTAAAGGGGAATGTCTCACGACAACGTGCCTCCGCATAAGGAAAAAAAAAAAAGTCCGACTTGCCGAAATGGAAAAAATGAAAGTTAAAAGGTTTGTGACAAAAAAAGATTTCAGGTAGTCTCCTCTAACGAAACTACCACGGGTTATAACCTTAGGATTACTTATCGTTTGCTTACCTTACTTATTTTTCTATTTTTTTAACGCATTTTGGTACTTTTCTGTTTAAGGGGACTCACGACTCTTAAGTCGAGGAAATAAGGCATATTTTCATACTTTTTGACTCTTTGTAACTATTTCAATTTATTCCCAATTTTTCCAAATTTTATGTATATGATAAATTGATATATTTATTTTAATAAACAAATTTTCAACTCTCAAAATAATTTTAAATACTTTTTATTAAAAATGCTTTAGATATACCTTGTTTTTTACCTTGCATTTTTATTGTATACTGGCTTGAACGCAGAACCATGAAATTAATTTTACACTTAAATATATAATTCCTGTTTTATATTTAAAATAAATAGTTCAAAATACAATTGAACATAAAACATTCAACATTAAAATATTTTTCAATTTTTTTAAAACTGCTCAAAATATACTTAAAATTTCCTTAAATTTTTGCATTAATTTACCCCTGACAAAATAACAAAATGTGGAGTGATTGCAATAATTCTAGTTCAGACCCAATAAAATAACATGATTATGCAGTGATAAAAATTTCATGGAATTATGTTTCATAGTTTTTGAGACATCAGTTGCGGAATGATGCAAAATTACATTTTGAGATAAATGAGTTTAAAATTTTTCTTACCATAAACTTCATCAGTAATTAAATATTTAGAATATCAATATCTCCGTAACTAAGCGGAATATTTTCATGCGGTTTGCTTTATTTTGTTCAGAAATGATTAGGCTTTAACATATATTTTTTTTCAAAAAATCGAATATTTTAAAGATTTAAGGGAAATGAGTCCCCTTAACTGTTTACTGCTACTGGGTTTGGCTCGCTGCCAAAATTATAACTCGCGACTCAGGAGAATTTTATTCTCTCCGAAGGACCGTTATTGAGGAACGTAATCCTACGTTAAAAATATATATTTTTAGCAAGACTCAATTTTTTTTAAATCAAACTGAAAACTTATTTGAATGCAAATAGTAAGTGAGATGGTTATTTTGCCTACGATAGCGTGAAATGTCTGTAACGTCGGTGTTACATGTATACTACACTGCTGGCCACCCAAATTGCAACACCAAGAAAGACAAGAGATATCACAACAAAATTTATTTTGTAGATAACATGTTGACCAAGTATCAAATGATTAAATTTATAGACTTCTGGTTAGTGTGGTTCCTGCCAAAATCAGTAGCCAGAGTAGCCGCTGCCACACGCCTCGGCATTGATTCAAAGAGACTTAGGATGAGTTCTTGGGGTAAAGCAGACCAAGCAGCTTCCACACGTTGCCAAAGTTGTTCTGCTGTGGCAGCTGGGGATAGAATCTGGGTCAATCGTAGAGCAACATTGGACCACATGTTTTCTATCGGCGAAAGATCCGGAGAGCGAGGCGGCCAGGGAAGCAATTCAATCTGGCGATTGACGAAGAACCGTTGGACAATGCGTGCCACGTGTGGTCTCGCATTATCCTGTTGAAATATAGCTGTGGGCAAGCCCTGAAGGTAAGGAAGGACAACTGGCTCCAACATCTCGGAGATGTAGCGCTAGCTGTTTAAAGTACCGGCAATGCATACTAGAGGTGTGCGAGAGTAATATCCAATACCGCCCCATACCATAATACCCGGTGCAGGACCAGTGTGGCGGTGCATAACGCAGCTGTTCAGCATCCTCTCTTCACGGTGTCTCCAGACTCGAATGCGACCATCGTGGTGTTGCAGACAGAAGCGTGACTCGTCAGTAAAGACAATTTCATTCCATTCTGCCGTCCACATCCTTCTGTCATCGCACCATTGGCGGCGGAGACGTCTGTGGTTCTGCGTCAAGGGTAGACAAAGCAATGGACGTCTTGCGGACAGACCACTCTGCTGTAAACGGCGTCGAATGGTACGCACAGACACTGGATGATGCGTTACAGACTGCATGTGCTGTGCTATGGTTCGTGATGTGACTGAGCGATCCGTCACTGCCATGCGCACAATTTGCCTGTGATCACGTGAAGTGGTGCGCTGAGGTGGATGCGATCGAACACGCCGGTCCGTCGTACCCTCCTGCATCCAACGATCACATATCCACATTACAGTTGTTTGGTTTCGTCCAACACGACTACCGATTTCCCTGAAAGATAATCCGCAATCTCGGTAGGCCACTATCCTTCCTCTGTCGAACTCGGATACTTGATCAAAAGATGATCGCTGTTTTCGACAAGGCATAATTGATCGTTTTTTTGAAAAAAACCACAAGAAAAACACAATTGCCGAACTTGAAATCGTCGAAATCTCCAAGCCTTAAATAGCGCTTTGAAGTGGCGCCACAGGCGCGCGTGATGTGCGTCTGCGCTGAAATTCTAATCATTTGCATATCTCACCTCCGATAATGCATGTTGTAAATTTCATGTTATTTGCATATTTCCTTCAGGGTGTTGCATTTACAGTGGCCAGCAGTGTATTTTCTACATTTTCTTACTAAATTTCCCGTAAAAACTTTTTTTTAGTATGAGAAATTTCGTTAAAAAATAAAATAATTTCAATATGGTAAAAGCTTTGTTTATCTTCAGAGTTTCTAAACCGAACAGTTTGATAAAAAGTTCAACGCGGCAACACAGGTGAATAGGACTCTACACCAGTGGTTCTCAACCTTCCCTTGGTCGAGAGCTCATCGAAGTTTTCAGAGAGCATGGCGGACACAACCGATGACCGTTATTTACAAAATAGAAATATTTTTTATTCAACAGTACGCTACCAACCTTCTAATAGTATTATTACAATGATTATGTTTTGAAAAATAATAATAAAAAAGAAGAAACATAAATAATAAATTTCGATTATTTTATTTTATAATTAGGTACAAGGAAATAAAAAATAAGTAGTATAAATGGGTTTATTACTTACAAATACTTTATTCAAAATTCAATGTGATGTTTGACTCTGAACTCAATTAATTAATTTTTCGTAATTGACGTGATCACTGTGTCGAATGTCGAGCAGTGTGATCATAGGCGTAGCGTGCTTCTAATTATTATTATTTTTTATTTTTTTTGGGGGGGTGGGGGCTGCATTTTAACGATTTGAATTCAGTTAGGGGCCCTTCTCAGCGCATTGACTGCCGGACGGTCCTTAAAATATGAAATATTATGATTTTTCTTAAATTGAATAACAGTAGAATTGATATTTGAGTAATATTCAAAAGTTATACAATGAAAAAAATAAATATAATATAAATAAAATGAGAAAAAAAATAATGGCATCTAGAACCACTGCTCTACACCATCTGATCTTGCCATACCTTTCAACAACTGGCCGAAATAGCTCATCTATTTTTAGTAATTAATCATGTTTGTTTACCATTTATTGGTGGCAAAATTTGTCGTCCCATAAAACTCACTGATTAACTCTCGACGCTCACGAGATTTCCGCCTGCAGGTGCTTCATGTGCTGAATCTAGCAATGACAGCAAACATTCCAGTGACGTAACCTCCAAAAGGTCACCGATCGTGACGTAAGCTCTACCTCTTGCCCGTTATTTACCATCGAACCGCTGAAGAAGAAGAGGAAAAGAATGTTGAGTAAAATGAGCTACAAGAATTTTGTCTGGGAAAAATTGGGAAAGGTTATAACGTATGGGAAATCGGAGCTTTTAATCGTTGACCATTTGTTATGATCTATCATAAAAGTTTTCCGCATCGTCCGTATGTTTCCGTTATGTATCATTCATTATACATATAAAAATAAGCAGCCCACGTCGTATAGCGGTTAGCGTCACGAGTTTCGATGGAGTGGCCTCGGATTCGAATCTCGACTAAGGGCCTGTTCACATAGGATCCGTAATCATTAGCGTTACTCGTATTGAAATATATTTAACCAATTACGAACCTCCAAACGATTAGCCACGATATTGCTAAGGTCTGTGATTGGTTTAAAATGTGTCAATGCGAATAACGCTGACGCTGATGGATTCTATGTGAACAGGCCCTTAGGCATGGTCGAAGGAGGGAAATACATTTCACCAGCCCCGCACCTAAGCGAATTTTAATCCAAACATAGCTCTTTCGTTAGCACTTCGTTAGTACCGGTTCGTACCGCAAAAATTTTCGTTAGTACCGAATTTAAAATAAATTTATTGCAATATTTTATTGCGGGGTGTAATGTACTTGAGGGAAGGAGTGATATTGGCCTTTACCTACATATGATAAAGAAGTAAACAAATACGCGGTGTAAAACGAGCAAATGTCGAAAGTGCAAGAGCCTACCTCCGGTTCAAAAGAAAAAAAACGTTAAGAATAGTTAAAAATATGATGCTATGCTTTGAAAAATCTGAAAATTAAAATTTACGACATGTTTAGTTTTTGATGTATCTTCCGAAACATTAGCTCTATATGCAATTTTTTTTTCTTTATGTACTTAGGAAAGGTTCCAACATAGTAATTTATCTGTCTTCAGGATTTAAAAAAAGGTTAAAAAAATTTAATCGCTTTAAAGGACGAAAAACAAAAAGAAAAAGAAATTTCAGAATCATTTTTACTTTACGAAAAGAATTTTCAGAATTTTTTTTTCAAACTAAAAATATTTTTGACAATTTGATAAAAACAAAACAAAGGAGCTTTGTACAAAATTTCATAGAAAATAACTTCTTAGCGACCTTAAAAGTTGGCAAATCATGGAAAATTCTGCTTCCAGAAAAATAAACTTAAAATATTTATGAAGAATTACGGTGCGCATGCACAGTTTAAAAACGGCAACGTAATCATGTAGAAAAAAAATGCGTTTTGTGTAATTTTATTTTAAGAACCGTATAGTATACCGTAAAATCTTGAGTATACATTTTTTTCATATTTTAGTCCGCAAAAATGAGGGTGCGTATTATACTCGTGTACAAAAAAAAACGTAGTTTTAAACATTGAATAAACGACAAACAATAGATGAGCTGTATTCTAGTGAAAGTGATTAAGACTGATAATTTCACTGTATTGTTTATTTTGAATTAAAAATTTAAGTTTCTTTTTCTACCGACTTTGACGCTTTCGTTTATTTTTATTACAAATTTTATTTATGTTAATAAACATTTGTGTAATTTTTAAATAAAATATTGAAAAGTTATGGTGCGTATTTTAGTCGAATTTTAATTTTTTCCGAACATTTCGCGCAAAATCAAGCATGTGCGACACACGTGTGCATATTATAGTCAAGATTTTACGGTATGTAACGCGTGAAAAAATATACTCTTTTTTAAATTTTAAGTTTTAAGAATTTTATGCCACGGATCCTCTTAAAACTTAGAAAGATTTTCGGATTTCATTCAGAAACAGTCTGTTTTAAATTTTTGTGTACAAGTCACGCTGATATTCTTTCTGCATTTTATTCCTTAACCTTTTTCTTTTTATCATGCATGAGTAATCTACAAAATGAATTCTCCGACAGCGGATAATCGAAAAATTCAGTATTAATGATGTCGAGAATCACATTTTATGACTGTATACGAGCAAACAAATCCGAAATTCTGAAAGGTTATCTGTTATGTCAAGTTCTGACAAACACTCTAATTTATTTCAATATCGCTACTTTCAAAAATATTCTATTACCCGCTGAATAGGCCTTCCTAAAAATTAGTACATACAACACTGTAATTTTATAAGTTCTCCCCTGCAGAAGTGAAATCTACCATTTATTAGACTATAATGCCAGTGGCCCGTTTCTCCACCCATTGCATTATTTCACATTTATTAATTACTTTTTCAAAAATCATTACGAAACATAATTTTTTAGTTAAATTATACTACTCCAATGGACTCTCTTTTGTTAATAACATGATTGTTATTTTTAATTTTAATAAATACGCAAGACAGCAGAGTTATTTCAGTTTTCCTGAAATTTAGATAGTTTTGCAGTAAATAAAAAGTCCATCTTGATAGATGTCATCAATGAAATTCAAATTAAGTCATATTACGTTATGGGAGTGATATCTTAATGACGAATATACTATGATATGTAATTATAAGTACTTATTATAACTCTGAAATCCCCGCCTAATTTCAGCATATATAATTTATTCCGTTTCTACTTATTTGGGGCAGTAGTGCGCTCTTGCAAGTATGACGCTATCGAAGGCTGTTTACGAGGGGTATTTAAGCGGAAAGTAATTGGCAGCGTGTGAATGTGACACACAACGTTAAAATTACTTCGTTAAAGTTTTAACATTAACTGCCCTTAAAAGTTCTTTAAATTTATAGGAAGACTTATTTATTGTTATATACATCTTACTGATTCTATATCCCTTAATTTTAAGAAAATCAAATAAATTTTAATCTCGCTGCATGCAGTGTAGATGAAGAAAATATTTTGAGCAATTATTTCATACACAACATGAAAAAAATATTTCTTTCATTAAGTGAAATTAATGAATAATGATGAAGTGACATGATGAAATAACTGAATTTTTTTGCTTTCAGTTTTTTTCTTCCTTTTTTTACGTTCGTTTTGTTTGTATCGTTACTTAAATACGCATATGGCTTTAAGATGTAGAAAGTATTAACATTTTCCTTAAACTAATAAACCACTTTCAATAAATCAAACAAAACCAAACTATGCATGTAGTTCTTCGGTTTGAAAAAAAGGTTTTAATTTTTTATTATTTATTATTTATTTATTTATTTATTTATTTATATTTATTTATTCTTTTACCATTAGAGCTGTATTTCTCTCCAACTTTTTCTTTCGTTTTTATTTACAGGAAAGATATTCTTTTTTATCCGTTTACTATTTTTATTTAATTGTATTTCAGCTTCAAAAATCTAGACAATATTATCATTAAACTTTTTTTTAATAAACTATTATATTTTTTGCTTTGTTATTAGCAATACTTCCTTATTTACTGTTTTCTTATTTTTATATTTACAGGAAAATATTTATTTATTTATCATTTTTATTTAAACTCATCTCAGTTCCGAAAATATAGAAAAATATTCAGATTTTTCATTTAAATGATATTGCTCCAATAACACTTCTACATATAGTCCCATTACAAGTTCGATATTAACGCTTAGAGTCATCAAAAATCAGCATCTGATTGGCACCCCATGGGTAACAAAATTCGCAATAAATGTTTGAGTTTCAAAAGTGTCATTATTTATCCTTTAATATGATGACTAATTTTAGATATTCTGTTTACTTTAGTCAGCTGCTTTTTGACACTTCCACGGAAGGATGTCTGCGCCGTGTGCTCTTGGAATATCTTGGAGTGTGGGTGTCTAAACTTGAGCACTTTACCGAGAACCGATCAATAACGAGGAGGATGCGACAGAAATTACAACTTTCAAATTTGTCTCTGAGGAAAAGTGTACTTTTTTTTTTAGAAATTATGAAAATATATTTTATTTAAATCGAATACTGAACGTAGTTTATTAATATACAACTACTTGAATATACAACTATTTGAAACATCTTCGTCGAAAAGTTATCTGCCTTTTTGACGAAGAAGCTAATAAAGGGTTTATGGCGACGAGTTAGTTTACGTCACAGGTCTGCAGTTCGTAAGATACGGAGAATCACCCCCCCCCCCTCCCCTGGCATAATTCCTAATCGAAGAAGAGCAAATATGTATTTTTAACGTAGGATTATATTCCTCCATAACGGTCCTCCGGAAAGCAAAATTTCAAATGCTAAAACCGTCCGTCCGTTCGTACCTCGCGAGTTATAATTTTGGCAGCGCGACAAACCCAGACTGTATCGCTTGGACAAGCAGTAAATAGTTAAACAGAAAAGTACCAAAATTCCTCAAAATTTTAACATACATATCTGTTTATATATACATACGTAAATATATATATATATATATATATATATATATATATATATATATATATATATATATAGAGAGAGAGAGAGAGAGAGAGAGAGAGAGAGATACATATATACATAACACATACATACATATATGCATACAAAAGAGGTAAGCAATGATAATTAATCCTACGTTAAAAACCAGCGGTAGTTTCGTTAGAAGGGACTACCTGAAAATTTTTTAACTTTTTTTTTGCAACTAATAATAGATCTCTAGATGTAATGCGTGTTTTACAATATTCTCTTTTTTTATATTCTTTAAAAAATTATTTGTGGCCCCAAGGTAGCGTAGTGGTTGCGCGTCGGCTTTCGGTACTGAAGGGTTTCGGATCAAAACCCGAAAAGCGCCGTTAAATACTTTCGTGTCTAGGCCAGATGTGGACACGTGAAATCCGTAGACGGTTAAGTCCTTCTATGAGGTCAGTGGGTGGGGAAGGTACGATCCGCCCAGATGTCACCCCTGGGGATGCTCGGTCAAAATTGTAGTGGCACCAAGCCAAACCGAACTCTTGCGGTTCTATTATAAAACCTGAGCCGCACTACTCAGCCCGAAGCTTATATGGACCTAGTCTGAAACTTCCGGACAGGGGTCATTAGGAACAAAAACAACAACAAATTATTTTAATTTTCTTGATATAGGCATCATAATGTCCTGTAAAAAATTAAGTAGTTAATTTGAGAAACTACGTGCGTTTTATTTCAACATCTCCTCTCATGTTCAAACAGTAAAATTTAAAAAAAAATGCACTTAAAAATGATTTTAGAGTAAACTGTTCGAGGCATGTAAATTTTACATTTTACGCTTAGGTTACATTTCCTTGAAATTTAAATTTTAAATAACCTATTCTGATGACATCATCTGATGTTATTACTAAATCGAGATAATTCTTCAGACAAGGATTTCGCAAAAGTTTAACTTAAATATTATAAAATTTAAATTACTATATTTATTTTTAGGTTTTAAAGACCATCTACAAACTCACAAAATTCTTAGCCCACGCTTGTGAAGAGTGAATCTAACTTCTAGACAACCCCCAACGATGTGAAGAGATTTCACCCTGTGAACTTCATTCCTCACATTCCTCTCCTCATTTTTTTGTAGCTAGTGCAAAATTTGTAGGTTTTTTTTTGCTTTTTTGTTTACACTAACGATGCAGGCTGTTGGCCGCATGTTTTTATTTTATTATATACAGTGAAACTTCTCTATCCAGCCACCCTTCAAAACGGTCACTTTTTTTCGGAATCGTTACAGACCGCCATAGAAAAATCCACCCCTATTCGACGGCCACTCCTCAAAACGGTCACTTCTTTTCAGAACCATGACTAGCCGCCATAGACTAGGGGAGACCTGTGTACCTAGGGCCACCTTTTTCCAATGAACGAAAACAGACACACTGACCTTTTTAAAATTGTAAAACTGATATGCACACATAGTTAAACTAATTGCCATCCCATTGGGATTAATATAAATACTCAATATAATAAATTCTGTGAAATAGAAGGTTTTTTAAGAAACTTCCCAAATGGCCCTAGGTACAAGACAGCATTGTACCTAGGGCCAGTAGCTGGTGTACCTAGGATCATTCCCTAAAAGATAGGTTTCACTCCATAATATATAGAAAAAACGTATACACTTGAATTTTATAACAGAAGCCAAATGAATATGTGCCAAATTATTAGTGAATTCCAAATATTTTCATAATGATTCATCATTTTTCAGATGAATCATTCTTCAGATGAAGATGCCTCTATTTGAAACACAGGTTTTTTCGCAATTTTTTTTCTTTTGACCATTCTAATTACACTTTGTTCTTCAATTTATTTCTTTTCTGGAGTGTCTGCCAGGATTTTACATCTCCCTGGTTTTCGGCCGCCTCTTTTGGATGTACGAGGTTTTAAATTAGGAATTTGTGGTATGAAAATATGATAAAGGTTGAAAATTTAATTAAAATATCGTATAAAGCTTATTTACAATTATACTTTTGCTTTTATAAATATATTTTTTTAAATAGATTCTCATGTTTACATAAACAAATTAATAATCCTGAATAATAACAATAGTAGCAAACATATTTTTTGTAAGTCAAGCACATTGGGAGTTCCAGAGCAAAATATATAGTACCCCTTCTATATAAATAACATCGAATACAAAAAAACTTAACTAAACCAAAATTGTTTAGATTTTTCCTCCATTTATTATGAAAATTTTTTCAATAAGAAAAACAACATACAGAATATGATTACAGTTGTATCTACGGCCATGGACCAAGGTACAAGGCAACTATGTGGCCCTAGGTACAAGACTAGGTAATTTCATACAAACTGCCTTCTACCTAAAAACCCACATGGAGAGGGGACTTATTTAATACCTCATTTAGTACTTAATGTTACAAACAAAGTTATGTACTAGAATTCAAAGAAAAGTATTTGACTTACCTTTGTAAAACAATAAAAGTGATGAGCTGCAAAATTTTACTTCAGACCATGCAAAAACGTTTTTCACTTATAACTTGCCACAGATTTCTCCTCCAAGATTTCTAATTGGCTGCTAAAATAGCAATTACTGATGCCACTCACCCAACTGAGTAATAAAACCTAGAACTAAATATTATTCAAATAAAGTGGGGTGGCCCTAGGTACATGATGGCTATAGGTACACAGGTCTCCCCTATATATATTTTGCTGCTATAGTGATGTTTTGAGGATTATTTCCTCCGTGAATATTTCGCGTTATATACATGTCCTAACTGATCGTTATCGATCTTCTCAGCCGAAAAGCGCCAGCACAACGACCGTATTCCCCGACAGGATTCGAATTTGTGACTCTGGACATCGGAATCCTTGTCCAAATCACCCGGGGCATCCGGTAACATCAGGAAATCTCGTATTGTAAATTACCTTCCCTCATAAAGTTTTAAAAGAGTAGTACCGAGGAAAATATCTATTAATAATTAAAGAACCCTTTATATTCTTCCGTTTATAATCCGTAAAGATAAATGCATCGAATTACAAAAAGAAAAACAAACAAACAGAAAAACAGCATCTTTTAAATACCTTTTATGTTTGTTAATATACCATATTTTTCGGAACACAAGACGCACCATTTTACATTTAAAAAAAATTGTGGTTCGAAATTGTGGTTATTTTGGAGGGGGGGGGGCGATATTAAAATTTGGGTGTGTCATATGGTTTGAGGGTAACATTAAGATAACGTGACTATTTTATTTATACATATATTATATATATTTATTATACACATTATATTTATTATATATTTTATATATATTTATATATATATATATATATATATATATATATTAATTATCTTTATTAAATAAGAAATCGAAAATATCTTTATATGTCTAACAAACTACAAAATATTCTTTTCTAAAAATTCTCCCATAAATTTGAGGTGCGTCTTATGGTCCGAAAAATACGGTACTCGTAAATGTTATATTGATGTTTATGAATGTTTTAAACGATATTAAACTGTGCTCGGGATTTTAGATTAATTTTTTTATCAATATTGGTGGAAAATGTAAATTATTATGAATCTGAGAAGACTTCTCTCTTTATACATGTGACTAAGCAATGACCAAGATTCTTAAGGAAATAAGAGAAGAGGAAATATCGCCTAGAGTCGGAGACTGAAGGAGAGAGTTCGCCCCGTGCTCAACTGCGAGGAGATATCGAGGCTTTAAGACGCCGACTGGATATCTGTCCACCAAGAGACTGGAACAAAATCCACTAATTCCACACCGGTGAATTCGGAGAGATATCGAGATTGAATGATGGATAGATTAGCGCCACGTCAGTAGTATATATATATATATATATATATATATATATATATATATATATATATATATATATATATATATATATATATATATATATATATATGTGTGTGTGTGTATATATGTATATATATATATATATATATATATATATATATATATATATATATATATATATATATATATATATATCAACTGAGCGAGGCAGAACTGATACACGGATATTAAGTTCAGGACAAAAATTGTAGAAATCTCTAAGTTTCTCTAAGTTTATTTGAATAAAAAAAACGGTGCCCAATAGCACTAGATTTTTTTTAATAAGGTACCAATGAAGGGAGTTAAAACAGAATAAAAAAATTACGTTAAATTTATGCCGTAATTGCCGAATTATAGGTATTTTAAAGGTTTTAGTACGCTAATTATTAGTAAATGATCTATGAAAAAAAATCTTTTTAATAAAACTATCTAATAGTCAGTTCAGAGCAATAATTTTTTAATCCTACGTAACCTATGTATAGCTAGAGACCTAAAGGCTTGGAAGTAGTTTAGTTGCTTCATTAAAATCAGATTTCCTTTTCTTCTTTTCAATGAGAATTCGCTTATCGGGATGAGCACCAATTTCGATCACATTTCAGACTTATTCATCAATAAGTTTAGACGAAAGTTGGATTCATTTCAAATATTATTGCTAACCTCTGACGGCGTAAAGAGGAGTGTAATGTTTATGGCAGAACTACTTCCCTATTTGGAATAACTGCACTAGCTCGTAGGAATAAGTCTTCTGTTTAAACAGGAAAACCAACGTAAATAAACCACAAATAGCAATAAGATGCAATTATTAATTGATCTTATTGCTATTTGTGCTTTATTTACGTTGGTTTTCCTGTTTATTCCTCGAGCACAAATGTTGTATATTTTCTTTTCAAAAAAAAAAAAGTCTTCTGTTTGATATTTTTCCAATTTATAGCATGATTTTTATCGATGAACCCTTGAAAGCAATCTTGCAATTAATCTGACAAAAGCTTTCTGATGCAAAATGAATTCTCTTCCCTATATTCCTGTATTCTTTGAAAATTTCCATTGGAAAATTCTACACATTATACTACGAACTCCCAAATTTCCGTGAGTGGATAATCTGTTCAGTGGATTACCAGTGCATCATAAAAGAAAAAGTTTTAGCAATAAAATACGAACTATACGAAAGAATGTCAACATAACTGTTGAACGAAAATGCATAATCGATTTTTCCCCCGAAGGAAAAGTGAAAATCTATTTAATCTATTTCATCATTATTACAATTTAACGATCAAACCACTGTAGGCCATTTATTTAAAATAGATTAGACTTTACGGTATACAGGGTCACTTTTGGTTTATCTATGCTTTCTGTGCACACTCGTCCATTAATTAAGATAGATAAACGAGACTTTAGTGTATAACATCCCTCGAGTATTCATGGTTAAGAAATGCATTGAAATCGATAATATATATAAATATACACTGACTAGCCAAAAAAAAAAGTCACACTGTTTAATATTTTGTTGGACCACCTTTTCTTCGAATAACAGAACGCACCCGTTTTGGCATTAATTCAATAAGCCTAAGCAGTTACCACACTTATTTTTGACCACAGTTTCACCAACAATTCTCCAAGTTCCTTGGTGGAAGAATGTAACCTAGAACTTCTTCTTAGATCTCTCTCCAGTACATTCCAAATGTTCTCAATTGGATTGAGATCAGGACTTTACGGTGGTCCAATCAAGCGTACGAATGTTGACTTGTGCTCCTGGAACCAATCGCTCACTGTCTTGGCTCGATGAATTCTGGCATAGTCATCTTGAAACAAACCTTTGCCTTCTGGGAAGAAAAATTCCATTGGTGGAATCGCATGATCATTCAGTACTTGCACATAATCAGCAGACTTCATTTTGTTGCTACACAGTGTTGCTGCACCTAGTCCAGCCAAACAGAAACATCCCTAGGTCATAACACTTCCTCTTGATACTTGAACAGTTGGCGCAATGCAGAAAGGGTCCAATGCGTCGTGTGCTTCCCTCCTTATTCTAATGGGTCCATCGTCTTGAAAGAGGGTAAATCTGGACTCATCGGACAACATGATATTTCCCCACTGTTCAACAGTCCAATTTTAATGTTCCTTGGCAAATTAGAATCTTCTTTTTCTGTTGATGTCACTAATAAGTGGCTTCCTTGTTGCAACAAAACTATTCAAACCTAATTCTTTGAGTTTCCGTCTCATTGTGCTACTGGAAATGGTCTTACTCCCAGTATTGACCATTTTTGTTAGTTTCACGGTGGACGTCTTGCGATTTGACTTCAATAACCGATTCAGAGATTCCCGGTCACGATCATTTAGGACTGATTTTCGACCACAGATTCTCCGCGAAGTCGTAGATAGTTCGCCGTCTTTCCAAGGTTTGATAATACGTTGAACAGTTCGCAAACCTGTACCAGTTATTTCACTGGTGTCTTTACAACATTTCTGCCCTTGATGCAGGCCAATAATTTGGCCTCTTTTGAACTCCGAAACATCTTTACCGTGATCACATGTAATGTTAACACTCATGCTTACTTCAAAATAATCATCCGAACCTTGAATCAGCCCTAATTGATGTTTGCTTGGCACACAAAATTATGCAAATTAACAAAATACTTAACCAATCATTCTCTTTTAACTATTTGCATGTGCAAATCTACATTGAGACTTTTTTTTGACCAGTCAGTGTATATATAGTGATACTTCTGTATGGCGGCCAGTAATGGCTCCAAAAAATGTGGCCGTTTTGAGGGGGTGGCCGTGGAAAAGGGGTTTCTTCCATAATATTGGCTGTATGGAGTCTTTTAATCAGTTCTGTTGTTTCCAATTCCCTTGGAGTAGGAAACCCTAACCAAGTCCAAAGGACCCAGGTCCTTGGCGAAGGGTAGTAAGCAGCTTCACTTAAAGGTGTAACATATTCCGTGCTTTGTGTCAAAGCCGACACCCTAGGTAGCGTCACACCGGTTATGTATAGTGATCAATCAGCTTACTAATAAGAACTTTGTTACACTAATATCAATTAATTTGAAATATTCTGGGTTAAAATATTTCACGATTAGGTCGTGTTCTGGAACATCAATTATACACTAGCAATGTCCATTGAAGTCTGCGACGCACGTTGAGGGTAGTTCACTCGGCTGGCTGGATGCACTGTCGCTACAGATCGTCGATCAGGCCTTCAGGGAATTAGGCTCTAATCGCAGAAGTCTCTCAGTTGCTGGGAATGGATTCCACTCTTCGGAACCAGATGGAATGAGGCGAACTCGAACTCCAAACGTAATTCGATCTATTTATCACAGGGTAGTGGACGGCTTGTCCCACGCTCTCACCAAAGAAGCTAGCTGCTTCGAAAATATAGAAGATCAAGCTTTGATCTCTAAACGACACTTCTCAGCGAGAAAGAGGTCTTCACCCTTCAGAAACAGGATCGGGATCGGCCTAGGATCTGGATTAGATCCAACAGCAAAAACAGTCTCCGATTCTCCTCTCTTCTCGTCTCGTGTCCTGTAAAAATCTCCTGTATCCGCTTTTAAAACTTTTCCCCTGGCGGGGTCTGTAACAACCCCGCTCCTTGATCTGGGCTCTCATAGGCCCTTGGTTTTGGCCCGTGTGCAAAACGATACCTGTTTTCATATCGTTATCGCACCGGTGGATCATTACTGCCTCTCATCAGGAGGATGGTCTGCTTTTGTTATGCTTTTGTGTTATAGTGTCTACGCTCCGAGACATAGTGGCGACTCGCTATTGTAAGTCGCTCCTCACTTGCGAGTCGAACAGCTGATTCTTTTGTAAGCTACCCCTCGCTCTGGGGAAAATATTGCATATTCGCAGTTCGCCGATGGGCTTACTCTGTTTCAAGCAGAGGTTAATATATTTCCTGGGCCATGAGGAAGAGAAATGTCACAAAGGTGAGGTACCACAAGAGCTGAAGTCTGACTTGACCTCGAAGAACATCGGTCCCGTAATTTTGAACCGAATTAAGTGACGAGACAGGAACACTTGACCCCGAACGTCCAGAGATAAATATGAGAACTTGGAGGACATTGTAACCACGACCTATTGCCCTGGCCACCATTAGTGAGCACGGCGGTGGATTTTCTGCGACGAGCATCGAACCAGGGACGTTCAGATCACTGGCTCGATGCCTTTGCCAATCGGGCCACTGCGCTCTTCATTCAGTGCTAAACAAAATATGGGCGCTTAGAAGGGTGGCCGGCTAGAGAAGTTTCACTGTGTATGTATGTATATGTATATATATATATATATATATATATATATATATATTTATTTATTTATTTATATATATATAATCGCATTTTCTTCATCACATCAGATGTCATTTGCTAACCATGAAAAAACATTAAAACCCCAGCAATCGTTGACATGTTAGAACTTAACTCATTTTACCACGTTTTGTTATTCATTAAAAAAAAACGTGCGCTTCATCAGTTTTAAATATTACCTTTTTATTTCTACTTGCCGCTTACCTAACCTGTCTGATGCATTGCAAAAACTAGCTGTTCTTTGACTATTTTAAAAACAAGCGAGTTGTTTAGTGTTTAGGAAATCAACCAAATAACACCACAAAGAAATCCTTTAAATCTCATCCAGCCAGTTAATTATAAATTTAAGCTTACAGGTTTGCAGAACGTTTCATCCATCCATCTCGAAAGGATGGCTACCAGCATTAAAAAATATTTGGGTTAATAAACTCGCATTATTCAAGAGCATTAAAAATCAAATCAAAGAGCTTTTCTTCTGAAGAAACGAACATAAATTAATTCTATTCAGGTGATTACTATGACAACCTTGTCCTTATTCAAAAACTAATTAGATAACGAAGAATGTCTTCAATTAATATGTTTGCTTTCATTTAAAGTTTTTCTTCCATCTAACTCCATTTAATTAATTTTCTATTCCCTTACAAAGAAGGTGCGAAGAACTTTTTAATAGTATTTCAATTTATTTTTTCCTCCTGGCATAATTAAATTGCATTCCGCGAAAGTTTATGATAGTTGAGTTTTAGTTCGAGAACTATTACTCGAAACAAATTAAAAGCTTCTCATAAGAAAATTTTCATTTCGCAGACGTTACGAGGGTAAAGTGCTCTTGATTATTTAAAGAGGTATAGGCATGGAATTTTGAAAAAAAATTTCTGTGCATCAGTTGATGGGTTCGTAGATGTGACTGAGTCACAAATATGACAATTTGTTCCTAGTCAAATCACTTTCAGTACAGTTATTACCAGGCAGTCGCATATGAACTGTACAGAAAGAAATAACACCTTAATTTTTTTTACCTATAATTTTAATTTTGCTTGTGTTTTATCAAAAATGTTGTTCTGTATATATATATATATATATATATATATACACTGCTCAAAACAATTAGGGGAGCACATGGTTTTAACGAAATTACGCAAATACTTGCACCGATAAGTAACATAATAAATCATCCATAATTTAAAGCCTAGCAGGAAGCAGAAGAATAAAACTTCATATGCACATCAAAGTTCATGACGTCAAAAACCAGAAAAAGAACATAAGGGCGAAAATCGGAATGTTGCAGAAACGTCTGTTTCACTGCCTTAACTGTGAAATTCGATTGCTCAGTTATTCTTTTTGAGAAAAGGTGACTTGAAAATGTCTCAACAATGTGATTTACCGGAATCCATGGCATGGCGTATTATAGGCAGACTTGAATCCGGGCAAACACAACGTAGTGTCGCGGACGCTGTTGGAGTCGCCAGAAGTGTCGTTGGAAGGCTGTGGAATCAATTCCAAGAAACAGGGAATGTTAGACGTCAACCAGGGCAAGGTCGGCCACGCGCCACTACAGGAACTGATGACCGGTATATACTGTTAACAGCTCGTCGAACAGAACAGACAATGCTCAGCTGCAAAGACAGTTGCTCTTGGCAACAGGACGATGAGTGTCCAGCCAAACAGTACGTAATAGGCTTCATCAGGGAGGTCTCTCTGCACTTAGGCCAATGGTCTGCATTCCGTTGACTTCACGCCACCGTGCGGCCCGAAGAAGATGGGCTGCTAAACATCGAGATTGGGAGCAACATGATTGGAGCCAAGTGCTGTTTACAGAGTCCCGATTCAGTCTGGAGTGTGGCACCCGACATGTTTTGGTATGGAGGGAAAGGGGCACTCGAAATAACCCCACATTCGTTCGTGAAAGGTCACAATACAGACGAGCTGGTTTTATGGTATGGGGTGGAATCAGCATAGGTGGACGTACGGACCTGCATATCATTCGGAATGGTACTTTGACAGCCCGAAGGTATGCAGACGAGATACTGAGACCTCATGTCATACCTTACGCTGCAGCCATTGGAGATTCCTTTGCTTTCCAGCATGATAATGCCAGACCGCATACAGCTCGTCTTGTGGAGAACATGCTTGAAGCTGAAACAATACAGCATATGGAATGGCCAGCGTGCTCTTCTGACCTGAATCCAATCGAGCATGTTTGGGACATGCTCGGACGACGCATTGCTGCTAGACCAAAGCCTCCTTTTACTCTCCAAGACTTGGAGATTGCACTTCTCGAGGAGTGGAACAGTACTCCCCAAAGTCTTATAGATAACATCATCGCATCCATGGAAAACAGGTGTGCAGCAGTCTTAGCTGTTCGAGGAGACCACACGCCATATTAAAAATCTTGGATCATTTCTAAACAATACTTTTTTTTATCGTTTACATGTAACCAAATTATTGCCCTAAATCATCTTTTCATGTTTTTTCCATGTTTTCAAAGAATTAAAGCTTAATTACAAATTTTTTTACGTCTTTTTTTCTGTATTGCGCATTGATACGAGTGTACTATCCATTTTATGCCAATACGTGGCTGTCTCGCACGATTTTCTTAACTTCTTTGCTTGCTCCCCTAATTTTTTTGAGCAGTGTATATATACACATCCACACACACTATATACCAATGAGTATTTGAACACCCATGCAAATGACGATATCTGCGGTCCTGATATACGTCACGCCCTCCGCCGTTAAATGTCGTGTAGGAAGCAACATTGACATTAGTCGCATGCAAGATGCCACGAAGCGCAGAGTTATCTTATTTCGAGAAAGATGTAATCGTCAGGTATCACAGAAATGGCCAATCATTAAGGGACATATCTAGCAAGCTGAATTAACCAAAATCGACAGAGGCCTATGTGATTCAGAAGTGGAAGGTGAGCTGTTGACTCGGAATGTACCCCGAGTCGACAGACCCATGCAGCTGGGAGACCGACGGGTGCTGTCCAGAGAAATTCGGAAAACTGCACCCAACCGATGGCTCACATACTCCAGGAGTTTCAACAGGCATCCGGGAGTGTTATTTCGATGAATACCATCCGTAAGGAAGCACATCTGCCTGGTTTTCATTGTGGTACTGCCGACCACAAGCCTTTGATCACAAAGTCCAACCACGCTGCTAGGTTAATGTAGTGCAAAGCACGTCGAAAATGGACCGTAGATAAACGGGTTTTCTGGAGAGACGAATCAAGGTTCAACCTCAGATAGCAAGGTTAAGGTTCAGATAGCAAGGTCTGGCGTCTGCCTGGAGAACGCCTCCTTCCAGAATGGACTGTGTCCACATTAAAGGTCGACGGAGGTGGAATTATGGTCTGGGAGTGTTTCTCCTGGTATGGACTGGGACCCTTGGTGGCAATTCATGGTAAGCCCAACGCCTACGCCTACTGCACTATTTTGAATGACAGTGTGCTTCCTACGTTGTGGCAATTTTACGGGTTGTGTCCATGTTACTTCCAAGACGACAACGACAGCTGTCATGTTGTGAGGTCCACTATGGATTGCTATGGTGATAACGGGGTTAACCAAATGGACTGGCCTGCCCAGAGCCCACACCTGAACCCTATCGATAACCTTTGGGACGAGTTGAATTGTAAGGGGTGCAACAACCGTCCTAAATCGGTGAAGGAACTTATATATATATATATATATATAAGGG
Organism: Dolomedes plantarius; assembly: GCA_907164885.2. Lineage (NCBI taxonomy): Eukaryota > Metazoa > Arthropoda > Arachnida > Araneae > Dolomedidae > Dolomedes > Dolomedes plantarius. Next base: position 83,668,050 of record OU015497.1, on the reverse strand, counting down.
CATAGAGTATGGAGTAAGACACCCCTATTCGACGACCACCCCTCAAAATGACCACTTTTTTTCGGTACCATGACTGGTAGCCCTAACGAAGTTTCACTGTATATATATATATATATATATATATATATATATATATATATATATATATATATAAGGGCATAGAGTATGGAGTAAGACACCCCTATTCGACGACCACCCCTCAAAATGACCACTTTTTTTCGGTACCATGACTGGTAGCCCTAACGAAGTTTCACTGTATATATATATATATATATATATATATATATATATATATATATATATAAGGGCATAGAGTATGGAGTAAGACACCCCTATTCGACGACCACCCCTCAAAATGACCACTTTTTTTCGGTACCATGACTGGTAGCCCTAGCGAAGTTTCACTGTATATATATATATATATATATATATATATATATATATATATATAGAGAGAGAGAGAGAGAGAGAGAGAGAGAGAGATCTGTTGTGACGAAATATTAGACTTGCTGAATTTAGCTTCACATATGTGCCGGGGATTATGAAAGTGGCCTAAGTCAAGAATGTAAAAAAAAAACAAGTTTGTCACATATTTCAAATTGCATTCTTTTATAGTACAGTAATCTGAAGCAATCTTTTCAAAATTGTAAAAATTGAACAATTAGATTGAGTTGGTTGTTGCGTCATTAAACAGAATGAACTTCATGTTCAAACTCAAACCTTCAAATACCTGGAAACGAAGAATATATGACTTTGAAAACTTTCATATTCACCGACACATATATTCGCGAGTTCTCCAGAGAGAAAGGAAGAAGAAGACATAAAAAAATTCATTCATAAAAGAAGAATTAAATTATAAGGGGCAGCTTCTAGGCGTGTATGGATACAGTTGCCCTATATTTTAGCAGCGGGCAAAAATAAATCACACTAATTTTTTCACACCGATAATAAATTTGTTAAGGAGCCGAAAGGGGATGACTCAAGGGGTCATCTATCTGCTGTGAACGATTAATTTCGCAGTCAATTTTGGGTGATCGTGGTGTTAATATTTTAAAATACATTTTTTAAAGTTGAGAATGTCACAAAGTATACTAAGGCATTTCGTATAATCGGGGGTTGAATAGAAATCGTACGAAACCCCATGTCTCTTATTAAAATGAATAGACGCTGCATTTCCGTCCGTAACGAAAGCGGACGAAAGCAGGCGTGTAGCGAAAGGAGGGCGCTGGCCAGCGACTGAAGTTACACACGTGCAAGAGCTATAAAAGGGAGAACTGGAAGAGGGAAAAGTTATTTGTCGAACTGAACCGTTAGAGAGAGTTTTAACAAGGTTCATCGGTTAAAATTGATGGTGCGCATGAATGAAGCGATTGATGCTATCAAGGTTTTACCATGCGGGGACGAAATATTACCTCACACGTTGAGAATAAGAAAGTGGTCCCATTTCCGATAAATTGCTCCCATTGTCTTGGCAATGCGTCAAACAGTTGCGCTTGCTCTCGATATCAGACAGTTGCTCATGTCAACTTCCAGACTTCAACTGAAAAGTGGCAGTGGGGTGGTATTCGTACATTCACCATATTTCCTAGACTGTGACCATACTCCTTTTGCTACCACGATTTTCATTTCTTCCTCAAAATTAAAGGTCCATCGAGCAAAGGGGTGTTCGTGACAACCAGATGAACTAACTGGTTCTGCAAATGGTATCTGTAAATTGAATCACCTTCCAGATGTGTCATGAATCGTCGTTAATGCAGGCGACCATACAAAAGGGGTGTTAACCACATTTATGAGTGTAATTACCATGTTTTTATTAACTTGCTTTCTTGTTTGTTTGTGTGTTTGTCCAGTACAAATCTTGCAATCGATTTTTAACTAACTTCCCGACTAGCTAGTCATTTGAAACTTTTAGAATAGCTCAGAGCACAATGACAATGCATTTTTTAATACTTTTAGCCATCTTTAAGCAGAATTAAATTAATTTTCAGTTAATTTTGTTTTGTAGACTGGTGCAGCCATCAATCGGCCGGAACGGGAATGAAAAGTTAAATGCAAGTTAACTTCCAATTAACTTCATTTTCTTTCAAGTTGATGGGATAATTCATCAAAAAAAATTTTAAAAAGTATTTATCAATACATAAAATTGTCAAATTTATATGATTCAACAGAAAATTTAAAAACATGGTATATAAAAAGTTCTTTTTATCTTAAAGTTCTTTTATTAAAGTTCTTTTGATATTTAAGTTCTTTTTATCTACGCTGAGCATTTTTCTAATCACAGATTAGCAAAAGCTGATTTTTAAATTATGCTTTTCTTTCCACATGTAAGTAAACGTTTAAATGATGAGCGCGTGTTTTTTTTTAATTTCATATTTTTCGTAGTTAGTTTTTTACAGGGCTTTAAATTATTGACTAATGCCTATCGCAACAAAATTACAACTATATTTTGAAAAAATGCATTAAAAGATCTTTTTTTTTTCCTATGAGGGTAAGTGAATTTAAAAATATGCTTTTGCTTCTCTGAGAGTAGAAAGATATTGAGACGAAGAACATCGTGAGAGAAGGTCTGCGATATCGACTTACGTACCTCCTTAAGATGTTTTTGACATCCTACATTGGCCAGCATTACCTACACTTCTACCTCTTACCATTCCACTCTTGGTAAATTCTTACTGTAACATCTCATAAAAAAGACCGCTACATCCATGGTTTTTGTGATACTCGTACTCTTGAATAAAATAAGCAACATTGTTGTTGTTGTTGTTGTTTCTAATGCCCCCTGCCGGAAGTATTCCAAACCAGGTCTATATAGGCAAGCGGGCTGAGGAGTGCGGCTCCGGTTTATAATGGCCCTACAAGGGTCGAAGTCCGGTTTAGCCAAGTGCCACTTCAATTTTGACCGAGCACCCACAGGGGCGACATCTGGGAGGATCGTACCTTTTTTCAACCTCTCTGACCTCGTAGAGGGACTTCCCTGTCTACGGATTTAACATGCACATATCGTCTAGATACGGAGCTATTTAATGGCGCTTGTCGGGATTCGATCCAAGCACCCTCAATACCGAAAGCCGGCGAAAGATGTCGCCCCGTTAGAAGGGGGAGCGGTGCTCCGTCTAAATTGAAGTGCCACCAGGGGGGCAATGTTGGTTCATCTAAACAGTGCCGGCATTACAAGAAACCAATAATTTCGCGGTGTAGAAGGCGAAAGTCGAAAGATAATTTACCTGCCGCGTTGAAACAAAAAAAGTTCTACTTAGGAAGCACTTCTGCTATTTGGTACTAGCCGGGTTTTGCCCAGCAATCGAATCACTTGACACTCGAATCACAGTTCACTTGAATTTAAATTTTTTATCAGTTTTAATTACCAAAAAATCCCTAAAAATTCAGTACATCTTCTAATGATCTATTTATGATTAAAAAATTTGCATTAAAAGTATGAAAGATAGAAAAAGAATTAAAAATTAGACACACGATGAAACATTTCTTTTCAGTGATTCATTTTTAGTGAGAAGCACGCTGTGAAGTAATCACGCTTTGTTTACATCGTCAAAGATGGATGATCTCACAGCAGACACCTCATTAGAATCCAAATAACTCTAAAACTATTAAAGTAACAGATTAAGTGCAAGCAAAAAAAATTATCAGCTTTTAAAGCTCTTTCTCAGTATGTAAAATTTATGTACTTTCATGAAAAAAATACATCGATTTTAACTTTTAAAACATGGCGAATTACGTTTTGTACTGCTAATCGTGATCGGCGGAGTATGCATTTAGAATTGAAATATCTCTAAACCTATTAAAGTAACAGAATAAGTGTATGCAGAAAAAAGTATCAATTTTTAAAGCTCTTTCCAAATATGTTACATTTATGTACTTTCATGAGAAAAAAAAAATACATCGATTTCGACATTTTCAAACATGGCCGAATTTCGCAACGAATGCCATACCGGAAACGGTCTACCCAGACAAAGTTTTTTATTTTTTATTTTTATAGATAGACTGCATAAGTGTGCTATGAGAGAAAAACAGAAATTTAGGCGACTAATAATGAGTACGCAATACAAGGTGTTATCTCGAGCAGATTTTCTCTTGTTCTATATGCTGTGGAATAAAGTAAAACGTTGCTATACATGTCTTAACATAACAGGGATAATACTTCAGGAAAAAACTCTTACGTAGTATAGATGCGTTTTTCTTCCTTTAAAATCTCATTAAATTACCCTTAAAAGTATTGCATAGAAGTTTTGATTTTATATGTATGACATAATGTAATTGTTAGCCTTTCTTTGCATATCTGATGAACAACCATTAATTCTACTTTCAAGGAGTGTAACATAAGCTAATAACTAAAGTTCACGTTAATTTGTTTTGGTGTATAACACCTTTGATGCATTAAGCGACTCAATCGAAAAGGATTTTCCTGAGCGCATATTTAATAATGTAACAGATACATTATAATCGCCCACAACGCCGAGAAGGTGTTTATCTGATCCAGACGGTCAGTGCTTAATGGCGACTCTTGGGATGTTAGCGTTTGAGGTGCAAATTCTTTCGTGATTAATGATCGTGGGGTGTTATCCTCCATTTTATTTAAAAAGAACTGAAGTTGTGATTGAAACCCTTTTTCTTACTTTCACCATTTTGCCTTTCACCATAAACCAGCCGTCTGCGTAAACGATTATAAAAAGTAAATTTCTCATTTTTTTTTCTCTTTTTTTTTTATATTCGTATACGGTCTTTGACCCTCCGTATTAAACAAAGACAACTAATGGGAAGAAAACTTAAAAGATTCACTAAAGATTATACCGTAAAATCTTGACTATAATACGCACACTAGATTTTGTGCAAAATTTTCGGTAAAAATTAAAATTCGACTATAATACGCACCCGTAAATTTTCAATATTTTATTTAAAAATTGCACAAATATTTATTAACATAAATAAAATTTGTAATAAAAATAAACAAAAACGTCAAATTCGGTAGAAAAAAAAACTTAAGTTTTTAATTCAAAACAAACAATACAATGAAATTATCAGTCTTAATCACTTTCACTAGAATACAGCTCATCTATTGTTTGTCGTTTATTCAATGTTTAAAACTACGTTTTTTTTTTTTTTGTACACGAGTATAATACGCACCCTCAATTTTGCGGATTAAAATATGAAAAAAAAGTGCGTATTGTACTCAAGATTTTACAGTATATATATAAAAAACTCTATTTGTGAATTTCAAAAGCCATTAACATACAGCTTTTGAAACTGTAACTGCAGACCTTATTTCCACATGAGGGTTTCAGTTTCGGTTCTCTGATTGACGGTATGTCTCTAAAAAAATCGTATAGTATCGGTGGATTGAAAAAGGTTCAGAAGCACTAGTCGCAAAAAATGCAAGGTAAACGCCCTCAGGTTTCTATCATCAGTTTAGCGTATTATCTGAAAGCAATAACATAGAAATAAATTACCTATTGTCCGAAGGAATGTCCTCATGGCTTTCTAACAATAGAATATAATCATTTTTAAGAAGAAAAACTGATAATTTACGTTAGCTTCAATCGCTGTTTCAATCACTATTTTAGTCTATTCAAAACTTTTGAACGGTTCTTTTTTTTAACGGTAAACGGAGTCATTACTGGTTTATCGGTTTTTATGCATACGCGGAATGAATCCAGTGGAACATTTCTATGTACATTTGTAATTGTTTTGTTCGTATTTAAAATACAATAAAAATTCTAACACTCAATTCATTTTAAACCACAGTTCTAATTTCCTCAAATAATTCAGCGCTCAGTGTTAAATAGGAGAAAAGAACTAAGGGAGATTTGAACCTGTGTAATTTTGCTGAATGGTACTAGATTTCTAAATCTTGCTCCTCTTCTTGGTTCGACAGCCTCGGGTGGGTTCTGGCCTTCTCAGAGAGTTTGTCCTTAAATATCCGTTTCAAAGATGAGTGGTTATCTCTCTGACCCTCAATCTAGTGTAACAAGATGTTACATAGAGGGTTGTTCAGATTACATAAGTCAGAGGAAGCGTTACAAACATGGAGATTTTTATCAGTAAGCTCAACAAGTTTAGCCATGAAGTGTGCTGAGCTCTGTGATTCGCTAAAAACCTATTGATGGCAGTAACGCTGACGCTGACGTATGTAATGTGAACACCTCCTTAGTCTGATACTTCTTCCTCTCCCTTCAGTAACTGATGCTCCCACGGACATAGTTCAAAGGATCCTTGACACATGCAAGCCCACTCACCCCCAGATGATATCCTTCGTATGTGCTGAAATTTTAAGACCTTCTCAACTACCTTTGCAACTTAACCAGCTGTCTTAAAACCTTGCACAAGGGTTTATCCATCGTTTCTCTCTAATACTAAAAAAAAAGTAACTCCCGCTGCCGCTGTCAAAAGCTTGCCACGCTATCTCCTCCGAAATCGCTGGGGGTATGGGGTATGGGGAGAGCGATACCAATGGATGCAGAAAAATGGGGGGACCAAAGTAAGACATGTCTGATCTTCGTGGGACTTTAAGTTCTTTTTATTTTATGTTTTGTGGGAAAATATTGACTTTTTCATCTTCAGATTACTATAACTCGCCAAAAAATTATCGTAGAATTTTGATCTATCTAAGACTACAGGCATTTCTCTTTCAAACTAGACCTCATTTGTTTAAAAATATTTTAAAACAGACTAATATTTTCATCAAAAAATGAAATACAGTTTTTCAAGAAATATCGTCCCCTATGTGGATGTAATATCGATGCTCCTCGAGTTTTTATCTTACAAAGAAAATATTTACATCATCTGGAAGCTGAAAGCTATCTCAGTCATATAAACCTCATTTCAAGTCTCTATCTTAAATTTTCGATTTTTAATTGAATTTTAAAGCTGATAATTCAACAGTGATGAAACGCCCTTCGCATTAAGGGTGACAACAGTAAATGGATGGAAGCTGTTACATTGCCCGAGAATCTCCCTTATGTATCTCGCTATTAGCCATAACAGAGGAGCGAGCGTAGCGAGCCTAGGGGTGAAGCCCCTAGTTGAGAGAAAAAAAAAAACCTTTTTTGTACTTCTGAAATAACCTTTCAGAAACATAGTGCCATATTTTATTTTCTTTGGTTGAAAACACGTAAAATAATATCATCCAAAACAGTTAACATTACCTTTTTCAGATCTTGTTGTTTCCTTTCTGATAAACAGCCAGCTGATAGCCGAATGGCTAGAGAGCTGGCACTCGGCTCAGATCCTGTGGGTTCGCGTCCCACTGTTGGCATGGTTGTTTGTAGCCGTTCGGAATCGGCTTTAAACTGTTAGTCCCGGTCTAACTATCCCTCGTGTAGCAAAAAGTTGACCGTAGCGCTCCAAACCAACCAACCTTTCTGATAAACAACCATACTTAAAATAGTCAATAAAATTGAAACAGACATAATATCACCATAGTTTTTCAAGGTACAAAAACTAATAGCATATTTGTTCTACTGATTAAATTATTCTGAAAAAAAAATTCTAACACTCAATTCTAACTGAAATTGTATTTTAAATATGCACAAAAAATTACTAATGTATATAGAAATGTTCCATTGGATTGAACTGAAATTTCATTTTGATTTTCATCTCCCAAACCACAGTTGTCTCCCAGGCGAGGAGAATGCGGAGCTCATTAAGATAAAAGAAATGGCTCTCTGATGTAGCAATGATCAGCACACGTTTAGGAGAGAATATGAATCGAACCATCGGAGCTGATATTAAGATGAATATCGGTTTTTAAGGCGAAATAAACGGTATGAGTGCCAGAAAGACAGAGTCGTTATAAACTCTGTTCGAGAAGTTAGTTTCCTTTAAGCGCAAATACCTACAGCTAGATAAGTTAAAATAATACAACTTAAGCGTTAACCTTTAAAAAAAAAGATTTTATTTTTAGAGTGCTCAGAAAAACATGATCCGAATTTACGTTTCAAAACGCCCAATTTCAAATCGCAGAATTTGAACAGTGTAGCGTCTAGAAGTAGAGGAGGGTTGTAATGTGTCTTCCGATTCAAGAAAATACTGTGGCGTTAGCGACGACACGCGTTTGATTAAATATCCTCCTTAAGTGCCGGTGCACACTTGCGGCAAAAGTACTCCGGACGCTGCGTTATTTTCACTCCGATAAGAAGAAATGCAGAGAAACTGCTGTTGGGATTCACACGTGCCGCCGGCGGCAGATGGACGCCGGCGCCACTCCCAGGTCGCCGCAAGTTCCTGTGGAACGCGCGGCACATTCCTGTAACGCGATAGCTGGTAGTACTCATTTGTCTGCTGGGCAGTGCACATCTGCCGCGCGTTTTATCTCCTATCGAGCTCGTGAAGTCTCTTTACACGATGTCTGATGAAAATGTGGATGTCGAACTTTTCATCGACGAAGTAAAATCTCGCCCGATAATTTGGGATGTTAGTCATGAGGACTATAAAGACCGAATACAGAAACAGTCTGCTTGGGAAAATATTTGTGAAACCATTATTGAGAACTTAAGCCAAAAAACGGAGAATGAAAAAAATACAACCAGTAAGTATAATTTTTTACAACTTTTATTAAAATAAGTACATTAGATTAAAAAAAAACTTTTAGATGGTCAAGTATTTAAATTTATTTTAAGTGGGTCGTTCGAAAATAATTAAAAACTTTTCACCATCTTCCCTGAGATCCACAAAGCATACATTAAACGCTCTCTTCAAGTACCTCTCGCCAGGGCCCGGTTTAGAAAATTCTGGACTATAGGCACAACTCGAGATGGGGGCCCCCTGACACTGATATGGGCGTAAAATTTCCAAAATTGACACACAAAAGAAATAATCATAAATCATTATGAAAGTACCATTTTGCCAAGAATAGGCTATTTGAAGCGTAGAAGCCTAGAACATTATCAAACAAAAAGTAATACAACATATTAACTTCATCATTAAAACACCAATACAATGCAATCAGAAAAACTTATTAATTCCTTATATACACTATAACATACATATGATGAACTATACATATAACTATACATATAATGAACCAATCAATCAAATTTGAAAGGATGTATAAAAAAAATTGCTATTAAAAAAGGTAAAATAAAAAAATTTTTGAATTGGGAATTTTTTCTTTCTTTTATTTTAAAATAAAAATTTCGGGGCTCGGCCTACCTGGCCTAATGGAAAATCGGGGCCTGTCTCTCGCTGTTGTATGGATGGATCCAGTGCTTCTTTTTTTCTAATTCTATTTTCACGATGAACATGCTTGTAGACTAAGTAAGAAAATACAACTTTTTTTTAAAAAATAATTGGGCGCTCGTACGATCCATCTCAGTTGGTGGCAAACGAGAGACTACCGCTGACGCCTATCACCGCGAAAGTGTGCACTGGAACGGCGTTCCACGCAGAGTGAAAATAACGCAGCGTCCAGAGTACTTTTGCCGCAAGTGTGCACCGGTTGCTATGTACTAATCCGATTGGATTCGCTCACTTGAATGTTAACCTATGGAGAAAATTTGTCCAAGGACTGCCGACTTTGATTTAAAGATTATTTTTAAAAAATTGTACTCCGTAATGGAGAAAAAAATTTTACTCCTTGAAGCATTTTTCATATATTTTAAATGCAAATAATATTTTGAATTTTAATTTATTTTATCTGGTATAAATCTGTAAAAAATCTGGTATATTGTGTATTAAACGCTCATAAATACCTTTGGTGGACGAAATTTATAAAATGAATCCTGTTGCATGGTGCAGAGAAGTTCGAGCTATCTGAAAATACCATTTTTATTGGATTACCATAGTTAATGTAGTGGTAAATAGAGAACAAATTCTTCATAGGTTAACTTTGAGGTAAACGAATCCAAAAGGGATAGTACACAGCAGCCTTAGTGCCGGTGCACACTTGCGGCAAAAGTACTCTGGACGCTGCGTTATTTTCACTCTGCGTGGAACGCCGTTCCAGTGCACACTTTCGCGGTGATAGGCGTCAGCGGTAGTCTCTCGTTTGCCACCAACCGAGATGGATCGTACGAGCGCCCAATTATTTTTTAAAAAAAAGTTGTATTTTCTTACTTAGTCTACAAGCATGTTCATCGTGAAAATAGAATTAGAAAAAAAGAAGCACTGGATCCATCCATACAACAGCGAGAGACAGGCCCTGATTTTCCATTAGGCCAGGTAGGCCGAGCCCCGAAATTTTTATTTTAAAAGAAAAGAAAGAAAAAATTCCCAATTCAAATTTTTTTTTATTTTACCTTTTTTAATAGCAATTTTTTTTATACATCCTTTCAAATTTGATTGATTGGTTCATTATATGTATAGTTATAAGTATAGTTCATCATATGTATGTTATAGTGTATATAAGGAATTAATAAGTTTTTCTGATTGCATTGTATTGGTGTTTTAATGATGAAGTTAATATGTTGTATTACTTTTTGTTTGATAATGTTCTAGGCTTCTACGCTTCAAATAGCCTATTCTTGACAAAATGGTACTTTCATAATGATTTATGATTATTTCTTTTGTGTGTCAATTTTGGAAATTTTACGCCCATAGCAGTGTCAGGGGGCCCCCATCTCGAGTTGTGCCTATAGTCCAGAATTTTCTAAACCGGGCCCTGGCGAGAGGTACTTGAAGGGAGCGTTTAATGTATGCTTTGTGGATCTCAGGGAAGATGGTGAAAAGTTTTTTAATTATTTTCGAACGACCCACTTAAAATAAATTTAAATACTTGACCATCTAAAAGTTTTTTTTTTATCTAATGTACTTATTTTAATAAAAGTTGTAAAAAATTATACTTACTGGTTGTATTTTTTTCATTCTCCGTTTTTTGGCTTAAGTTCTCAATAATGGCTTCACAAATATTTTCCCAAGCAGACTGTTTCTGTATTCGGTCTTTATAGTCCTCATGACTAACATCCCAAATTATCGAGCGAGATTTTACTTCGTCGATGAAAAGTTCGACATCCACATTTTCATCAGACATCGTGTAAAGAGACTTCACGAGCTCGATAGGAGATAAAACGCGCGGCAGATGTGCACTGCCCAGCAGACAAATGAGTACTACCAGCTATCGCGTTACAGGAATGTGCCGCGCGTTCCACAGGAACTTGCGGCGACCTGGGAGTGGCGCCGGCGTCCATCTGCCGCCGGCGGCATGTGTGAATCCCAACAGCAGTTTCTCTGCATTTCTTCTTATCGGAGTGAAAATAACGCAGCGTCCGGAGTATTTTTGCCGCAAGTGTGCACCGGCACTTAGGGAGTAATTCTATATTTGTGTCTATTTATTTATGTTTTTCTGCACTGAAACCTCATAGTTTCAAACGGCCTTAGTCTCAGGGCATACAAAAATTTCGTCATGCGAAAACGGCGTCATCGTGGTGTTTATATGTATAATCTATCAATGAGCATTATTGTCTATTAAGAATATAGGTCACTATTATTATGCAATTTTCTCACGGTAAAAATTTTCCTATGCCCTGAGAATAATACTCAAAGTGATGGTGTCACATGCGAGTCGAATATACACGATCTACCAATAAGTATTTGTACACCTGTGATAGAAAAGAAAAACACAATTTATTCATATTCAATAGTTGGTGTAGACTCTATACGAGAGGCAATTACAGCCTCAACCCTCCGGGGCATACTTTCCGCAAATCCTTGTATGGCGGCTGGTGGTATTTTCTTATAATCGGATCGGAGAAGACATGTAAGTTCCTTCAACGATTTTGGATGGTTGTTGCACCACTTAATTTCTCCCAGTCCATACCAGGAGAAACACCCCCAGACCATAATTCCACCTCCGCCGAACTTTACTGTGGGCATACCCGGCCATCCAAACGGTAGAGGGGGAACCTTGATTCGTCGCTCCAGAGAACCCGTCTCCACTGATCTACGGTCTACTTTCGACGAGCTTAGCTCCATATTAACCGAGCAGCGAGATTGGACTTTGTGATCAAAGGCTTATGGGCGGCAGCACCACCATGAAAACCAAGGAGATGTATTTCCTTGCGGATGGTATTCGTCAAAACAACACTCCCGAAGGCCTGTTGAAACTCCTGGAGTATGTGGGCCATTGGTTGGGTGCGGTTCTGCCGAATTTCTCTGGACAGCACCCGTCGGTTTCCCAGTTTCGTGGGTCTGCCGACTCGGGGCACATTCCGACAATCACCGCTCACCTTCCACTTCTGAATCACATAAGCCTCTGTCGATTTTGGGTAATTCAGCTCGCTAGATATGTCCCTTAGTGATCGGCCATTTCTCTGATACCCGACGATTACACCTTTATCGAAATCAGATAACTCTGCACTTCGTGGCATCTTGCGTGCGACTAATGCTAATGTTGTTTCCTACACGATTTTTAAAGGCAAGGGGGGGGGGGCGTGACGTATATCTGGACCGCAGATATCGTCATTTGCAGGCGTGTTCAAATACTTATTGGTAGATAGTGTATAAGAATGACTTATGTGAAGAAAGAGTTACGGCCTGTTCACACAGAATCCGTCAGCGTCAGCTTTACTCGTATGGACATATTTTACACCACTCACAGACCTTATTAGTTTCGTAGCTAATAGTCTAGAGGTTTGTGATTGGTTAAATATCATTCAATACTAATAACGCTGACGTTGACGTATTCTATGTGAACAGGCCCTTAATGTATCTGCTTACATTAAAATGGATGTTTTGGTACAACATTTCGAAATTTTATTTATTGCTCTGCTTCAAAGGCCAATATTTTGGGATTCTAAAACCACTTTACTCTTATTCGTACAATCATTGGATGAGAATTTATGGCCAATTTAATAATCCAAAAGTGATATTTAAAGACCAGAAGTAGCATCATTAAATGCATTTTCTAGAAAACTCATTTTTCAGTTACTATATATTGTAAATGAGAAAGTTAATAATTTAAAAAGTTTTCAATTCATTTTAATGAAACTTTGCAATAGTGTTTTACATATTACTAACTATGTTCTACAGGCACCTGCACTTATAAAAAGATAATTTTTTTAACTTAGTATTCTTCCCTTTTTTTGATATATTATACTGATTTTTGGAAATATTGTAAAACTTTTGCTTCAGGACCCATGTAAGTGTCCCAGTAATATAAAATTTAAAGGAAATTAAAATACGTTTAGTTGAATGAGTTTAAGGTCTCTGGCATAAACACTAAGTTGTACTAAAAATTTATAAAAAATTTCCTATATTTTAAAATGTTATGAAATTTTTACCAAAATTACATTTCTTTTCATGATTTTAATATCACATTTGAACTAAAATATTATGTATTTAATCAGTACTGCATATTTTTGAAAAAAATATTTCAGGCATTCTCTTCTAATGAAACTACTGCTGGTTATTAACTTAGGACTACTTTTCGTTCCTTACCTCTTTTGTAGGTATATATGTATATATGTATGTATGTGTTATGTGTATATATATATATATATATATATATATATATATATATATATATATATATATATATATATATATATATATATATATATATATATATATATATATATATGTATGTATGTATATATATATACCGGGTGTCCCAAAAATAACCGACGATTTGAAAAACCAATTAAAGAAAAACGGAATGTACGGTTTGCTGCATTTTGCTTAGGTAACCAGGGAATTTATTCTGACCAATTTTCAAAATTAGTTACAAAGTTCGTCAACAGATGGCGCTGCTGACTAGGAAAACCTATAAAACAATGTTTTCAAAATAACCACCGCTTGCAGAAATAACGTGGCGCAGTCTGAGGTCAAAATTCGCAGACACCCGTGCAAACATTTCAGTTTGAATGTTCTGACAAGCAGCAGAGATGTATTGTTCGAGTTCATCTACAGTTTGTGGATTGTGACGATACACCTGGTCTTTCAAGTACCCCCCAAAGAAAAATCGCATGGCGTCAAATCTGGAGAATAGGGAGGCCAATCGATGCCACTTTGCGTATGCTTCTTGCTTTGAAAACATTGTTTTATAGTTTTCCCTGTTAGAAGCGCCATCTATTGACGAACTTTGTAACTAATTTTGAAAATTGGTGAGAATAAATTCCCTGGTTACCTCAGCAGAATGCAGCAAACCGTACATTTCTATCACCATCCGTTTTTCTTTAATTGATTTTTCAAATCGTCGGTCATTTTTGGGACACTCGGTATATATATATATGTGTGTGTGTGTGTGTCAGTCAAAAATTTGAAGCATTTTGGTACTTTTCAATTTAACTGTTTACTGTTTGCCCAAGTGATAGAGATTGGGTTTGGCTCTGTCAAAATTATAACTCGCGACGCAGGACATCTGAAATTTTGCTTTCCGGAGGACCGTTATGGAGGAACGTAATCCTACGTTAAAAAGTTATCCTAGCGTAACCAGATACCTTAAGCTTTGAGTTAAGAGCGTGTAGTTTTCCGAATCGCACAGGTTACTTTGGCAACTCAGAGGAAAGTTCAAATTTTTCCTGTCCAGTTGGGAGTTGTTGATCAGCTGAGAACGTGGCGGAGGACTACCATGACAAATTCGCAGTGTGCTGTCTGTCAACGAAGATTGAACTATACTGTATATAGCAGCTTTTTGAAATACCGTGGAATTGCAAGAAAATTACAAGTTTATTGGTTTTAATTTACTGAGGGCTAAATTAAAAAACTGGTAAACTCTATGTATGATTCTGTAAAAAAAATATGATTTTGAGATAGGCTGGATTTTTTAGAAAAGTGCATACTGATAGTTATATATCTGTGCTCAGAAGGCAAAATGTTATAAGAAATTTACTTGACAGTAATTCTAAGATTCAAGATGTCATGAAAAATCAGTTATTTGTTTTACATGAGCAACGTGGTACCAATGTTTCAGAAAAATAGTTGGCTATTACAGTAGTTAAAGCAAATAGAAAATATCGGCAAACGAGAATCCAGGATGTGAAAAACTCAATTTTAAGAAAAGTTTCTGCCATGTCAGCACAGATATATAACTATATTATATAAGTATATAATTATACATATACTTATGCAATTATAAATGCAATTATAATTACATATGAGTGTATAATTATACATTATAATTATATTTATTTGTATATACATGAAAGATTTGACATTTATCATCTAACTATGCATCCATTATACCTCCTATATCTCAGGATCCCAAAGAGATCCCAAAATAAGGTTTTGGGTGCTTTTAGATGATGATATAAACTTATTTTGAGAATTTTTTCAAAATTTTAAAAAATGTCACTTTTTGAGAAATTCAAATTTAAATTTTTAAATAGATTTTTAAAAACTTATTTTATTTTAAACCCTATCATGTTGCATATCACATGAAAGCCATTGAAAAGAGCTTTAAAATGAGCCTAAGTTGAGGTCTTTACTTCCACTAGTTACTGCTTTACAGTCATTTTAAGACTGACATATGTGGTGTTTTTTCGTAAAAAAAATTAAATTTTATTATTTAGTAACTTTTGAACGGGGGAAGTAAGACCACTAAGAATTGACATTTTTTTCATATATCCATGAAACCTGCAAGTGTGCTAAAAATCATCAAAATCTGGGGTGGTCATTTCGATTTTTACTAAAAATTGTGCTGATTTGACATGGAATGACCCGACTTAATTTAACCTTCACCTTAAGGGGCCCAATTTTGTGATTCCCTCTTTAGAACGGGAAAATTTCATAACCCCTTTGTAAGAACAGCCATTAAGGGTGTTATATATATATATATATATATATATATATATATATATATATATATATATATATATATATATATATATATGTATATAAATATATATATGTATATATATATATATATATATATATATATATATATATATATATATATATATATTTATATATATATATTATATACATATATGTATATATATATATATATATATATATATATATATATATATATATATATACATATATATACATATATATATATACATATATATGTATATATATATATATATATATGTATATATATATATATGTATATATATATATATATATATATATATATATATATATATATATATATATATATATATATATATATATATATATATATATGTATATATGTGTGTATATACACTGAAGTGCCACTGAATTAGGGATACCTACCTAGTAACGAGTTGGGCCTCCTCTGGCCTTGATAACGGCTGCCACACGACGAGGCATAGATTCAACAAGTTTCTGGAAACGTTCCACCGGAATGGCTTGCCAAATATTGGCTAAAGCTGTCCATAATTCAGTAAGGTTCTTAGGTGTTGTGGGATGGCCTTCCACGTCTTGTTCCAAAACATCCCAAAGATACTCAATAGGATTTAAGTCTGGGCTTCTAGGTGACCAATTCATGATAGAGAAGTCAGAGGAATGCTCATCCAACCAGCCAGTAGCCAACCTGGACTTGTGAGAGGTACAAGTTGTCTTGCTGGAAAACTCTATTACCGTGCGGATAACAGAACAGGATAAACGGATGGAGGTGATCACCCAGCAACTCTACGTACCAAATTGCATTGAGGGAGGTTGGTACACGCACCAAAGATCCCAAACTGTGCCACGAAAAAACACCCCAGACCATGATTGAGTCACCATGCCCTTGTACAGTTCCAGCCAGGCATGCAGGATCCATGGCTTCATGAGCCTGACTCCATATTCTCTGCCTCCCGTCGGCGTTAAGTAGTCGGAATCGAGACTCATCACTCCATGCTACTCGTTTCCAGTCCTCTAACTCCAGTCTCTGTGCTCTCTTGCCCAGGCAAGACGTGCAGCCAGATGGCGAGTATAGAGCAATGGTACTCTCGTAGGTAGACGGCTCCCGAAACCCATACGGTGAAGCGAGCGTTGCACAGTCCGTATACTGACTGTACGACTGGCACCGTCATTAAATTGGCTGGTAATGTGAGCTAATGTTTGACTTCGCTGGCTACGTACAATACGCCTGAGCCGTCTCTCACCACGCACTGTCAAGGCTAATTGTCCTTTGCAGTTTGCCCGATCGCTAGTTTTTTTTCCACCATCCATGTATTCTTGGTATACTCTTGACACTGTCGACCTTGAAAATCCTAGTTGTCTGACGATTTCGGAAATTGAATGGCCCATGCGTCGCGCACCTACGATTTGTCCGCGATCGAAGGTGTCTAAATCAGGCAGTTTACCCATACTGGCAATTCCAACAACTTATTCAGAACAACCACAGTACGCGCTATATATGCAGTTACCACAGCGCCCTCACTTGCGCATACATGATGCGCAGCGCTACACAATTTGCATAGGCTTTGCTATCCCTAATTCAGTGGCACTTCTGTGTATATATATATATATGTATATATATATATATATATATATATATATATATATATATATATATGTATACATATATATATATGTATATATATATATATATATATATATATATATATATATATGTATACATATATATATATAATATATATATATACATATATATATATATATATATATATATATGTATACATATATATATATATATATATATATATATATACATATATATATATATATATATATATATATATATATATACATATATATATATATATATATATATATATACATATATATATATATATATATATATATATATATATATATATATACATATATATATATATATATATATATATATATATATATATATATTATACGAGGGCTGTCCGTAAAGTATCCGAACTGAATGTATAAAACATAATACAGACACCGGTCTGCGTGCGAACGCTAATTAGCATGTTTAAACATATGTAAACTTGTTATGTTCGCAATTATCCAAGCACTGCGAAGCGCGGTTCTCTTGTAGCAATAACGAAAAGTGAACGCAGTGGAAGTCTCGTTTCGGGTTGGATCATGACGGAATCTACTGAGCAACGTGTTTGCATCAAATTTTGTAATAAAATTGGAAAAACGGCAACCGAAACGTTCGATTTGTTTAAGAAAGCATACGGTGATGATCTTATGGGCCGAACTCAAGTGTTTCAATGGTTTAGACGTTTTAAAGATGGAAGGGAATCTGTGGAAAGTGATGCACGATCAGGGCGTCCATCAACATCGAGAAATGATGTCAAAGTGGAACATGTTCGTACTGTGGTGCGATCAGATCGACGAATGACAGTTCGAGAGATTGAGGGAGGTGGACAGACCATCGAGAGATGGACAAACCATTAATGAAGAGTTCTACCGTGATGTTCTCAGGCGACTTCGTGATTCCGTGAGGAGGAAACGACCAGCAAAGTGGAAATCTGGGAAATGGATGCTTCACCACGATAATGTCCCTGCCCACTCCTCACATGTGGTTAAAAAATTTTTAACCAAACATGGCACCGTTCAAGTCCCACAACCTCCCTACTCACCAGACCTCGCTCCGTGCGACTTTTTCGCATTTCCAAAGCTAAGGAAAACGCTTAAAGGACTTCGGTTTGAGGATGTGACGACCATCAAACAAAAAGCGACCGAACAGCTGTTGACCATTCCACAGAACGACTTCCAATCCTGCTTCCAAGAGTGGCAACAACGTTGGGCTAAGTGTGTTGCTTCTCAAGGACGATACTTTGAAGGGCATTAAACTGAAGTATGTATATCCATTATATTTTTTTAGTTATAAATTAAATTCGGATACTTTACGGACAGCCCCTGTATATATATATGTATACATATATATACATATATATATACATATATATATATATATATATATATATATATATATATATATATATATATATATATACAGATATATATATATATATATATATATATATATATATGTATATATATATACAGTGGACGCTCGTTAATTGGAACTCGGTTAATTCGAACTTTCGGTTAATTCGAACTAATCCAAAGGCCCCAAAAAACTTGTATTGGAGTTAATGTTAAAAATATCTCATTAATTCGAACTAAATTTTTATCACTTCGGTTAATTCGAACTAAAAATTTGACAAAAAAAAATTCTTTTTCCTCATTTAATGGAGAAAATACACACTGTATTTATTATTTTGTGTGTCAAAATTTCTTTTCTGTGTAAAGTGGCACATGCCTGCATTCCTAGACTATTGCATGTCCGCTAAACGTTAGTAGCTATTGTCCTTCTTATTAGTGCTAAACGGAAAAAGCAATTTTCCTTTATTTGGATCGATTTTCTTAGAATTTCAGAAAAACTAGTCTTTACTACAGATTCTAGGGAGCTGCGTCAGTTATAACTGCAGTGCAGACAAGTTAATATGGTCTAGTTTTTCTTCCTCATTGTGTAAAAATTCAGGATGTCTACACGTGGAAAGTACAAAACCCTAACTTTGGAGACAAAGGTAGAAATTTTAAAGAAAGTATAGAATGGCGAATGTAAAACAAAGTTAGCAGCTGACTATGGAATTTTAAAAAATGCCTTGTCAACTAATTTGAAAAACAAGGAGTCAATTTTAGATTCATGGGAAAAATCAAAATTTGCTAGAGGAAGGAAACGCATGGGAAATGCGTCCCAAGAAGTTCTAGAAAAAGCTCTACTGCTATGGTTCCAGGATGTTAGATCTCGAAATTTTCCGATAAATGGACCCCTAGTGCTGACGAAGGCTGATGAATAGGCAATTCGAATGGGTATTGGAGATTTTAAATGCAGTGATGGATGGCTTTCTCGATTTAAGTCAAGGCACAATATTTTTTATCAAACTGTATGTGGCCAAAGCTCTGATGTAAACGAAGACGTATGCACAAATTTCGGTAGGAAACTGCCAGGGCTTTTCTCTACTTATCTGCCGAAAGATATTTTTAATGCGGCCATACTAGACAAAGCCATAATGGACTCTATTAAAACTCTGAAAGCATTTATTGAGATGGAACCTTCCTCTGAAAATGAATTGAAATGTTTAGTTCAAATCGAGAAGCTGGCTGAACAATGTAGGCATCATAAACAGAACCAAACATCCATTTTACAGTTTTTCCCCAAAGTGTAATTCATATTTTTAATAAAAGTTTACTTTATACTGCATATCTTCTGCTTCATTTTATGATTAAGGTAAGTCTGTATTGCTTTTTAATATGTTTAACTTTAGATAACATAGTATAATATATTTTCTGGGGTTATACATACTAGGAGAGTTTCTTCTTCAGTGATACACATTTAAAGTTATATATTTTCTCTTAACATCGGATAATTCGAACTTCGGATAATTCGAACTTTTTTCTGAGAACCTTCGAGTTCGAATTAACGAGAGTCCACTGTATATATATATATGTATATATATATATATATATATATATTTATATATATATATATATGTATACATATATATATATATAATATATATATATGCATATATATATATTATATATATATATATATATATATATATATGTGTGTGTGTGTGTGTGTGTGTGTGTGTGTGTATACATATATATATCCTTGGGATACATGCTATCCCAATACACACATATATACATCATACACACACACATATATATATATATATATATATATATATATATATATATACATATATATATATATATATATGTATATATATATATATATGTATATATATATACATGTATATATATATATAAATATATATATGTATATATATATATATTATATATATATATGTGTGTGTGTGTGTGTGTGTGTGTGTGTGTGTGTGTATATACATATGTATATCCTTGGGATACATGCTATCCCACTCCGTAAGGAAAAGGTTAAAGGTATGTGTAATTAAATTGTCCTGCAAGAAAAACAAATTAGCTGTGGTATGCGATACTATACTCATCGGGAGATCCTAGATTCGATTTATTGGTCAGAGAATTTTTTTTTAATTAATTGAGAAAAGAGATAGAAAGAGTACATTCAGAAAATAATGTTTATTATACTCCATTTTATCCATTTTCTTTTTCAGAAACAAGTATCGGTTGGTAATTTACATTTTTTGTAAATCTATAAAAATGTATTTTGAAGAAACTTTCTTCAGACAGGATTTTTTTCTGCATAGAAAATTTAGATGTTCTCATAACGAACATTCAAATTTTCCAAGGGAATATTTTTTCAGAAAAGTTTTATTAATTTGAGAGACATAGATTGATTGTGCAATCATAAGCACACCCTTTCGAGTCTGATTGACAGTTCGGCCATTTTTTTAAAGGGGAAGAGTTAATATGAGTGAGAATATGTGGTAGAGTCATCATCGTTGTAGCAGCGCCCAAACGTAAAGAAAAATAAATTGATTTTGACAACGGGGGTTCTCCGGTTTTTCAATTGCGGGAAGAGCTGGTTAAAAAAGATCATGACGTGTCTTAATTATGCACTGGCGCAGCTAGGGCATCCTTGGGAAATCTCGTAATTGCGTCTAGAAAAACAAATTTTGAAACCTTTTAATTAATGTTTTGAGGTATTTCACATGTGTCTTTTGAACTTGGGGTTTAAAGAAAATACCATCACACTCCATCGCCACATTTCTCTAGCTCAGGGGTACTGAAACTGCGGCCCACCAAGCTTTCATGTGCCGCTCGAAACTCTCACACTCATTATTAGGTAGGGGCTTTTGTAAACACAATTTTGAAAATGAGAGCCTTAAAAATACAAAACTGTACAAAAATGTGCCACCTGCTGCTCACATTGTTGACATCAACGTACCTATGTAAATCCTACAGTTTCAAATATAACTAAAAGTAAACTAATTCAACAAAGGAAGATAATTATTAACAGGAATAATGTAGACAAAAATAAGTAGAAATCATGCACTTAAAACTCAACGCACCATAATCCAAGATTCTATAGCAGTAACGGAACTAAACCATGTAACGAGGTAACCGATTGGTCTCGTCATCAGGAGGCCTAACCAAATCAGTTACCTCAAGAGGGAACTTTCTGAATAGGATGCAGGTCTAACCAAAAGACATCCCAAGGCCCCGAGATCCCCATTGACATCAACGTACCTATGTAAATCCTACAGTTTCATAATGACATATACGAAGGATGTGTAAGGTATACACAAGATTCGATTCACAAGAATCGAACTTTTGAGTGAATGAATTAAAGAAGCTACTTGGGATATGCTAATTTCGGCATACGCGCTTAGTATAAATACCATGCAGCGTCATTAATAAAAAAAAAGGTTGTTACGGTTAAAAAGGTGTTATCCTGCGCTAGTGCTTAGCAGGCCCAAAGTTTACGTGGCAATACTGCTGGTTTGACTCTCTGCTGGGTTGTGAGTATTGAAAATATATTGTTCTTGAAAGCTGTATTTATATATTCCGTACAAGTAGTACGTATGCTTATTGCTGTAAAAGCCAAATATATATGTGCAACGAATTCAATAAACATTGTTTCATGTATAAACTGTGTTTGTATAAAATTCAAATAGAGTGCCACTTCAAATTATATACACCCAAATTGTCTTACTGATTCTTATCTTGATGACGTATTGAGAGTAGCATGTAGCAAGTATAAACCTGATTTGTCTAAAATAGTCAAAAGTTTGTATCAACATTTAAAAAAAATCTCTTTTTTAAATAAACGTTTCAATACATTTGGGCTTTGAGTTTTGAGTTTTTTTTACATTATTATATTATGAGGTATAGTGCATTATGTTGCGGCCTGCATAAAGTGCCAAACATATGCATGTGGCCCGAGAGAGAAAAAATGTTTCAGGTAGTCTCTTCTAACGAAACTACCGTGAGTTATTAACGTAGGATTGCTTATCGTTGCTTACTTCTTTTTTTTTCTCATTTTTTTAACGCATTTTCGTACTTTTCTGTTTAATTGTTTACAGCTACTAGGTTTGGCCAACACCTCCTATAGAACAATGGCTGCTCCAAAGAGGGGGGGGCAGTAGGGCAATTGCCTCACCCCCAAAATAAAAGCCCGGCGTATTTTTTTCATAGCCTAAAGTTATATAATCGTAGACCTATTACTAAATGAGTTTAAATTTAAAATGAGACGATGCTTACATATATATATATATATATATATATATATATAACCCTAAGAGCCAACGTTGTCCCTCCCCCCCCCCCCAAAAAAAAAAAAAAAAGAAAATCTGGACCGGAGCCGCCCCTGCTATAGAAGGTGTTGGTTTGACGCGTTGCCAAAATTATAACTCCCAACGGACTCTGAATTTTTTCTCTTCCCGGAGGACCGTTATTGAGGAACGTAATCCTACGTAAAAAGGGTGAGTATGACTGCTCTAACTGGATCCCATAATGGCAAGAGCACGTGTCCGAAAGCGGAAGTTCCGGGTTTGACCACCAAATCAGAATATTTGTTGTAATGTGAGAGAAGAAGCATAAAAGAAAATGCATTGGAAGGATCATCGTCATCGTACACTTCATCATCGTCAAGCCAACGCAAACTTTCAGCAGGAAATCATCAGAAATATGCCCTTAAATGGTTAATGTGGTATTTATCAGGCTTAAAGACAACTCTGCAGATGAAAAGGCATTTTCTAAATCAACACTTAATAAACTGAGATATCAAGGCGTCGGCGGCTGTGAAATATTAAATTACTTCTGGATACGAAGAACATAACTGTCCATTACTTATTCACCGAATTTATCGCCTCAAGAAAAAAATTAAAAGAAAAAAAAAACGCGATTAATTTATCCTAGTTGCCTTACCCACACAATATTACACTTTGTCTGAAACCTGCTGGAAAAACTTCCGACGCTTTAGAAAATAGCAGACTGATTTATGAAAGAAATTATAAGCTAGGAGACGTGAAGGATTAATATCTCTTGATAGGATGCCAGACTAAATTTTGAAATGCAGAGGATCAAGTTTTGTAAAACTAAAACTTAAGTAGTTTTCACAGTCTCAAAGACGCTTTGAATGAAGGAGTAATGAGTTTAGCGAATACGCTGAAGTGAACATCTCGAACAGGTTGCAAATTTCAAATGTTCCTACAGTCTATCGGAAATTATAGATGTTAAGATTTCATCTCACGCACTTAATTAAAATAGCTATGTAATATTTACTTTTCATGTAATTAATGAATCAATTTCGTATGACCTACATTTCTGTGAAATGCAACGTTTACGAGTTATTTAACTAGCCTAAAAGGAATTTTCGTAAAATTTAATTATAGACACTAAGATATTGTTGAAAGTAGAATGCCAAATAACGAATTATTGTAAAAGGTTGTTTCTCTATACTATTATGATTACTTTCCGGAAATGAAGATGTTAAGATCCGGAAGCTGTTTTTAACTATTAAAAGATAGTTTTATGCATACTTTGTGATGACACATAGAAACTGTAAGCTATATAGCAAGTAAATCACACGTGTAAATATTCATATGCATGCAAAGTGAAATTTTATCAAGAAGTTACAATACTAGCCACCTAAAACTCGACTCGAATTTCAAAAGAGGTAAAAACGGCCTGACTCATCAGGAGAAAAAAGTTCCGAGGTAATTGATTTCAGGAGAAATTAAGAAATACCAGTTACCTCGGAGATTTTTTTCTATGGAGAAATTTTTGCTCCTTTGAAGCTCAAAAAATTCTCTGGTAATGAAATGTTGAGATAAACATGTTAAAATTAACATGCACCTATATAGATGCATGCATACATACACACACACACACACACACACACACACACACACACACACACATATATATATATATATATATATATATATATATATATATATATATATATATATATATATATACATATTTGTAACGTCTCCAGAACCAGAAGGAGACATTACGCATTGTCTTGGGTTGTAGACGGGTTTGAGCGGTCAGCAACTTGAGTCGGTCAGCCAGTTGAGAGGAATAATAATTTTATTTAACTGAACACATTGTGGACTATAGCCTTATATTTAATTGGTTAACATACTTATAAGAAATATAAATATATAAATTTACTTTCCTTCTTACAAAGAGCAGAAAGAATGGATACAAGCGTTTGGTCAAACCGATTTCATAAGACTCTAAATCCACACACTAGAATATTAGTTTCACTTGTGTACGTGACCATACATCAGGTGATCTCCTTTAAGCGACAATTAGGCTCCATAAACAAAAACAGAAGTAGTTGCACAGGAGTAAAAACAACATTATAGGTATAGATTTAATTGATTGGGCATTATAATTACTGATATATGATTTGGGCAGTATAATTACTTACACACACACATACATACACACACACACACACACACACACACACACACACACACACACATATATATATATATATATATATATATATATATATATATATATATATATATATATATATATATATATATGTATGTATGTATGTATGTATGTATTTTAAATTTCTAATGTATTCTATTCTTAAATTATCGTCTCTTTCCCTCCGCTGCCTAACGTCAATAGGTTATAAATTTCACCACACTTAAAATTCTAATTTTAGTTGAGATTGCGGAATAATCTTTTGATCACTGCAGGTGTAGGTCCCGGTCTAATTAGCCCTCGTGTTTCAAAAATTGACCGTAGAGCTTCAAACCAAACCCAAACCAACCAAACCTGACACTGCAGGTTTGTTGAATACGGGAAAAAGATATTTATACTTTTGCTAGAACATTTGCGCTTGTGACATATACACATGTACGAAAACATGTTCTTGTGAATGTGCGGGACACTAACACGCATTCAACTTCGCTGTTCGCGCTGGACATAATGCTATAATTAAATAAATTAGCGCAATTCCTTTATCACTAGTATTTAAATAAATAAATAAAACCGGACTGTTCTGTGATGTTTTACTATGGAAGGAGAACAGCTTATATCCTATACTAGCTGAAATCCCGCACTTCGCTACGGAGTACATTCAAATTAAATACAACGGTCAATGTATGCAATTAATGCCAAATATACATATACAGTGTGTGTGTATACACACACACACACACACACACACACACACACACATATATATATATATATATATATATATATATATATATATATATATATATATATATATATATATATCGTAAGAGATATTTTTATAGACAAAATAATGTAGAAAAAAATATTCAAATTAAATCTAATAGGACATACTAAAGAATAGAGTACAGTTAATATAGTACAGTTTGAGGAACATATCTTTTACAGTATTTTAATATTTTTTTGGATAATGTCCAATCGTCTGCCGCATTAGCAAGGGAAAAATATTTTTTTGTCTATTTCATTGCTATGGACGTGACGATAAATTTATTTAAAGTACCAGAAAAAGAAATCACGTGATCAGCATTTAATAAATTAAATTCTAAAAATTAATCTTTAAAAATTCACCAAAAATCAGAAAATGGAGGTAACGATTCGAAAAAGATTTTATTTTAAAGGAATTTTTATGATCTTTCTCGTGATATAAATTTTATAAACCTCAAATTATTATTTCATATGCAAACTTTAAAAAAAGTTACTAAAACAGCTTAAAAATTTAATTTTAAAAAATCTAAGAAGAATTTTTCAAAAATCTTCTTTAGTGCACTCCTAAACTATAAGAAGAATTTCCATGCAAAATTTCAGCCCTTTTGGTCCAGCGGTTTGGTCTGTGCGTTGTATGTCAGTGAGTCAGTCAGTTACGGAACTGTTTTATATATATAGATAAGCAATGAGACTAAAGGGACTTATCGCGAACTGACTTCTATTCCTGGGAACGCATACAAAAATATGAATACCTTCTTGTGGTCTCACTTGCGGTTGTTAAACAATCTAAGAGCCATCAATTAGGGTTATTATTCTCTTAAGTCATTCAAAAAATTATGTTTATATTCCTTAGTCTGCAAATCCGCCTAAAAGTGATCGTATTCATTATATTCACTAGCCTCTTAAAAACTTGAAAAACAAACATATATAATTGTCTTCTTTCCCTGTGAAAAATGTATTTCTCTTTTCCTTTAATAAATGAAAACAGATCTCTGACAAAAGGTACTAAACATTAATTTTGTTTGTATCTCAGACTGATCTCTATGAGAACGGAAAAGTCCTGGAAGGGCCAGAGATCGTATCAAGCACTGCCTGACCCCGTGTGAGCAATAGGGCACTAGGAAATATTTGCATTGAAGTTCTTAAATAAAGACTGTGAACTATTGTCATTGACCCATAATTCTTAATACGCATGATAAATTAGTTAAGGTTAGAAATTTTAAACGAAAGGCTGTAGATTAAGTTAAAGCACATAAGATAAATTCAAACAAATTATCCATGCCTTAAGGCTATGTGCTAACCTTATTGGATCCGCTCACCTCAGTGTTAACCTATGGGGGAAATGTGTAAAGGATTGCTGCCTTGGATTGAAAGATTTTTTCTTAAATTCTACTCCGTAATAGAGAAAAAAAATTTCACCTTGGGGCGCTTTTCATTTAAAAAAAATTCAGATAATATTTTAAAATTTAAATCATTCGGAAAAAAATATGGTCTAGTGCAGGGGTTCCCAACCTTTTTCCTACATCGGCCCCCTTTTAAAAGAATGATTTTCTTCATCGATCCCCTGACATTTTTCTCTATAATATACAGCATACAGCATAATTACTTTACTATTAGCTTTAAACATTTGGCCATAAAAACGGTTCTAATTGTAGTATCGACTTAGTTTTTTTTTAAGATTTCTTACATTTCATTCTTTAAAATTAAATCATAATTTAAAAAATTGAGTTTTTTTTTCAAGGTTTTAAAGTGATCTCCACCCGTTAAGGTCCAGGATATTCCCCCAGCTCTACCTAGTGTTGGTACACAAATAAAAACCGACGGCGGCATTCGACACATATAAAAAAGCACCATGACATTCAACTTTAGATGCGTGGATCACTCCACCCTCTGCAAATCTGTATTTATACGTGTTAAAACCGATATTATTATCTAATAATTACATTCCTAAAAAATTAAATTAAATTTTAAAACAGAAGAATTTAACATCGACCCCCAATAGACCCCTGGAATACTATAGACCCTTTTTTAACTTCCATCGATCCCCAAGGGGTTCACCTGGACCCCGTTGGGAATCCCTGATCTAGTGTCTTTTAAACGCTCATCAATTTCTTTGGTAGACGAAATTTTTAAAATGAATCCTGTTGCAAACTGCAGAAAATTTCAGGCTATCTGAAAAAAACATTTTACTTGATTTTTAGCATTCATGTAGCTGTAAACAGTAGACAAATTTTCTCTAAAGGTTAACATTGAGGGGAACGAATCCAATAGGGTTAGTACACAGCAGCTTTAACACGCAAATCCCAAATTTTTCATTCCCTCAACCGTCCCGTCCCCCATGCACTGTAATTCTTAATTACTGTTGCATAATATCCCGGGATAAAGATGAGCTAAACATTACAATGACCACACTATCACCTTTCTCATATTCATAAATTTTTTTCTCAGCCTCAAAATACAGCTGGCCTTTAAAGGAATCAATCCTGAGACCTCCCGCGTTATGAGGACAGGCATTGCAATTATCAGTAATATTTGCGAGCTAGCATTTAATAAAATGTATGATCTGTACAAAAGCAATAGGGCCAAAATATTAAAAAGCTAATGAGGATATAGTATGAAGTCACATAATTGAGCAGCATTGTCCACTGTTATTCTCAGTATAATAAAATTTATTCTGTAAGAAGATATGCGGTATTTATTTACCCACAATATCTTCTCTATATCAGAAAGGAACTAAGAAACTAATAGAATTTTTTTTTCTGGCATCTTTAGAAAATAGCGGCTTGATTTATGAAAGAAACTGCGAGAACTGAGATGGGAGACGAAATCTTTTGATACGATGCCAGACAAAATCAATTTGTTGTATGTGAGAATGGGGAGCGAACGTTCCGTGAGAATGACACGATGTTTTCTGTAATTTTTATTTAAAGTATAATAGACGCACGCTTGAAATATGAGCTTAGATGGTTTCTCGGCATAGTCATGATTTATTTTTCCTATAACAGTTCGGTTTTTACATCTGAACTTCAGAAAGACTCTTACTTCGTTTTAAAAAAAAAATCAACGTTTTAGGGTACTAAAACCCAATGATACTCATTTCACTTCTCTGAATTAATCTCTTCGCTTTTATTTAATCTGTAGCTTTCTATTTCATACACGTTTAAAGGCTTATACTCATGTGCACACCAAAAAAAAAAAAAGAAGTAGAATGTGTTGGCAATAGTATTTAGCTCCCCGCAAAGGAGCTACTGAACTTTCGAAAGACTTATTTTATTCTCTTATTGTACTAAAAAATCTGCATTTGATGGGCTAACACATTCTTGCATGCTTTATATCTCGTATTATTACTGAATTACATTGTTACTTTTTGTACTTTTACCACACCATTCATTATATTTGTAGTTAGGAAAATGTCAATATTTTGGACTAAGGGTCTGTTCACATAGAATCCGTCAGCGTCAGCGTTACTCGTATTGACATATTTTAAACCAATCACAGGCCTTAACAATTCCGTTGCTAATCGTTCGGAAGTTTGTAATTGGTTAAATATATTTCAATACGAGTAACACTGATGCTGACGGATTCTATGTGAACAGGCCCTTAGTCTGCTCACTATACGTCTTTCGTGAGGACGTGCGGAAAAGCGATATTAAAAGACAAAAAGTAATTAATAATGATAGCATAAGCTCTACCATTGAGTTCGTCTCGAAAAAGTTTGGGAAAAACAAAAAGTAAATATGTTTAAGACAAATTTGCAATTTCGATAGGAAGAGTCACAGTTATGAGATGCTATGATGTGTGGGACTGTTTCCTGCCTTCTGCAAACAGAACTTGAAATTTGAGGAATTCTGTCCAGCTCTGTCGTACATGAACCACTAGTATTTTTGAATCAAGCGTAAAATGTGTAACTTCAATCATATATTTATTAATAAGCTGACTTATTCATAAAGCAAAACATTGTTTAAGATAGGATATGGCTTAGACGTCAAAGTCGATTTCTACAGATGCTTATACAGTATTTTGGAATAATATTTAATTTGCTTTGCTGACGACAGATATTTGATCTTAATAAATGCCCTTCTTTCAAAAATGACATAAAGAAAGTTTAAAAGTCCCTATTTTTTATCTCCCTTTATTATCCTCTATATTTTCAAACCCTCTCTGTAGGCATTTCAGCTAATCTAATGATTTATAGACCCATAAATATGACATACTCTATTAAAAAAGCTATAATACCTAAAAACAATTATACTTTTTCAAAATGAATATATTTCTCCTGACAAGAAATCTGTAAGTTACGGATCTTATTCTTATATAGTCATTTAACTACTCTTAGTTGCTTCACATCACACTACTCTTTCATAGCTGTATGAACTAACTATTAGAAGAACCCAAAACTCATTACTTAAAATTTTTAGCATAAGTTCACTTATGTAGCCTCCGATTCGAGGATCTAAAGGTCTATTAACAGCTAGGTACAAGTTTTTCTGAATAAACTTTAAATACAATGCAGTATGCTTGTATTCCAAACTTCACTCTTAGGGCCTGTTCACATAGGAGTCCGTTGCGTAGCGTTAAGGGAAAGATGACGTTGAGACGAAAATAAACCAATCATAGGCGTTAAAAATTTCATTGCTAATCGTTTGGAGGCATATGATTGGTTTATTTTCGTCTCAACGTCATCTTTTCCTTAACGCAACGTAGCGGACTCCTATGTGAACAGGCCCTTAATCTCAATATTAGATGCTGTGTGGATTAGATGTCAGGCATCTAGGCAGTTAAAAACGAGGCAGGTCATAGCTTCAAGCCATTGCGTAAATGATCTTGCTTTAAGTCTAGGTACGTTATCATACTGGTATCAACAGGACTCATCCCCAAAGCGTTTCCATAGACTCGGCAAGGCAAAGATGTCAAGAATGTCAAGGTTTAGGTCAACACTTTTATCCACCACAACCAGTGGGTTGAACTCATGCCCGTAAGACAGCTTGAAAAAAAAAGGTCCTCCAAACCTTAAATTGGAAATGCACAACCCTGTAAGTACTCCATGTATCCCTGGCCTTTCTCCCCACACGGCCATTAGACTGGCCTCGGCATTTTCATTAAAACCCACAATGCGGAGCTGAATTGGGAAGTCATCGGTTTGTTACTATACCATGCAATTGACTTATGTCGCAGGCCAGCGCATTTGACTGTGAGTGGTCTTCTGATGACTTTAGTAAATACAGAGTATGAAAAAGGAAGTATTTTCATGAGTTTAAATATTTCTTGGAGTTTAATACTTTCAATGTTATTCTTATATATACGACGATCAACAATTAGAGACGGGATACGAAGCTTATGAGAGCGGCCTTACGGCCATAAGAAAACTACGAAAATGATATCCTCTGCTTGTGCATTCAGAGTTCCCTCAGTTCCACTCACTCGTGCATTTGTTTGATAAACAATAATGCGTCAATTAGAAGCAATGGCTCTCCCTAGACTTCGACGTGCCTCATTGCATTTTTAGTTTGTTTTATGTCTGTAAGTGCGTTTTGATAATTTTAGAACATCATAGGTAATGATCGTAGGTATGTTCGTATACGTCATTTATCAATAAAAAAATAACTAAGATCCTCTCACTTATTCAGCTGAAATCCATTCTAATCCTCGTTTATTATTATGATGTTTTCTGCCACTATAAATGTGAAAGTGTTACTAACCCACTGATTCTAAAACGGCACAAAAAAACCTAATAAATTCAAATGAAATTCAGTTTCCGAAGGATAAAAAGGGGATATTTGTTTGTGGCAACTCTCCGAATCTACCTACAGTGACAAAAGAATATCGCCTTTTCCAATTAAATTTCTTTTGAATTCTCCAGATTATAAGATTATTCTTATATATATATATATATATATATATATATATATATATATATATATATATATATATATATATATATATAAATATACTAGCTGAAGTACCCGACGATGCCCGGGATTTTAAGAATGTTTGTTGTTAACCAAAATCAATTTAAAAATTAACACAGTATAAATAACATAAAAAATATATGTGAAATGTTATACACGTCTCAGAATTTCAGCCTTTCATCATTTTAATACTAAAATCTGAAAAGTAAAAATGTCAAATTCTCTAATGTTTGTTAACCAAAATTAATTTAAAACTAAGCACAGTATAAATAACATAGAAAAAAAACCTTGTGAAATCTATAAATATATAAATTTATAATAAACTCCTCAGAATTCAGCTAGAATTAGCCTTTCATCATTGGGGTAAAAAAAAGCTGCAATTACAGGTTCAGCAGAAATTTCCAATAGAACAATGATATGACTGCAGCGTTGCCTCTTAAAAAAATGAAGTGTTTGATTGAGGGCTGCAAACCATTCAACTCCACTCCACATTTAACTCCTATAAACATCCTCTACATATTAAATTCCTTTTCTCTCCATAATAAACTCCTCAGAATTTTGGTATATTCAGCCTTTCATCATAGTACCACTAAAATCTGAAACATCCTCTCCAGAAATATAAATTTATTAATTTCAATAATTAAACACACACAAATATATAAATTGAGCAAAAGTTTTTTAACCAACATTTGAATAATTCGTAAATGAAAAAGCATATGAAAATAAAGATAAGAACTTCCGGAATCGAAATTAATTACCCTTAATTTTTAATTAATAAAAAACCAACATAATATGAATAAAAACGATAGTTGCTTAAAACCATATGAAAATAAAGCTATTATAAAGATGATAATAATAAAAAAAGCATAAGAAAATAATGCTCGCGCATGAAGTTAACGTTACGATATAAAGATAGTAATAATAATATAAACCGCGTGCATAAAATATTTAGCTTTTCAAGCGAAATAAATTGATTTTTAGAAAAAAACTACTTTTAATCGAGAAATTAAAATACATTGCACAAAATTTTAATTTTACCAACTTTCCACCCTACAATTTACACCCTACTTCTTTTAAATAGGATGTAAATATAAAGTTTTAACAGCCAATTGAATGCCAGTTAAAAATAATGTGTGCGCATGAAGTTAACGTTACGATATAGAGATAGTAATAAAAATCTATATATATATATAAAACAGTTCCGTAACTGACTAACTGACTGATTGACTGACTGACATACAAAGTACAGACCAAACCGTTGAACCTAAAGGACTGAAATTTTGCATGGCGATTCTTCTTATAATGTAGGGGTGCACTAAGAAAGATTTTTGAAAAATTCTTCTTAGATTTTTTTAAATTAAATTTTTAATCTGTTTTTGTAACTTTTTTCAAGTTTGCATTTAAAATAATAATTTGAGGGTTGTAAAATTTATATCACGAAAAACATTCAAAAAATATTACATTAAAAAAATATCATCTGTAGATAGAAAGGGGAGAGAAAATTTAAAGAAATGTAAATTTATAATGTACTCAGGGAATGTATTATTGTGGTTCTATATCAGAAAAATAATAAAATACATAAATCATAAAATAAAAAATATACATTAGCATATTGGGCACGAAGTTGCGTATCTTTCATGTAACATCAAACTCCCTTCTTTTAATTCAAATGTTTAAAAAAATTTAAAAATAATAACATTTGAAAATTTCGCATAAGTTCATTTTGAAAAATTCATGTATTTCATATATATCTTATTTATTCTGCACTTTGTAAAAAAATAGAAATATGCCTGTCAAAAAACAGTAGTCAACTGCCCCAGAGAGCGCGTTGCAACGCTCTCATGTGTACGGTCTAATTCAACACAAAGGAACTCGAGGCGCGCTGCAATCGCGCGATCTGCGTGGAACTCTCCAAACGCGCGTTGCAACGCGCGTTCTAGTAGAAGAGAGCGTTGCATGTGTACGCAATCGTTTGATCAGTTGTATTTTTCAACGCGCGATGCAACGTGCATTAGAAAGCGCGCGTTGCAACGCTCTCATGTGTACATAGCCTAAAGGACTGAAATTTTGCATGGCGATTCTTCTTATAATGTAGGGGTGCACTAAGAAAGATTTTTGAAAAATTCTTCTTAGATTTTTTTTAATTAAATTTTTAATCTGTTTTTGTAACTTTTTTCAAGTTTCAATTTAAAATAATAATTTGAGTGTTGTAAAATTTATATCACGAAAAAGATCATAAAAATTCCTTTAAAATGAAATTCTTTTCGCATCTTTACCTCCATTTTCTAATTTTTGGTGAATTTTTAAAGATTAATTTTTACAATTTAATTTATTAAACGCTGATCATGTGATTTCTTTATCTGGTACTTTAAATAAATTTATCGTCACATAACAACGAAATAGACACAAAAAAAATTAAAATAGTGGCGCCATCTACTGTACGCTTGTGAATCGAGAGTTGTTGGTTATTTATTAATTAAAAATATTGGAAAGTTCTTGTGGATCTGTAAATATACATGTGGTAACAGTTTTAAAATTTATAAATTATCAACCTACACAGGTGATAATTTATCCGGCGTTGCCCGGGATTTTAAGAATGTTTGTTAACCAAAATCAATTTAAAAACTAAACACAGTATAAATATCATAGAATAAAAAGCATGTGAAATGTTATACACATGAATAAAAAGAAAACCCAACATAAAAAACCATAAATTTACAATAATTTCTTCAGAATTCAGCTAGATTTAGCGTTTCATCATTGGAGCAAAAAAACCCTGAAAAGTAAAGCATAAAATATATACATTTATAATAAACCACTAAAAGCTGAAAAGGAAAAATGTCAAATTGTCTTTAGGAAAGTAAAGCTGAAAAGTAAAAATGTCAAATTGTCGAATGTTTGTTAACCAAAATCAATTTAAAAACTAAATACAGTATAAATAACATAGAAAAGATTTAGCCTTTATCATTGGAGCAAAAATTCCTGAAAAGTAAAACATAAAATACATAAATTTATAATAAACCTACCAAAATCCATTAAAAAAATAAACACAGTATAAATAACATAGAAAAAAAAGTATACGAAATGTTATACACATTAATAATATGAAAAATAAAATAAAATAAAAATAATAATTTTTAAAAATAATAAAATAAAATAAAAATAATTTTAAAAAATAATAAATAAAATAATAATAATAATAATTTAAAAAATAATAAAATAAAAGCTGAAACAAAAAAGCCTCCATAAAAAAGCTGAAAATACAGGTTTAGCAAAATCCGTGCGATTCGTATTCGAACCCGCGTCGTGTAGTATAGTAAATGAACGCTCTTACCGAATGCACCACAATAACATGCTGGTGTATTGTGTAAATAGGAGAATATTTGTACTAAAATTACTGGAAAGTTGCTATGGGTTGGTGAATATACATGTATTTATGGAGTAAGAGGAGTTTTAAGTTAGAAATAAGTTAGCAGGATAGAAGCTTAGTCTTTAACTCTTCAATAGACACAAAGACATAAGCGAGGGGGGTTGCAGTAGCGATTAAAAATGATCTTGTGACACTTAGCGTGGTTGATTCGAATTTTCCATCGCGTGTGATAGTGTCAATATGCCGTTGGATCCGATTTATTTTAGAGTATAAAATCTGACTTGAAAGATTATTATTTTCATTTATTATTCTGGTTTAATATATAACTTGAAACTTTTTGATTTTATTATTTTTATCTTTTCGCTCGCTGTTTGCCAGCTAAGCCTAACGTGGACGCCATATTCAGAGTGGTGATTCCACAAAGTGTAACATCTTACATTTAGTTTCAAAATTTTTGGTTTTTTATTAATTAAAAATCAACGGTAATTAATTTCGATTTTTGAAGTTCTTCAGACCCTCGGCTGTTTTTAAAGACGCCTGTATGTAAAATTTCACGATCGTTGCTCCTAAGCTGTGGATTTCTATACAATTACAGAGATACAAACATTCATTTTTATATATTAGATATACATACATATATATATATATATATATATATATATATATATATATATATATATATACACTCATGGACAAAAAAATTAGCGCACCAAGAAGGAGTCGTCAAAATGAAGCGAAATTTTACATACGTAATGACTACTTTGATATAAGTAAATGATAAGAAAATCAAAGAAAAAGGATAATTTATTTCAGAGAAAAAGGCAAAAGAACGGAGGAGTTAATACTCCGTTGGACCCCCTCTAGCGCTAATGCTCGATGCGATACTATCGGGCATTGAGTAATACAAGTTCTGTATGATGTCTTGAGACATTTCGTTCCATATTTGCTGTAACCTTGCCTCTAGTTCGTTCAAACTCGTGGGATGCCCAACTCGTCGTCCCAAATGATCCCAGATATGCTCGATTGGAGACAAATCTGGGGATCGGGCAGGCCAAGGAAGGGTAGTAACAGTGCGGAGACAGTCTTGTGACACCTTTGCCGTATGAGGCCGAGCATTGTCTTGTTGAAAAATGGCTCGTGGGAGCCGTTGCATGAGTTGCAACACATGTGGTTGCAGGATTTCATGAACATACCGCTGGGCTGTCATGGTGCCACGGAACAATACTAGGGGTGACCGTGTATTGTAGGCAATGGCACCCCATACCATCACACCAGCTGTGGGAACGATGTGTCGCTGTACAGCAAAGGCAGGATTGAAGCGTTCACCACGGGCTCTCCACACACGAACACGATTGTCATCACTGCCGAGATTGAATCTGGATTCGTCGCTAAAGACGACCTGGTTCCATTCCGCTGCAGTCCAGTTTCCTCGTGCGCGGCAAAACTCCAAACGGAGGCGTCGATGGGTGGGCGTCAAGGGCAGCACACGTAATGGGCTCCGCGATACCAACTGTCCTTCAGCCAGGCGCCTTCGTATGGTTCGAGAAGACACAGAGGCCCCTAGTGAAGGCGCTACCTGTGCCTGGATGGCGGCCGATGAAGCAGTTGGCTGTACGCGTGCATTTCTTACGATGTGGCGGTCTTCTCGACGACTGGTCTGTCGAGGGCGTCCTGAGCCTGGTCTTCGTGTACATGACATCTCTCGGGGCCACTGGTCCCAACACCTCCTCACAACACAATCAGAGCGGCCTAATTGACGAGCTACTCGCCTAGCTGACCACCCAGCTTCCATCATCCCGACGATTCTGCCCCTCTCAAACTGCGACAACTGCTTATATTGTCTTCGAACACGGCGTAATGGCATGTCTATCTCAGCTCTTCCTTTGTAAATGGACGACATGTACCTTCCCCGACATGTACCTTCATTGCAAGTTTCGTTACGATCCCGCAATTATTTCTTGGTGCGCTAATTTTTTTGTCCATGAGTGTATATATATATATATATATATATATATATATATATATATATATATATATATATATATATATATATATATATATATGTGTGTGTGTGTGTGTGTGTGTGTGTGTGTATATATGTATATATGTTATGACCGTAACCAAGATTAAATTAAATTAAAGAAGTTTTACAGAAAACGACTTCCCCTCAAAGGAGACGACCTAAAATTGACCCCAAAAACAACATCTCCAAATTCAGAAATAAAACTTGCTGCAATAGAATTAAACTGAGGGAAGATGAAAAATAACACTTAAATTCAAATGACCAAAAAAAAGTCTTGAC
Source organism: Dolomedes plantarius (assembly GCA_907164885.2). Classification (NCBI taxonomy): domain Eukaryota; kingdom Metazoa; phylum Arthropoda; class Arachnida; order Araneae; family Dolomedidae; genus Dolomedes; species Dolomedes plantarius. Next base: position 83,630,543 of record OU015497.1, on the reverse strand, counting down.
AATTATATTTTAAACAATATTTTATTCAGACATTACATGATTTAACGTTACAATAATTATTACCCTTAAGACCTCATCATAAATTAAAACTACACTTATCCATTTCCTTATATAATATATATATATATATATATACATTAATCACAATGGTTACACTCACATATTACATAAGAATGGGTGGCTGGTGACCTGTAGCTATTTAACACTTTATATGAGCTCATAATAAATATAAAAAAATACATATTACCTAAGTTGATTTTAAGCTATATAAAAAAAGGAAGAAGAAGGAAGGAAAGGCAACATAGGAGAGCTCAAAGAAGGAAGGGTATGCCCCGTGGACTAAGGCCTCTTAGGATCTTTCGGAGCAAGCATTCTTTATGGATTCCAACTGGTGAAGCCCGGCATCTAGGACGGCAAAAAGGGTGACGATGTTCCATGGAGCTCCCGGAGAACCCGTCTGATTCTCCCAGCCCGATTACCCCTCAGGAGCAAAACTTTTCTTCACCCCCACTTCGCCTGAGCTGTATCAAGGGATACACGTAAAAGAGTGCCATCTCGCGCCGAGCACGGAGACCAGATGAATATTTCGAACGTTGATATTCTTTCATATTTGAGGAAGTTAAATGTCAAATTATTTTTTCATCGAATTATTTCTTGGTCATTGGTTGGATTTTATTCAATGACTTAATTGTTTTTTTTTTTTTTTTTTTTTTTTTTTTTTTTTTGCACGGCGGACTCATCCGTTCACAAATACTGTATTCTTCCGCGGGAGAGGCGGACGGTCCGTCAAGCCAGCGCTCGGGGAGTCATCAACATTCCAAAGATCTGTTACAGAGATCTCTGCTTCACCCCTATAACGAGGGCCCTGCGAATGTGAGAGACTAAAAAAGGCGCACAAGTACGTATTGAATTACTGCTTAGCAACAGAGAGAAAGAAGAGTACCAAAGAATTTACATAGTTTTAAGGGGAAAATGGAATACTAGAACATTTACCTTTAAACATGATAATTTAAAATTTTAACAACTCACCAGCCAGCCAACAGTACATATCAGCCACCTTACAATTTTTTTTTATTATTATTATTTTTTTTAACTTAAGCGCAACTGCGCACACAATAACAAGTACTTCTTACATTAAATAACAAATTTAAACACATAACCACTGCGAGGAGTGTTGAACAATACCAATACAATTCCTTAATTGTAGCACAACAACAGACTTAACTTCCAACTATTACATATTACAAGCAAACGCTCAAATATCCCTAAATGACAAGTTTGAGGGTTCTAAATGAACCGTAACATACACACACACACACACACACATATATATATATATATATATATATATATATATATATATATATATATATATATATATATATATATATATATATATATATATATATATATACATATACATATATATATACATATATATATATACATATATATATATATATATATATATATATATATATATATATATATATATATATATATATATATATATATATATATATATATATATATACATATACAGATGGTGGACAAAATAATACGAACACCTGTGAAATAATGGAAAATCTTTATTAATAGGGGGTTGGACCACCCTACGCGTCCGGTCGTCTGAAATAGGGTGAATGACGATTCATCTGACCATATTACCTGTTGCCACTGCTGTGGGGACCAGCCTTTGTGATCTCTGCACCATTGGCGTCGCTTGAAAGCATTAGTTGCTGTCACCAAGGGTTTACGAATTGCCACTCTGCCATAAATGTTCGCAGCATGAAGTTCCCTTTTGACAGTTTTTGTTGAAACAGGGTCCTGGAGATGACTGTTTATTTCGGATGTTATCTCGGATAACGATTGCTTGTGCTTTCGGGCTACTATGAGCTTCAAGACCCGTCTATCCCTATCAGCAAGCTTGGACTTTCGGCCACTGTTGTGCTTTGAAGACGTCGTCTTACCCTCTTTCGTGTACGCTGTCATAACGGCTGATACCGTACTCCTTGCAAACCCCAAAAGGTTTGCTGTGTCCGTAACCGATGCTCCACTTAAACTCGCTCCAACTATCATTCCTCTTTGACAGGTCTGACATTTCAACTTATCACAGACAGTTCGATAGAAGCATGCAACGTAGGTGACTGCTGTTGAGAGACTGATACCTTCCTCTTCACGCTCACTAGGTGGCAGACTTCTGTTGCAGGTGGCGCGGCTGTACTGCAGGTGTGAAATACGTCATACTTTTTCACAGGTGTTCGTATTATTTTGTACTCCATCTGTATATACACACATATATATATATATATATATATATATATATATATATATATATACAGTGGACTCTCGTTAATTCGAACTCAAAGGTTCCCGGAAAAAAGTTCGAATTATCCGATGTTAAGAGAAAATATATAACTTTATAAGTGTATCAGTGAAGAAGAAAAATCTCCTAGTACGTATAACCCCAGAAAATATATTATACTATGTTATCTAAAATTAACATATTAAAAAGCAATACAGACTTGCTTTAATCATAAAATGAAACAGAAGATATACAGTAGAAAGTAAAATTTAACTAAAAATACGAATTACACTTTGGGGACAAACTGTAAAATGGATGTTTGGTTTTGTTTATGATGCCTACATTGTTCAGCCAACTTCTCGATTTGAAGTAAACATTTCAATTCATTTTCAGGTAGGATTCAGGAGGAAGGTTCCTTCTGAATAAATGCTTTCAGAGTTTTAATAGAGTCCATTATGGCTTTGTCCATTATAGCCGAATTAAAAATATCTTTCGGGAGGTAAGTAGAGAAAAGCCCTGTCAATTTCCTTCCGAAATTAGTGCATACTTCTTCATTTACATCAGAGCTTTGGCCACATACAGTTTGATAAGAAATATTGTGCCTTGACTTAAATCGAGAAAGCCATCAATACTGCATTTAAAATCTTCTATACCCATTCAACTTGCCAATTCATCAGCCATCGTCAGCACGAGGGGTCCATTTATCGGAAAATTTCGAGATCTAATATCCTGGAACCATAGCAGTAGAGATTTTTCTAGATATTCTTGGGATGCATTTCTCATGCGTTTCCTTCCTCTAGCAAATTTTGATTTTTCCCATGAATCTAAAATTGACTCCTTGTTTTTCAAATAAGTTGACAAGATATTTTTTTAAAAATTCCATAGTCAGCTGCTAACTTTGTTTTACATTTGCCATTCTCTACTCTCTTTAAAATTTCTACCTTTGTCTCCAAAATTAGGTTTATGTACTTTCCACGTGTAGACATCCTGTATTTTTACACTTTCACATCACACACTGAGGAAGAAAAACTTGTTCACATTAACTTGTCTGCACTGCAGGCATAACTGACGCAGCTCCCTAGAATCTGTAATAAAGACTGGTTTATCTGAAATTCTAAGAAAATCGATACAAATAACGGAAAATCGCTTTGTTTGTTAAGCACTGATAAGGACAATAGCCACTAACGTTTAGCGGAAATGCAATAGTCTAGGAATGCAGGCATGTGCCTCTTTACATAGAAAAAAAATACAGGTGATTTTGGCACACAAAATAATAAATACAGCGTGTATTTTCCCCGTTAATTGAGGAAAAAGAAATTTTTTTGTCAAATTTTTAGTTCGAATTAACCGAATTGATAAAAATTTAGTTCGAATTAATGAGATAGTTTTAACATTAACTCCAATACAAGTTTTTTGGGGCCTTTGGATATGTTCGAATTAACCGAAAGTTCGAATTAACCGAGTTCGAATTAACGAGCGTCTACTATATATATATATACATATATATATGTATATAAGTATTATTTACTACATTGGAACCTCGATCTATCGTTTTTCAAGGGACCGATTGCACTGAACGATAAATGCTAGAAAACTATGGATTCGGGATCATAACAAAGAAATATTATCGTCGGGTTTGGATGAAATAAACGACACATACGGGAAAACGATGATTCGGAGAACCATCTATCGAGATTCCACCGTAACGACATACATACAGTAAAACTTCTGTATGGCAGCTGTAATGATTCTGAAAGAAAGTAGCCGTTTTGAGGGGTGGCCGTCTAAAGAAATTTCACTGTATACATAATATGGAAAAAAATAAATTGTAGAGGAAAAATCAGTATTATCGGGAGAAAGTATATCTAAAGCTGATATCTAGTATATTTGGCCTCAAAAGGAAAGATTAGAATTTGTGATGAAAGTCATTGAAAATAAAACTCCTCACATTACCTGGCTAATTTGGTCTGTTGCATACCTGTCTTGAGGTTTGGAGACCCTGGTTCGATTGACGGATTCTGCAGGAGGCTGTTACAATGTATTTTAAATTTTTAATTCTCATAAGTTTCTGATAGGTTCTGGTGAGTTTCTGATAGACTTACCTTTTAAATGTCAAAATTAAAGGGAAAATATGCAGTTTTAAAGAAATAGCTCCCCAGACGTGATCAGATACCCAAAGTTTCCTTATTAGGATTATATTAAAATTTGAGCAGTTGAAACACTCCGTTATGAGCTATTATTAAACACAAGAGAAGAAGGGATAGTAGTTTATTAACCTCGGTACCTTACTCATTTTCATAAACAATAGTAGCTGTTATTAAATTTTATTTTACAGTTGTGAATGAGCATACAATCCTCCAAGAGGAATATTATATAGCGTATTAGCGAGAAAATTACTTTCCCAAAATAAAATAACACATAAATTTGAACAAACAAACAGTTGTAAAAGAAGACTGGAGTATCTCAAATCGAGGTTCATGTTTTTTATAAAACTTTTTTTTTTCTTTTTTACTTTCGAAAATCTAGAGGTTTTTGTCTGTTTACAGTCTTTCACATCTCAAAGAAATGTTATCTTAATGTAATTAACTTAGATACATTGGAATTTTTCTAGAGTATGATCACAAAGGGATACTCACTTAAAACACTTGTTTGAGTATATCACTTAAAACGTTCAGCTCAACAATAAGGAACAATAAAGAAAAAATGAAAAAGTAATTTATACTCAGTAAAACGCCGATATCTAACTTAGTTAGTGAACTGCAATTGCGGTGAGATGAACAAAATTCTCAGAAAAAAAAATATCCTAAAAATACTTTGTATATTGTTGTCATCTCAACTCTCCCAAAAGTAAAATTTAATGGGACAGTTGTCATGTGTTATGAATATTGCCCTTAAAAACTTCTTATCCGGAAAACTGAAAGTTAAGACATTTTCTGTACGAATGCACATTTTCCAGACAGATAAATTAAATTATTTCCCACCGAAGTTAATAACAGAAACCCGGAAAAATGGAATACGGAAGCAATATCGTCAGAAGTGCGATTCTCAGAGCGGCTAACTTATTAGATTCCATGTGCAATTCTCAGTACGTCTATTGTGCGATATTTTTAGAGGGAAATTATATATTTATTGTTTTATGCTTAAAGAAGTTTTAGAAGATTATTTATTTTCAAATATGAAATATTAATGTTGTAATAACTGTCTCTACAGACGGTATATAACCCGGGGCTTCTAACTACGGGCGTCGAATTCAATTAACTGAACTCTGGGGATGTTGGGATGAATGTTCATTTTTCAAACTCCATTCCTCAGGATTTTATCCCTTCTTTTTTGAGGCCAACAGCACGGAAGTTGGCGTGCACACATTTTTATTTTATTTTTTAATTTATTTGTAAATTTTCCGACAAAAATTACTTTTTTCCTCCATCATGAATATACAGGGTCATCGAAAAAGGTGTCCATGATTTCAGTTGTGTACACCTGGAACAACAATCGACCTATCGGATTTTGCGTAGCAGAAGATGGTATGTTAACTCTGGGAGTTTTGTTTTTGCACGTCATGGTGACCGTGACTGCTCTGAGGGCATGCGCCGATGCTGTGACGTCACGCTCAGGCCCTGATATTCCATTAGGCCCACTAGGCCCAGGCCTAGGGGCCCCCGAATGTTGGGGGGGGGTCCCCAAAATTTTTATTTAAAAGAAAAAAATTCCCAAATTCAAATAATTTTTTTATTTTACCTTTTTTAATATTTTTTTTTATATATCCTTTCAAATTTGATTGATTAGTTCATCATATGCATAGTTCATCATATGTATGTTATAGTGTATATAAAGGAATAATAAGTTTTTCTGGTTGCATTGTATTGGTGTTTTAATGATGAAGTTAATATGTTGTATTTTGTTATTTGATAATGTTCTAGGCTTCTATGCTTCAAATAGCCAATTCTTGGTAAAATGGTACTTTCGCAATGATTCATGATTATTTTTTTTTTGTGTGTGTGTCAATTTTGAAATTTGAAATTTTTGAAATTTTACACCCACATCAGTGTTAGCCCCCCCCCCCCCCTTCTGAATTGTGCCTGTAGTCGAGAATTTTCTAAATCGGGCCCTGGTCACGCTTCCTCCTACATGGGTTTTGACGTTGGATTGGTAGGAACGGTGCAATTTTCTGACCATCAAAAATCCCCGATTTGAACTCTCTAGACTTTTTTTTTCTATGGGATTACCTGAAAAACATTGTGTAAGCTGAGAAGATCCGGGACCTACGCCATTTATTCGACAGAATCACAGCTGAAATAACGACTGTGACTCCTGCTATGATCTCTGCCAGAATGAAGATTGACTATCGCATAGATGTGTGCCGAGCGCTGAGGGGTGCTCATATCGAAACCTTCTAGATAATGTCCAAAGCTTAATTTGCTCCTGTATCTTTTGGTGAAAAGGTAAATACCATGAGTTCTATTATATGGTTCTTCATTTCACGTTGCAATCACGGACACCTTTTTCGATGCCCCTATATTTTTACCACCATAATATGATTTGGTATTCTACCAACTGAACTATCCCTACGATTTGAAAAACCCCCATTTTCCAAATTCACTTTCTCAAAATGTTAATGTAGTTTTCCCCGAGGCATTTGGTTTATTAATTCATTTTAAGGAGTGATGACATACCGAAAGCACAGAAGTTTTTTAAACATACCCAGCTCATCGTTTGTTGTTTAAAAAAGAGCTTAAGTGGCATTTGCGAATGACTCATAAAAATGCATATTTTTAAAAGTATTTACTCTAGCAAATAACTTGAAATCAAATAACATAATGACTTATTTAATTGAAGCCGATTGTCAATATTATACAACAGAATGCCAATATTGTTTGTTATTATCCTTTCCTTTAAGCAATACGTTTTAATCCCCTCCAATCTTCTTTTAACTCTGATGTCCCAAAGTTAAGCAAAATTCGTAAAACGAACAAAGTGGTGAATTTATGAAATACACTGCTGGACACTGTAAATGCAACACCCTGAAGGAAACATGCAAATAACATTAAATTTACAACATGCATTAGCGGAGGTGAGATATGCAAATGATTAGAATTTCAGCGCAGACGCACATCATGCGCGCCTGTGGCGCCACTTCAAAGCGCTATTTAAGGCTTGGAGATTTCGACGATTTCAAGTTCGGCAATTGTGTTTTTCCTGTGGTTTTTTCAAAAGAACGATCAATTATGCCTCGTCGAAAACAGCGATCATCTTTTGATCAAGTATCCGAGTTCGACAGAGGAAGGATAGTGGCCTACCGATATTGTGGATTATCTTTCAGGGAAATCGGTAGTCGTGTTGGACGAAACCAAACAACTGTAATGCGGATATGTGATCCTTGGATGCAGGAGGGTACGACGGACCAGCGTGTTCGATCGCATCCACCTCAGCGCACCACTTCACGTGATGACAGGCAAATTGTGCGCATGGCAGTGACGGATCGCTCAGTCACACCACGAACCATAGCACAGCACATGCAGTCTGTAACGCATCATCCAGTGTCACCGCGTACTATTCGACGCCGTTTACAGCAGAGTGGTTTGTTCGCAAGACGTCCATTGTTTTGTCTACCCTTGACTCAGAACCACAGACGTCTCCGCCGCCAATGGTGCGTTGACAGAAAGATGTGGACGGCAGAATGGAATGAAATTGTCTTTACTGACGAGTCACGCTTCTGTCTGCAACACCACGATGGTCACATTCGAGTTTGGAGACACCGTGAAGTGAGGATGCTGAACAGCTGCGTTATGCACCGCCACACTGGTCCTGCATCGGGTATTATGGTATGGGGCGGTATTGGATATCACTCTCGCACACCTCTAGTACGCATTGCCGGTACTTTAAACAGCCAGCGCTACATCTCCGAGGTGTTGGAGCCAGTTGTCCTTCCTTACCTTCAGGGCTTGCCCACAGCCATATTTCAACAGGATAATGCGCGACCACATGTGGCACGCATTGTCCAACGGTTCTTCTTCAATCGCCAGATTGAATTGCTTCCCTGGCCGCCTCGCTCTCCGGATCTTTCGCCGATAGAAAACATGTGGTCCATGGTTGCTCTACGATTGACCCAGATTCCATCCCCAGCTGCCACAGCAGATCAACATTGGCAACGTGTGGAAGCTGCTTGGTCTGCTGTACCCCAAGAACTCATCGAAAGTCTCTTTGAATCAATGCCGAGGCGTGTGGCAGCGGTGATCTCCAACAATGGCGGCTACTCTGGCTACTGATTTTGGCAGGAACCATACTTCACAGAAGTCTATAAATTTAATCATTTGATACTTGGTCAACATGTTATCTACAAAATAAATTTTGTTGTGATATCTCTTGTCTTTCTTGGTGTTGCAATTTGGGTGGCCAGCAGTGTAGAACAGGAGAAATATGCATGTAGATTGTCCTCAGACCTGAGCTGATCACTGATCACTATGCATGTGCAAATGTTTAAGATGTATGATGAGATGTATATCACAACTTCATAGTTACAGCTGAACATTGGAATGCATAGATAATTCCGGTTCCTGCAATACCGACATGGAAAGGGGTGTTATCATTTTTAAGCAATAACAGATTAAAGCAAAAATAATTTTTAAAAATGACTATTTATATTCAGTCTTTTGAAAGTAGAACTAACGAAACTGTGGAATGAGGACAATCAAACACACAATTTTCTAAGCCTTGAATGTATCACAATCTGTAATCTCCAGACTTTGGCACTGACGACGTTAGACAACACATATAAAGTCTTCCAATCCTTAATCTCCATAGCAAGACCACTATCTGGCAAGCATCAACTGCCCGACATCACGTGACGATGTCTTCAAGGAAACTTTCTGGACAACTGTTGATAGCTGCCTCAGAAGCAGTTGCATCCATACAAACTGTGTGCAGCAGTGGTTTTCAACATGGGGATCGCGTCCCTTGGGGAAGCCTGAGTGATACTCAAGGGGAGAGGGAGAGGCGTAGGATTTGAAGGTCATCCAAAGAAGGGCGTAGATATAATAAGGTTGAGAATCTCTGGTTTACAGGATGTTCAGGAAACTGGTCTCTAAAACACACGTCCGGCAGTGTGATTTAGAGGCGCGTGTTTTAAAAACCAGTTTCCTGAACATCCGACTCTAGTTGCCCACACCCAACACGTTATAATCCCTTTACCCTAAACCCTAACCTCCCTTTACCCTACAACAGCAAACACGTTTTAATTCCCTTAACATCACAGGAAGGGACTATCAGGGGAATGATGTTTATGTAGAGAGGGCTGCATAATTTTGAACGGTTACACAAAGCTCTAAATATTCGTCCGATGTATTATAACAGGAACATTTCGTTCAGCTCTTTTGAGGTGTCGTGAATTCCATAATCATAATTCTTGCAAGCGGTTTCAACAACTTTAGCAGGTCAATAGTTTTCTTCAAAAGAAAGATATCCATTGAAAATAGTGGCCATCAAGGTTATCGGATATGAATCCCACTGAGCATGCGTGGAATGCAATAGATTCACCAACTTCATCTCACCAGTCCCCATCAAAGAAGCCGAAAACAACTGTATTGAAAAAGTATGACTTAAAGCCCTCAAACTCACGAAAATCTTCATAAAAAGTGTGAAAAAATCCAGAGGCTTGAGTAGCTATAAATGATATCTACAACCCTATATTATTGCCCTTTTACCAGTATTTTTAAAAAAAAGTTTACTCGAAAAAAGGAAAATCGCGATTTCTATCTTATTAATTTTCATACATAAAATGAACGATCCCCGCATTTATTTATTTATTTATTATTATTATTATTATTATTATTATTTTTTTTTTGGGGGGGGGGTTCTTGTACATACATTATCTTATTCCCTATCCGCACCATGTTTCCTTCCATTCGGACTTTTTGTTTGGGAAGTATTCAGAAGTACTTAGGGCAACAGCGTAATAGTTCTAGGAGTATCTTTATTAGTTATGGTTCTCAGTTTAAAGATGTCTCTTTCCCGCGTTGAAACTCCTATCTATAATATTTTCTATTTTTCTGGCTTGATATAGTTCTATATGATATCCTTCCAGTAAGGCGCCGCTGGAGTCTTATTGGGTGCGTGTATAAATATAGAGCTAAAAGAATCAAACCTAATTTTGCCGTTGATTGCAATCAAGATTTCATCGATTCATCTCGTAAAAGAGGAAAAACTCAGTTGTGTATGAACATAGCTCTAAGGGCCTGTTCACATAGGAGTCCGTGCGTAGCGTTAAATAGGAAAGATGACGTTGAGACGAAAATAAGCCAATCATAAGCGTTAAAAATTTCATTGCTAATCGTTTGGAGGCCTATGATTGGTTTATTTTCGTCTCATCGTCATCTTTTCCTTAACGCAACGCAACGGACTCCTATGTGAACAGGCCCTAAGGGTCTGTTCACATAGAATCCGTCAGCGTCAGCGTTACTCGTATTGAAATATATTTAGCCAATTGCAAACCTCCAAAGGATTAGCCACAAAATTGTTAGGGTCTGTGATTGGTTTGAAATCTGGCAATACGAGTAATGTTGACGCTGATGGATTCTATGTGAACAGGCCCTTAATCATCTCTTCACCTCGTGTTTACAAATACCGAGGAGCTTAAATATATGAATCCATCTGGATATTTAACTAATGAACTGATCGACTACCGCATAAAAACACAGAGAGGGTTTGAAACTCATCTTTCGGTCTCAAAAATTTCTTTGTGAGACAGGGCTTGTTCACATAGGAGTCCGTTGCGTTGCGTTAAGGAAAAGATGACGTTGAAACGGAAATAAACCAATCATAGGCGTTAAAAATTTCATTGCTAATCGTTTGGAGGCATATGATTGGTTTATTTTCGTCTCAACGTTATCTTTTCCTTAACGCAACGCTACGAACTCCCTTAGCGTGACTCCTGAAAGCTTAATTGAGGGTACACATCCTTTCAAGGTAAGGAATTCAATTATTAGCTATAAGATTATCAAATGGATTGATATATATCAGAAAAGCTTTGCTTTTACCCTTTACAGTCGGGCTAAAATTTTGTCATCAGCAAATACTTTGGATCCACGATGCATATATGATTTCTCAGTTCTCAGATCCTATGTTTTCATCCTTCCATTACTTAATAATTCCATATAACCTAATATTTCGGCACTGAAATATGATGAAAGTTTGAAAACTTTATACATTCCCCCCCTGAAGTCAACGTATAAGTTCTAAATTCATGACAGCGAGTATGAATCTGCTAAAGTTCGCTGTGACTTTTGCTGATTCGTATGAATTTTAATTTTTTTTCTCCTCTAAAATTTTAATTATCAATTAAATGTTTATTTTGATGAACAGCAACATCAATCATTAGTAATTTTCCCAGTTAACACTTTAATTTTTCTTGAAAGTCTGTCCTCGCTTTCATCCACCTTTTTATTCCTGCTTTGAGTATTAATTTACTCCAAAGATTATTTATTCGAAAATAATAACTCGAATGGTTATTTAATCTTTGATTAAATACATTTCTATTTCAAAAGTGTATATACTAAAAAGTTACGACTGTATAGGAAAAAATTAAATTAATTTATTTTGGGGATCAATGTTTGATTCTTTTACGTGGACGAAGGAAGAAAACAACTATTTGTCTCTGAGAGATATTGAAAAAGAAACTAGTTTATTTTAAGGGTTTTACCGAGAAAGCAACTAAGTTTTTACTTTAAAAAACAAACTTGAAATTTATCACTTGTCTTAAACGTCTGCAACTTCTTCCATTTATTCGAGTAGTATTTCTCTTTTGACGATAGGTAGCGCTCTACGTTAGCGAATCTTTTAAGTGTAAATGACGTCATCCGTAACGAGGCTATCTAAGTCTAGTGCAAAGTGATTGCCAATGAATTTTACGTAAAGTATGCACATTGCTCTTGCAGCAGAGTATTGCTGTTAAGTGTTTTTAGGTATCGCAAGTGGACTTGATACCTTTTTAGATCTGAATTTTACCTACAAATTTATCAAGAGTGGTGTATTTAGCGTGTGCTTTATATCGTATACTGTGGACTATGTAAGGGATTATAATACATTGTTGTAACTACTTCCTGGAATTTATTATTTTGGGAGAGATGTCAAGTTGTGTGTAGTAATACCACACCAACGTCATCAGAGCCGGATACATATTTTAACTTGCCGGTTTAAGTGTCACTGGAATATTTTACATATTATTATAAGTTTTTTATGAATATTTTGTTAATTATTTGTTATAACTTAAATTAAGTCAGACAGAGAAATATTTCGTGTTGTTACTTTTGACAGCTGATTTTGACATATATAAACCATAAAGTTTTTGCTCAATTGTCACTCTCCCAAGTGTAGTAGTCAACCTGATGTTACATAACAGCGTGTTGGCACGCTGTTTTCGTTGACAGCCTCTGTAACCTTCCACTCAAGTTGTGTTCACAGCGTCAGATCTGAATTTCTCCAATGATAACTGCAATGGTTGCTGGATTTTATGAGCCCAATGGAAACGAAATCTATCCTCCGGGAACTGATGCATATGGGGAATACTGTTATGGTGTTCAAGACATTTGTAACCATATGCCATGCACTTTCCATGGTGAGTTATATTTCCATTTTTACACCCCTAAATAAGTATGCATTATCGTTAACTTCTGCCGTTTGTAAATATTGATAATGGGTGTGTTCAGATTTAATTTTTAATTTAGCTTAAATTTTAAGTTCACTGAAGTATTCGCTTTCCACAAATATTCGGACCTTTAATTTATGTTTCGATTTCGTTAAATGCACTAAGTTGACATCCCGAATTCGTAAGACAGAATATGTGAGCAGTTAGGCAGAAGACTAAAAGAAGTGAATGCATACCATTACTGACAGATACATGTTGTTGTACAGTTAGAACGTCATTTTTTTTTTCATATAACTGAAATTTTGAAACTCTGTACTGCTATCTATCAAAGGGCTAAGTTGCCCATGTATTGAAAAAAATATGTATACAAACACTTGATTTTTCTGTTATAGAAAGTGTGGGAATGTTTTTTTAGAACGTGCTTTGTTTACTCAAAGCTTGATATATACATTTTTAATTGTAATGACAAATGTAACGTTATTTTCGCCAGGCTTACTACTGTGTTTACCTAAAGTAAGAAGCGAGTGTCTAAAAAATTTAATTATTAAATTAATAAAAAGTTTATTTCATATAAATGCATGGATTTAATTGCATGAAATATAATGCATTCAAAATTCAGAGTTGTAGTATCAGTATTTTGATATTGATTATAGTGTTCTCTTCTCTAAGAGATTATCATCAGTGATTAGGTACATGCCTTAAATTTCATATATGAAATCACTTGAAATTTATAACATGGTAATTTATCCATGGATCACTTGTTTCTCATGACGTGTAAAAGAAGTTAAATGATAAATTATGAGGAGGAATGGACTGAGAAAATCGCAAAGTAAAATAAATATAACCTTCAAACATTCAGTATAACTTTCAAACTTAGCTTTACATTCAAAATTAGCTTCTAATGAATCTAGCTAATGTGACAGTATAGTGTCTGGGATTGTATATTTTAGAAGAACTTGCATATTTCATGAAAATTTACTGAGATTTTCTAAGATTACCAACTTGGGTATTATTTAAAAATGGTATCTTTGTGTGTATTAGGTTTAGCTTAAGTATGAAAATGTAATAGCATCATCTATGTTGTACTCCATAAGGTTTAAAGAATGTAATATTTTAAAAGTATAAAATGTATGTTACGGGGGATATAAAACATAAGTGGTTAGAAAAAACAAATTTGGTTTAAATGTTTTCTTGATAATTTAAAGTGTTTTAATGAACGTTATATTTGTAGATATTTAAGTAAAAGAGATCTTTTTAAAAAATATCATCCTGGAAATACCTTGTATGTTGTCACCTCAACTCTCCCCAAAACAAAATTAAATGCTGAGAACATTAGTTCCACTGCTATTTTTCATCCTCATCCCTTCACCCAGAGGTCAAATACATCTGTAAGAAATGGATGTTTTCCCTAAAAAGTATTTAGGTTGTTCTAATGAGTGAAAACTTGAAATATTGACTACAAAGAAAGTTAAGTGTAGGAGTTTGAGTTAGATATTGTGATTTGCATGCTGTGCATGATATAAGACATGGGATAAAAGTCAATATTAAATATCTGCTGTGAATTTTGTTCACTGTTAGTCACCATCGATATAGAAGATAATTACTCACACATGTATGAACTTCCAAATGTAGAGATCATTTTAATGTTGTGCTAGAATGTGATAGTGGTACAGTATAACCTTTCATGTAAATAAATTCTTAAAAGTACTTATTGTCTTTTAAGTCATGCTATTGGTCTCTATTCTAGTACGTCCTGCAATGATGGATTAAATTATTTTTGATAGAAAGATGTCTTAAGTATTCAAAGTATTTATTTTTCCTAGGTAGTAATAGCAGCTGATAAGTAATCAAATTTAGTTAAAATTCGTTCAAACTGCTTGGGAAGTAGTAGCATAGTTTAGTGAAGAGCAAAAAGATTAATTTCAACACCGGTCAATAACTGTTTGTAGTGAGCATGTTTTAAAAATTTGGTTAACATTTGACTATATAAATACAGTTGAATTTAATAATTAGCAAATACTTTTAAAAGAAGCTCTGTGATATGGAGACAATATATTCATCTTTGGTTTTGCTGAAATGTATAATTATCTTTCTATTATTATATCTCAATGTTATTTAAAAGTGATTTTTACGTATCTAATATTTTGTGTTGAATTATCTCTTCAGTAGTATTTTTATAGAAAATAAGCTTAGGAATTTTAATGAAATGCAAAATCAATATATTTATTACTATATTAATAAGAAGGTGTATAGTGAAGGGGATCCCCTACCCCAAAGACCCAAAGCTGTTCTTCTATATCTACAGCAAACATTGAAAGTTGTTTTTTGCAGCAGCTGTTCATTATTTATGAAGTTCAACATCTCACATAACTAAAAACCTGGTTCCATCACTAGAACTAGTCGAGAGAGAAAAAAAATTAATCTTATTTTTTAAAAATGGTATAAAATCCTTTAAAATATATAATTTTTGAACTAGCAAAAGACTAAATATTGGGCTAACAGTTTACAACCTTCATTTTAATTTAATTTTTTCAAAAATTTATGGAACTAAATATAAGCAAGTAAAAGGGGTACCAAGAAATGAAAATTTTTTTTAGAATTTATATGTATAAAAGTATTCACTTTTCACGTCACACTTAACATGTAACTAGTTCTTTACGTGGTCTATTTAAAAGTTTGGTGATCATATTCTTTTTCTACAAAAAGGAATTGTCATTGTGTCATACGAATGCTGATTATTAATCTTGCTTTACTTGCTTTTTCATCACTTTGTAATATCAGACTGACGTATACATTCAAAATTTCATTGTAGCAGATCCTTTACATTTATATCCAAGTATTAAACATTTCTGTTTACCCATAATTTCTGATTTTTTACTTTTTACTGACTTAAGGATTAAAAAACAATTTTAGTAATATTTGCCAAAATCTTCAGATTTTATTTCGACATAATTCTATTTTCCCTATATTTGCAAGTCATTTCTCCGTTGAAAATCAGATCTAAAAGATTCTTTACAAAAACTTAGAGAAACTATTCTTCAATAAAGAAAAAAAGTGAAAATTTAATAATGTTTAGATTGGAAATTAACTGATACCACTAAAATTATTTCAAACAGCAATGCGAATGTAACATATCATTGCAGAGGAGCCATTTATGTTTTAGCAAAACATATTGAAAGCAAGCAGCAGGGGTACTATATGGATTTTTAAAAAAGCTAACTACTCACAAATCGTTTCTTATATTGAAAAATCAAGACTTTGGCTTTCCCTTGAGCTTTTGGTATAGCTTAAGCATTTTCAAATTAATAAGAAGTGAAATTTCTTGATTTGAAAAGAATTTATCATAAATGCAGTTAGTTCATAAAATGTGTCAAATTTTAAGAGTGCTGAAGTGAAACTATTTTTGATTATTTAATTTTGACAAATTCCTTTTCAAAAGCATCAAAAATGCTAATTCATCCATAAATTTCAGAGTATTTTCAGGCTTTTGAAAAAAGGGAAGTATAGGTAATTCGTAAAAAAAAATAAGGAAAACAGCAATAAGGATTTTAAAAATATGGGAAGTTATTATACTATATTATACTATACCACGGGAGAGGAAACCCCCCCCCCCCAAAAAAAAAAAAAAAAAAAAAACCTTACAGGCTGTGTCATCTGGAATGTATAATGTCACAGGGGTAAGTTAAATTTTAGTGACCTTATTGCATTCTGTGCCTTTAGGTTGTGGTTTTTTTAAATTGTAAGGAAACCTTTGAAAGATTGATACAATATAATTGATCAAACAGAAACTTTCCATTAGTTCAATTGTTTCTCATTTCATTGATGTGATTGGACATAGTTTCTTTTCTCCTTCGTAAATTGTTTTTCTAGAACATGTTGCTATTAAAAAAATGTGAGTCTATTAGAGAAATATTGAAATAAGGGATGAATAATGATCTTCCATTGAATGCATGTTATTACCACATCAAAGATTAAAGCATGTGGGTTTCTGACAGCAAGAAAACCAAATTAATTTCCTTGTAAATGCTGTACCTATTAGTATGCCGTGGATGACCAATGATTTCACTTCTGAGTGTAAATCAGTCATGGTGTATTAGTATTGACATTAGACCTAATTGGAGGTAAGATGTTTATCTAAAGGTGCAACTTAAATTTTTACTTTGTCTTTCAAATGGGCACAGTAAAGTTTTTTTAGACACTTTGTTGAAAAATCAAACACTGGCTTAGTTTTACTGTACAACTAGATGATTCAATGCATTCGCAAGAATTGCTATGCTTGTAAAAACAACTTCTTTAAATGTAACCAGTTTAATTTTCAATGGTATATCAATGTACAAAAATGTAGTGAAAAGAATTTTTAACTTTCCTGTCAGTTTTACTGCATGTTTTTATGGAATCATACATTATACAAAAGCAAAACTAGAATTTTTCGCCTGTGGGTCTTTAATGATAAAATGATTTTCCTCTTTCACAAAATTTTAAATTGTCAATCCATAAATTAAGGGCTGTTGCATTTATAGGTGCACTGGGCAGTTTAACAATTTTTTTTTTATAAAGGTAGTAATTTTTAAAAAAAGGCTGAAAAGTAATCGATATTTTCTGTTTATGATCTTGTGGTGCATGCTGTTTTACAAAATTTTTACTCCGTATTGATGTATTAAAAATATGTTCATTAAATTAATGGAAAATTTAGAGGATTAAGAATTTAGTTGGTAACGTGAGATACCTCTCTCAAATTCCAGCGAGAGAAAAAAAAAACAGATATTTTTCGGTACTTACAGCCAAAACAGGTACGAAATGTCATCTAGAAAAATTAGAATTCACAGATTTTTTAAAAAAAAGTTATTCAAAAATGTAAGCAAAGGATAAAAAAAAAAATCTTAAACTGCAAACGTTGAACAGGATCGGCTGTGTCGAAAATGCTTTAAAATTACTGTTTACAAAATCTGTTGTTTCATACCGTACATATTTCACCGTTATAATTTAAAGTACCTCGGAACACAGTATTAAACGATCTAAAACTGTGTAATAGAAACGGATTGTTTGTAACAGTTGACATGCCCAATTAAGATTTTTAAATGCATAAGTAACATAGTTAAAATTGCTAAAATAAATAGTTTCGAAGTATACAAGTGCTGATTTTGCGTACATTCTTATGATTCGCAAAACATGAAACACCATCGCGCGTTTTTTGAAATAATGGGGGAAAAAATACTTCAAAATTATTATTATGCAGATGAAAATTGGATTATTTGTAACTTCTCAAGTTGAAAGAAAGGATTTGAAATTTATTAGTATTAGGAATGACAATTCGAAAATATTTTATCTAGACTCTTAGACTAGATCAAACGCGAGATGCTTATTGTCCGTATTAAATGGTTGAAATGATCGGAAATAATTAGACCAAAATCAGCAGCACCACAACTTCGAAAGAAAGCTGAGGAAATCGTGTAAGGAATTCCTTGACAGTTAAAAATGTCTTGAAAAACTTCAGTTTATCGACTCAGTTTCGTTTTACCCGGCCATTCGCGGCTTTCCTGATGGGTACGAACCGTGAATGTAGGAATGTTGAACGAAATCCTCTTTGAAGTTCAACGGGTCAACGCCAATTTTACGGATTGACAAAGAAATGAATAACGGTTTAAAAGCGCGGGGAAGCGTTAGAATGGTAACTTGTAAAATACTCATATTTTTAAAAATTAACCTGGACACTTACTTATTAAGCAGTGGCTTAAAAAGAAAAAAAAGGGGCACTTTCACAAATGGCAGGGCGTAACGAAGAACGGGCATGCCATTGCGCCCTCCTAAAACAGTCTAGCGTGAACACTAAAATATTCTTAGTTAGAATTTAAACTTTTGTTTTTATGTTCCATATTGTACCCTATTGTTTCGTCTCTTGAAAAAAAATCACCATCAATGTTGCGATCATTAAGGTTAGGATTTTGGGATAATTACCCCTCCCAAGAGACTGAAAAGTGGTTGAAAAGTCATTTCCAAAATGAACTTTCGCCCCCCCCCCCCCTGAAGCCAACATTTTTCTCCCTTTTCCCTTTGCTTAGAAGTTGTTTTAGTTTTATCACTCACCCCTCTTAAATGCCTATCTTGCGTTAGTACCATTGCGTCAGCATTGCGGTAGTACCAGGGCCCGACTTTGACCCAATGGGGCCCTGGGCAAAGCAGACTTTGGAGGCCCCCTCCAAGGAAAGATCCAGAGGGGGGCACGTGCCCCTCCCAGCACCAGATTTCCACATGAACATGTGGGACACTCACCCAGGTCCCCCATAAATTGGGACAAGAAATTCAAACAATTTTCGACCAAC
Source organism: Dolomedes plantarius (assembly GCA_907164885.2). Classification (NCBI taxonomy): domain Eukaryota; kingdom Metazoa; phylum Arthropoda; class Arachnida; order Araneae; family Dolomedidae; genus Dolomedes; species Dolomedes plantarius. The sequence continues at coordinate 83,611,279 of OU015497.1, read as the reverse complement.
AAGTCAAAAATTTGAAATAATAATAATAATAAGTGTTACTTTATTAATTTACTTTTTAATGCTAATAAATAAATTCATGAAATTTTTTTTGAAATTCAAAATTGATCACAGTCTGAAGTTATTACCCCCCTCCCCCCAAAAAAAATTAAACCAGAAACAGTTATGGATGTAAGTATGCTTTCACTATAGTGGGTACACTGTGCCCCACCCAGGATTTTTTTCTGTATCCGCCACAGCCCCCATTACAGCATTAACCAAACACCAAATTTTCAAAAATATGTACAACTTAATACTAAATAGGGGGCCCTATAATTTTGGGGGCCCTGGGCAAGTGCCCCACTTGCCCATGCAGAAATCTGGGTCTGGGTAGTACCAAATAATTACCGTTGCCAGACCATTGGAAGTCGGTACCTTATTTCAGCCATTAATTCATTTCTTTAATCAGAGTAGAGGCAATCCTTCAATACTGCCACTTGTTCGTTAGTGTAGAATTCAAAAAATTTATTTTTTCAAAAGGGTGCAAATCGATAGCAAAATACTTTTCATTTTAATATTCAATGGATTTCTATGGTTTTAATGGGAGAACAGTAGAAGACGACTAGTGTAAGATTAAAAAAGAGCTTTTGAAATAGCATTCCCAAAACAAGAGGAATTAAAAATGACTAGGGCATATATCCATGGATAGCTGAGGGCAAGGAAATAAAGAAATAAAAGAATGTTTCAGGAAGGAGTTAATCTCTAACCAGCCTAAAGGAACATAATTTGCAGTACAGCTGCACGAAATCTCTTGATCTGGTGTCATACTCCTTGTGTATAGTAATAGGTGGAAAAGCATAAATTCTGGCATAGGGTTGGTCACACCATCCCCAAGGTGTGCAGCGTTGATAAGCTAATATAAAATTAAGACTTAATTTCAATTTTTTAAGTAGTGTAATAGTAATTGAGAAAATAGAGTAAAATGGTATAATATACCAAGTGACAAAATTAGATTTAAGAATTTTTAAATTGAAAGTAGAAAATTAAAAAAATTATTTTGGAGGATTTTAAACTAAAAATTGCTTTTTTTTATGCCTTTGGCAATACCTGATATTCAAAGCTTTACAGAGGTGCTACTCAACCTTTTAACCTCATGACACCTCCCCCCACTCTCCCACAAACGCATTTTAAATAAAATTAATACTTTGCAACCCTTCAGACCAAGACTTAATAACAGCAATGTTAAATAACTGCCCAAACGACTAGTTCAAATTATTAAGCTGCCTTGATAGTGACCCCCCCCCCCCAGGTTGAGAAACGCAGTTTTAGAGGATAGTCACATTGGAAAAAAAATTTCTAATGAAATTGTTCAGATTTCTGATCATGTCTATAAAAGTGTTGTGAAGACATTGGTGATAAAGCTTATTTATTATCAATTGCCCGGTAATTGAATTTAAGTTCCTTTTACAATTTTCCCCTACCTCTCTCATCTTTATTTTAAATGTGTTTGCCTGTTTTCCCATAATTTTAACTATCTCTTTATAATAGGTATATATTGTATATATAGCGGTAATTTTTTCAAAATGTATATCAATATAAATGTAGAATTCATAAGATGTGCGAATTTCATAATAGATTTAGAATTCATTTATTATACGAGGCATATTATTGTATGCATTTATAGCATTTCAAATTGTTATCAACATAGATGTAGGACCCATACATTCTCTTATGATCAGAATCTTGTAATGTTACTAAGAGCTCTCCTTAGATGTACAGTGAAACTTCTCTAATTGGCCATCCTGCTAACGGCGGCCACTTTTTTTCGGAACAATGACTGGTCGCCTTAGAGTTTTACTGTAAATCATCAGCTGTTATGTAACAAATAAAATGTAAAATCATGTAATTATGTGTCGAATGTAATGGACTCATTCTCTGGAATGTCGTTACCAAGCGTTTTTTTCCGCCTTAAAAAGGTGACAAAACGGTATTTCCTTTCGTAAATTTTATGCACAGGCATATTCTGCTTGTGTGCAGAATTTTGATGGTTCATTTAATTCCAGTTATGCATCCAGTGTTTCAGATTTTCAGCCATTTTGGTTTTTTTGGACGACCCCCCCCCTCCCCCCCCATTCTCAAAGTGGACGTTTGTGGTAGGATATGTCTGTCAAATTCATAGTAGGATGATATCAGCATGTCTGTGTTTTAGATTGTACTGATTCCAGAGTATCTCGCTGACTGTACTATAGCGGGTCGCAAGCAGAATAAGTACTTATTTCAAAACAAACTACTTGAAAATCAGTTGTTTATCCCATTTTGTGACAGGATATCGGTCCATAAGCTCATTTTCAGATCTGCTCTAACGATAGATGGTTTGTCAACTATCAATGGCTGCTTTCTTTCATAACGCAAGCCATAGGGCATGCCTTCTGTTTTATCTCTACTTGATTGGGTACTTATCAAGATGCCTTCTAGAAATAACCTGCAATGCTGAAAGACATGCTGTTCTGTGATTTTTATGGAGTCGGCAACCTAGAGGCTACCTAGCAGTTAATTCTTTAAAGGGTCTTCTAGATGTAAGATGTTTCGCACGCTTGAAAGTTGTGCGATTGATGAAAATCGTTGTATTCATCTCGCAAGTTAAAATACTTAAAAAAAATGTTTATTCATTTCTCGTACTGTTTAAATAATATAGTTGATGCATTTCGACAGTAAGGCATAAAATAGGTACTGCTTATGATTTAAATCTATGTGATAGATTCTAAAATAATGAAGTACTTCGAAGCATACTCGCAATGATTATAGACCGGATATTTCTCATACTATAGTTTGCATTTATGTTTTATTCCTGTACATTTTTACTGGCTCGCATGTTGTCGTGAAGCTTAGATACACAATGAAATACGAAAACGAAACATCCTTTACGTAAGGCTGCCCCCCCCCTCCCCCATTTTGCATCAAAATTGCAAGAATGTATGAAGAAAACAAACTGATCAGAATTTGATGTCATGTTAAGCATGCCTCTCTTGGAAAACGCACCAGTTATCACAACTTTCGTTCTTGGATATGTTGCAAGTTTGCACAAGAGGCACATGGAGCACGTTATCACCTCTTGAACGTGTCGGTATGTGTGATGTGTACTAAATTGCGTGCGGCATTAAAATTGAGTTTCATTTTCATCAAATAATGTGTACATAGCTTTTCCTCGCGTTCCCATGTTTCTCAACTCCTTTGTCACCCTTTTAGGCACTTTTTTTTTTCGGTGATCTGTGGTATATTATCGAGTATTCTTCAGTGGGTGAGAATATTTGTTCCTTAATTGTGCTTTCCTTGTTTGTACTTGATTTGATCTTTGTATCGATATGCGTATGAATCGTAATTTTCAAATTTATCAGGTAGTTACTATTTTTAATAAAATTTTAATCGACCTGTTCACAAATTACCACGTAGTTTTCATCGCTCTGAGTGCTGTAATCAGTTTTGCTAGGCTCTTTGTGGGGATCCTGTTTTGGGCTTCTTATTTTTAAGAATGAATAATGAAGAGCAAATATATTCGGATAAAAACGAGTATACGAGGCCTAATCATTAACTAGACCGGGGCCTACAGTTAAAGCCGGTTCCGAACGGATACAAACACCCATGCCAATAGTGGGACTGAAACCCACAGGCTCTAGACCAGGGGTGTCCAACCCGCGGCTCAAAGCAAGTATTAGTGCGGCCCAGAAAGAGAGCTCAAAGCGAAAAAAAATATCAATAGCCCGCCTCAGCGTTGATGGCAGGCAGCCATTACAGATCCCGCTTTATTTTTCGCTTAACAGATCGACAATACATCTTTTGAAATATCTTTAATTCTATACAAAATTCCGTGTGTAATTTCTGTATATTAATTTCATTACGAAAATGAAATGTGAAGTTTTTACAGATTTAATATTTCATATTTGTAATGATATTAAAATTAGTATGCCCAAGAGTGAAGCCCACTAAGAGTCAAATTAGAACCAAAATATCGGATGAACATCTTGAGAATTCCCTGAGAATTGCGACCACTTTAATTGACCTAGATATTGATGCATTAGTTTCTCAAATTCAATGCCAAATATCACATTAATTTTATGTCTCCTATAGTTATCTTTAATAAAATTTATAATGAAATAAATATGAAAACTATGTTATAATTTTTACTCATCAACTATTTTTAATGTTAGGTATATTTTTGTGTGGCCCAAGGAAGCTAAAAGGCTGGACACCCCTGCTCTAGACGGAATGACCTATCCATTCGGCACCCGCCTGGCTACCTTTTGTCTGATTATAAAAAAAATTAAAAAAATATTTAGAAACATAACAAGGATGTCAATTATATCTGCAAGTTAAACTTGAATCTTAAGCAGTATTTTTATTCGTAAGTTAAGGTTTAATACTAGTGTGGTTCATGAGCTGGGGGCCCCATATTTAAAAAATCAATATCGAAGGACTAACATTACTAAATTTTATATATAATATAATGTACAACAATAATTTACACAAAATGAAAAGAAATTATATATTGAACAATCTTTTTGACGTGTGTGTGAGTGTTTATATAGTGTTCGTGCAAAAGGCCAATGTACGAGTTGTAAGTTAATATGGTTAGCATGTCTTCCGACATTTTTGAAGATTCTGATCTTATCAAGATTCTTAGTATGCAGAAAAGATAGTGTTTAATGTCTGCCCAACCATGCTTATCCAACCTAAAAATCATATTTTGTTGTAAGTACGTGGTATTCTGGTTTAAATAATGATACACACAGAGATAATTATTTGTTTAAATTCTTAGTTGATACTTAATATTTCTTGACTTAGATACGCAGTTCACCAAAAATAAAATTTTTCATGCGTTTGTCCAACTGTTAAATAAGGATTATTTTCAGATTCAACTTTCATTTTATAATTAACATTTTTTTAAAATCAAGTTTATTGGGCTTTTGATATGACTTAAAATTCTTACTCAAGTTTTTAGTTTTTTTAGTCCCCCCCCCCGCCCCTATTTGGTTGATTTATGGTTTAAGCATTTGCGTTGAAAAAAAATACGATATCAAAGTAATGACTAATTTTCATTCTGCATGATGCATTTGTTTTATCGGTATAAGTCGGTGTCTAATATTCTGTGATAGATGCGAAACCGCCAAAACCGGTTAACTGTTGCTTTTAAAAGGACCCCCCCCCCCCCCCCCCCCGGCAGCTATGTATTTTGTTTCTAAATGTGACTATTTTTCATTTGAATTTTTTTAGAATGCCCATTTAAACATTGGTTTTCACGGCAGTTATTACATGGAAGTATTGCAATTGTTGCCTCCGGTATTTTCGCTTTTGATTGCAGTTATTGAGGTCAAACACCTGCAACATCAGAGGACCCGCAGTTCAAGGTAGTTAGTGCGCACCTGTTTCGATCATTCTTCGTTTTAACTTCCGGTGTGTTTTGAGTTGTAATATAGGGGTGTACGTGTTGAAATTTATTTTAATACTTTTTTACCTCATTAATTCGCGCTCAGAAATTTTTACTTAACTGCCGTCATCCTGGTTGCTATCGGCTCTCGCTATTTCGTTTTCCCTTAAGGCTATGTTTTTCCATTTTACACTCGTTTTTCGACATTGAAGTTTTAATTTCAGACTGAATACGAATAGATGTTTATTAAAACTGTCATAACGTAGGTTTTAATAGAATGCGCTTACATCGTCGTATGATTTTACGATACAGCTTTTTAATAGATATAACTGAAAGAACAGAGGAAGCTATGAAAGGAAAATTGTTTGCCAGTGACTGAGACGAATTGCATTTTTATTTTTATTTTATTTATTTTTGCTAATGTCCCTGGGGGCTGACGACATTACACCCCAGTCCGGCGTACATATGAATACTAGGAAAATAGAAACAGACAAATCTCACAAGAATTTTAATTAACAAACGATGACACGGACGATGGCAGCTCCCCTTTCTTGACCGGGGGCTCCTTTTGCAGGCGGAAGACTGACCGGTTCCCAGAATACAACCAAGTCTTATGCGGGAATCGAACCCGCGCCCCCGGCGTGAGGCTGATGCTTTAACCACTTAGCCACTGGGCGACATATTTTAATAGGTATTTGATACCTAACATTTTAATTATAACGTAAATTTATCGATGGTTTGATCTGGATTACGTGGTTAATAGAGAAAATTCTTAATACGTATGGATTGTAAATTATTCATCTCGACGAAAGCAGGACAATTTACTATGGCTTTTCCCCGACTCGTTTATGAACATTGATCGCACATTTAATGTGTTATTTATATCTCTTTAGCTCTTGAGTTTTTACTTTGCATTATTTCTTATTTATTTATTTTTTTTTTATTGTCGGATAAGGGTAAGCGAATTGCAAGAATCATTTTAGATTTCTAAATATAGTCTCATTGCAGATTAGAAGTATTTGAGAAAGAGGGAGGTGTGTTTTGTCACATTTTATACTGGAGTTATATGGAATTACAGCTATCCCAGCCAAAAAATAAAATTCATGAAAGCTTCCCTCACAAAAATTGCTCGCGCTTGCGATTTCTCCCCTGCTTCCCGAATGTTACCCGAAAACTAGTTTATTCTTGCATAATTAATTTTTAGCTCGGACTCCCTCGTTATATATTCTGGACAACTACTCCGAATGCATCTCTGAATGCAAATGACCAACCTGTGTGCCCCTCAGTGCTGTTGACCTTGACATTCCTGTCTGAATCTTTAAATCTGCCGGTGTTTTCGTTTGTTCTTTACTTCCTCGGTGGAGGTAAACGATGCGAAAATATATAGTGAACATCTGTTATGGAGCGATTTTGCCCGAGTGTTGTATCATTGCTTTATACAATTTTAACTCTTTCTGTGTAAGAATATAATACGGTATTTAAATTATCAAAAGTTTTGTAATGGTTTTTTTTCGTTATTTGAATTTTTAAAAAATTGGGTGTATGCTAATAACATTTAAATTTTATATTTTCATTTAATTATGTTTTCCTTACATCGCAAGGATTTAGTTAAATTTTAGACAAAACAAACTATGTTTTAGCTTTAGAAAGCTAATAATCCGCATTGCTTATACAATATTAGTGTGATGTGAATATATTTGAATTAGATGAACTATGTGTAGGGTACTTTTTTTCCTGACATAAGGTTCTGGATAAATCGTCTGTGTAGGTTTTAATTTGTTGGTTACTGGTATTTCATTGTTGTGGTATTATAGTTGTTCTGAAGTCAGGGACAGAAGCAGGAGATCAGAGCCCAGCTCCTCCTCAAAGATAAGATATTTCGTATATCTGTATATATAAAACAGTTCCGTAACTGACTCACTGGCATACAACGCACAGACCAAACCGCTGGACCTAAAGGGCTGAAATTTTGCATGGCGATTCTTCTTATGGTGTAGGGGTGCACCAAGAAAGATTTTTGAAAGATTGTTAGATTTTTTAAAAAATTAAAATACTGTTGCCTGAAGTTGTCCCCTCCACCCTCTTTTGAACAATACTGTAACATAACAAAATGGAATTTTAATGAGAATAAACTTTCGGTTTTAAGATTGATTTAATCACTATCTTTCTTAATTTTCTATATCTGTTGATTTTATAATAGTTCTTGGAAGAAAAATCTGTTTGAAATTTAGTGTTTTTCTAATGAAATTTTTTTTTTCTAGCGCGACTGGCACATAGTCTTTTGACATTTGCCGTAAGTAACCGCAAGATTTGTTGGTTGCTTGTAATTGGGGGGGGGGGGGGGACCATATATATATATATATATATATATATATATATATATATATATATATATATACATACACACACACACACCAGAACCACCCCCTAGAGTCGCCTCTCATTTTCCTTTTCTTTACTTTACTTTCTGTCCATTGATGGTTCCCCGCTATTTACCTACTGAAAATCTGCATTAGAGGGAGTGGCCCTGGAAGTGCATTTTGACCACTATTCCTATGGTCTAGAGTCCTATGGTCTATAGTCTAGATTATACACATCTGTCTCAGAGACAGATGTGTTTAATTAGAAGCTGTTGTACGATCTTATTGTTTTAACAGTTTAAAGTTCTTCCTATTTTCACTTGAAATTTTATTTTGTTGTAACAGGCTTTTTTCTAAATTAAAATTCAATTATACATGTTGGTATTAAATTAATACCTAATCCTTCTTTAATATTTATGTTTGATCAAATTGTATAGTTAAAATTTGATTTCCTTACTGCCCACAACTTGTGTTGCTTTACTCATACGCGTTCTTGAAAACGCGTTGCGCACCATTGTCTTTAAAACAATTCGGATCCTCGGTATAAACAGTGTGCTATGTCGGATATGAATGGTTTAAAGAGAGAAAAAGAGATAAAAGTGCGAGAATACTGCGTGACTCATGCTATTTTACACATCTTAGAAGAAAAATTCGGGGATTAAATTAAGATTAGGGCTTTTTCAAAGACACGAGAAAATGTCTGGTATGTCCAAGACTAAAACCACATTGCCTATCATGCTTGCAAAAAGCCAGTTTGTGCAGTGTCAAAAAAACAACAAAACACAAAAAAAAAAAAAACTGATGTGGACTGCTTGCCAGAAAGCAATTTAAAAAAAAAAGACATTTCGGCAAGTATATGTAACAAAAGAAATAACTCCTTCAATATCTAATGATACATTTCTATTCGATGGATTTTATTTTGGTTTTCGTTGCTTAGTGAATTTTGGGTTTTACAAATCGAGTGTGTGGCTTACTCTATTCATCTCACAAAAAAAATAATTTCTGCTGTTGTTGACTATTGGTTATTGACCATGTGACCGTTTGGTATTGACCGTGTGATTTATAATGTTAGTTTATTAAATTATTCATATATGGGACCCCGTAGAAAACGTCAGGAAATCTAGCAATTTGTTCCCGTATTTTAAATTATGTTGCATCTAGGTATTGTTTTCTGTATTTTTATTTTAATAACTGTATTTTTATTTTGATAACTGTATTTTTTATTTTGATATTCATGTTTCCCGTAAGTCTTAAATTAATAAAAATATTTTCCATATCTACACTTAATTTTATTTTACTTTTCCCTATTTTTTTTTTTAATGTAATAAGTCTCATTACGATAAACTATTACAAGATTTAAATTGCCCCCGCGATTTTGTACCGAAAAATATGAAATTCGCCCGCCGCTGGAAGATGCTAGAGCTCCGTAAATATACGACTTGATCATGTGAAGGGAGGGGGGGGGGGAGAAAAAAAAAGTACTCTGTCAAGAATAAAGAGGGCTTTATAAGGGAAAAGTTTTTAATGGGACCCAATTCCAAAAGATCTTTTCTTTTTAGCACCATTTTTCTCTCTAATTACTGGAATTATTCTCTCCCTCCCCTCCTCTTTAGCGAAGGATCGACTCTTTTTAAAACGAAAATGAACCCAATAAAATTCTACGACATATTTCTCACTTGTGACGTAATTTTCCGCTCTAGTCAAGAGTTTTTGTATTATATACGTGTATTCTCATTAACTTTCGCACAGCATGTATACCGCTTTTTATTTGTCGCACTGTAACAGATATTTGAACTTAACCTTACAGGGAAAAGGTCAATAGGTTACTTCTACTAAATGTTCTTTTATTGTAAGTCACGCTGATTAAAGTCTGATTTCTGTATTGCCACCAAAATTATTGCTGTTTGTTAAAAACTTACAAGCTGGCAAAACAAATATATATAACATGGGGCTAAATTGTTTCACATTTTCTGCAGTGATTTAAGTACAGATAGAGCAGAATTCGGCCTCCGTTTTCAGCAACCATGTAAATTTGATTACAATTTAGAACAGGGGTTCCCAACCTTTTGCCTTCATCAACCCCTTCACATTTTTCTCTATAATATACAGCATACAACATAATTTAATACTAATAATTGTACATAAAACACTTAAAGATAACAATTTGACTAAGAATATGAACAAAAAAAAATTAGAAAAAGTGGTTCATTAGGTTATGTTTTATTTTTGTACTATTTTCATTTTTAATTTCACAAGTATAAACAAGGTTTCAGAAACACAGATTGTAATTGCACAAACATCGCCAAGAGAAAAAACGAAACTGCTTCTGATTGGTTGCATCGGGAGGACCCATGTACTGTTTAAAGTCCAGTGGATTTCCCCATTTCTGCCCTAGTGTTGGTGCACAAATAAAAGCCGACGGCGGCATTCGAGGCATATACAAAAGCGTCATGACTTTGGCCTTAGATGCATGGATCATTCCACCTTATGCAAATCTGCATTTATACATATTAAAATGGATATTATCTAATAATTACATCCCTAAAAAAATTAAATTTTAAAATAAAGATTTATTATCCCCTTTTAAACTTCCATTGATCCCCAAGGGGTCCACCTGGACCCCGTTGGGAATCTTTTTTAGAACATTATCCTCTCCTACATCTGCATAAAAAGTATCCATTTTAAGTTCGTTACGAAGTAAATTTATATTTTACTTAGTCTTTTATTTTTTTATTTGTTTTACCCTCGAAATTCCCCCCGAACTGTCAGAAAAGTAGTTGCGTATATCATCTTGGCGTTACTAAGCTGAAATTGAGAAAAACTGATATTGTAAAACTTTTAAGCCTTTATAGAGCGAATATTTTTTTATCAGTATACTTTAATTGACGTTTCCTCGTCCCAAAATATACTGGTTTTTCTCACACATGGTATTTAACCGTTATTAATTGGTAATGCAGCGTTTGCAGATTTACCATTGTTATAGCTGTACTCTTGTCACTTTCAAATTTTGTGACTAATTTAAAACTTTTTAATATCAATTTATTTAAAATGCCCCAGTTTTAAAGGACATTAAAGAAACGTTAGACCAAGACCTCTTCGAATTAAACTTTGCGCGCACTTTCCAAAAGAAAAAGGAAAATCGTATTGCATTTTCAATTTATCACTGTCAACGATTCGCGTTGGGAAATTGGAGATGATACTTTAGTGTGTATGTCAGTTTTTTTTTGTATTATTGCAGTCTTTTTTGATATTCTGTAGTGGGTGTGTCGGTCGTTTATTGTGTTACTGTTATGCAGACTGTTTTGATATTATCTCTTCAACCTTCCCATTTCTGAATATAATGCCCTTTAATGACCGTGATATATGTATAAATTAAGTTAAAACGCGGGGAAAACCTGAGCGATACCAATATGAAAAGTAATTCTGAATTAGGTTATTTATATGATGGATTTACAAAGTTGACATTGTGCGAGAAATTTAAAGTAAAGGTGTATGTATGTGTGTGACCCGAATATTCTAATATTTTTAACTATCATAACCCTGGAAATCAAATGTATTTTAAATGATTTTTGAGGTCCTTAAAAAGTCCTTTAGAAGTCCTTATTTTTGATATCTGAAAATGAGTACGAATCCTGTATGTGGTAGATAAAATCAGTTTTGATTGCCACTTGGCGGAAAAAAAAATTACTCAAATTGCAATTATTGAATGAAAAACGAGGGCTGAACTGACCGGGACTTGCAGTTTAGGTGGAATCAGAGTGACTACAGTCGCTCATACGCATAGTTTGGCATCCGGATACACAGACTAGTACTGGAGTATGGAGTGCCAGCCACTTGACCATCGGAAATCGAAATGACTTCCAAGATATATTGCGAATCTGTTATCTAAAACCATTAAAATACTAAACCCAATAATAAAATTGTCTAAGGTAATTCGGAGACTCGTATAATGATGAGGCAATGGATAACCTTGTAATAAATCAGGATTTGACTTTATCTTTTCCTTTATTAAATATATATATATATATTATATATTTATTTTTATTATTATTTTTTTTAATGAAGGTAGTAATCTCAAACCCATTTTTCTTAAAATAGGTTTTTTTTTCTAAATTTCTTTTTCCACTTGACTTAAATTAACCGACACATTTGTACATAATTTTAGACCTTTAACTCGGTGTAATGGTTTGTTGCAATATGTTTATTTTTGAAAATAAATGTCGAGAAATTCAAACTAAACTGACTTCCAAATATATTTATGATTTTCGGTTAGAAATAAAACAAGCGTCTAAAATATGCAAAACATATTTTCCTTAAAATATTTTAAATTTCTAACTTGTATAGAGTTTGAGAAAAGAGTACTTAAAAGTAAAGATTGTAACATGGAGGGGATAGGACTATCCCTGTGCTGATTAATAAAAAAATATCTTTCTCTGTTACGGTTTTTTTTACCTCTAAATGAAGCAGCCCGTTTTTTATTGACTCGTCTTTTCACTTACGAACTTTTGAATCACTGTCTTCTTCGGCGATTACATTCCTGCGTATTAGACGTGCCCTATTTAATTTACCGATGTCCACGGACCATTGCATTTTGTCTGGTTCGCTACATAATAGCATTAAAGAATACCGTGCTTTGAAGTTCTGGTTTTAATCATTCCAAACTATAAACTGAGTAGGAATGCGCAACAGGAGGATAGTGTCATTGACCCATCGGCACGTGCTTCGGACAGTAGTGACCATTTACAGTGACCAATTTTGTTCTCTGTCTGGGTGTTTTTTTTGGCCATTGTGATATGCAGGTCGCGGTATGACTTATTTATTTCAAGGAAATGCTGAAAAGAGAATGAAACGTGTACAAAAAAAGTGTCTCGTGTCGTTTGTTTTTAAGAATTCATTAACACAATGGTTTGCGGTTGGTGGTTGTTGCTTTTCCTGGAGTTTCACTTCGACCTATTTTATAAATTTCTTTTAAGCACAGAACACAAAGCATAATTCAAGAAATGTGTGAAATTCATCCCGAGGTTTGGATTTTAACATGCGTTAATTTTATCTCGAAAATGTAACCTTATACCGCAAAAAATTTGCTGAACGTCTACTTATAGCATTTTAATTTTCTTACAAAAGAAGTGGGAAATAATATATCGAGTGAAAATGATTTGGCCATAAAGCACTTACTAGAACAATACCACTGGCCAGTTTACGAGTTCATAGTTGCGTGGATAGTGGTATATTGAAAATTAGTACTTAAATGCTCGTATATCTTACCTGAATTCTAGTAACTCACAGGTTTACCCTAAAGGACATACTGGATTCTCCGCATTCAGCTTATCTCAGTGTTTTTCCATCAATCAAGCACAGCATTTGGGTGAAAGCTTGTCTAAATACAGATTAATACTAATCACAACTCAAAAATAATCCTATTTTTTTTTTTTTTTTTTTTTTTTTTTTTTTTTTTTTTTTTTTTTTTTTTAAAAGACTACATGCGTATGAAAATAAAATATACGAACGTCTTTAGTGTTCTCCTGCTTAGATTGCTATTTTTCTGCTGTCTTAGCATTAAAGAGCCAGGAATTCACCATCTGTTCTATTCTATTGTAAGGGCAGAACAGAACGAAAAACATTGTTGGTGGCTGAGAATTATGCGGTATAATGCAAAAATTTAACCGAGGGTTGATCGTCCAAATATTGTGGTGAGCTATTGAAGGAAGGGTTGATACGTTGACTGCAAAAAATAGATGACTTTACAAACTGTTCTGTGCTTACAGTGTTTATTGTGCCGTTCCTTTTAAAATTAAAGTAGGAGTAGAACTTAGCTGTAAATTTTTGGACATTTTGAGAATATGTGGTACTTAAGACGTCAGCAATTTTGGAGAAGTTAACGTTGTATAGTATATACATGTATTCTATAAAATATAGGTGTATATTAAGGTAATAATGGTTTCTCCATTGAGAAAAGTTGACTTATTATTGATATGAAAAGAATAATTTTATTGCTTATTTATTGGGTGTTTTAACGCGGATTAAGGTCTATCATCTTGTTAGTATAAGTTTTCTTCAATTTTAAGGCATAGTTAGTTCTGAAATTTAAATTTTTTTTATCTGCATTACATTAGAGTGTAATAATTATTTTCCTGTGTTTGTGACACTAACGAATTAACATTTGAGTGTTGTCTTCTTTCTGATAGGTGCTTTAAACAAGGCCATTAAAAATGAAGTATTTTGCCGCCAATAAATGTACTTAATACTTTCTAGAAGGGGGAGGTTTCTGGCAGGACCTGTTTGAAATAATTTTTTGTGTTTAAGCATCATTTTTCATTTTTTAATTATGTTTTAAATTTTAAATTATATTTATTAAGTATAGGATTTTCCAATTCTGCGAGGAGTACTAGATACATTGGACTGTATAGTCAGCTAATATTCATTTATTCGTATTATGCTTTCTTGAAATATTTTATTAGAAGAAAGTTTATATTTTAAGCGTGAATGTACCCTAATAGCTCACGTATATCTTTACTGATTGCTGACTCATTCGCATTGTGTAGAGTTAGTTACCTTATAGTTTCAAAACAGATGTAAATTCATAATGAAAATTTTTCATTTAAAGTTTTGGTGTCGTGTGTTGTATAAATTTTTTTTTACATATTTCCCGTTTTATTTATTTATATATATATATATATATATATATATATATATATATATATATATATATATATATATATATATATATTAAATATGTTGCATTGTGTAGAGTTACTTAGCTATCTTATAGTTTCAAAACGGATGTAAATTCATGATGAAAATCTTTCATTTTTAACCTTTTGATGACGTGTATGTTTAATTTTTTTACATATTTCCCATTTCATAATTTTTTGGGGGGGTTCGGATTTGTTGCGTGTATTCGTTTTTTTACTACAATTTTTTGAGTTGCTCTTACAGTGCGCTTGAAATCTTGGAAATTTAGTATGAAAAGAACATCAGTAATAAATGGAAGGAAAATAAAAGTATATCTCGCTGCTTTTCGCATTTCAGAAAGTAAAAGCTCACAGCTTTTGAATCGCTCAAAGCTCTCTCGGAGCAGTTTTAGGCTTTTTTGATCATATATGTACGAGGAAGTACTTCACACGTAGAGGGGGATTCTTTCAAAATATCTTCATGCTGAAAGTAGATTGTAAAGGGAATAGAAAAGGGAGAAAGAGAGGAGAAAATGTTTACGTGCGTGGCTAGTCAAGTAAAAATGCACCGGTGAAAAGTTTCTTTAAACGCACACACATTTGTTGTAAGCGTATTAGAATTTTTTAATCGGATATGTTTTAGAATTACCAATAATCATACCGTATTTAATTATTTGTCGTTTGATAATGCTTTTATTGCTACAAAAATGTTTTTAAACATTTAGCGAAAGTACATCCTTCAATCTTCTCTTTCGCAGAATTTTCTCTCCTACCGTTTACTTTAGTCAAGAGTACCTATTACAGATAGACGCCCGTCCCACGATTAAAATTAAACATCTTAGAGGGAAAACGAGTTGAGTGGGAAAGGCCAGTTTCTGTACATTGTGTGTTAAATACTTCTGAATGTGCAGGGTTAAAAGTTGTAAAATCGAATTAACCTCTTTCAATCTTGATTAGATTGTTTAAAAAATCGTGACTTAAAAAATCGCGCAGTATGAAAGTTTAAAAGGAAAATTTGATATTGATCTCATTGCTTTGAAGAATTGTTGCCTAAAGTTTAATGCTCTAAACACGGAAATATTTTTTGTTCCCATCATCGCTTTCCGTTAGGGACGTTGGTATGAGCACGTGGTAAGTTTTCGTAGTTTTAATGGAAGTGACCTTAAAGAGGTGATCTTATTTAGAATGAAACCCTGCTGAAAATATACCATCGCCATTCTTACTTAAAGCTAGCCGGCGTTATAAGTCGTAAAACACCGAAAGGAACAGAGTTTATATAAAATCTGTTCACTTACTTTTAAAAATGCGCTTACACAAGTACCGTAAAATCTCGACTATAATACGCACCCAAGTATAATACGCATGCTTGATTTTGCGCGAAATTTTCGGAAAAAATTGAAATTCGACTATAATACGCACCCATAACTTTTCAATATTTTATTTAAAAATTGCACAAATATTTATTAACATAAATAAAATTTGTAATAAAAAGAAACGAAAACGTCAAATTCGGTAAAAAAAAAACTTAAATTGTTAATTCAAAACAAACAATACTGTCAAATTATCAGTCTTAATCACTTTCACTAGAATACAGCTCATCTATTGTTGTTGCGTCCATGGCACAATTATTGTTGCCGTCGTAATATATATCGCCATCATCATCCTCACTTGACGATACGAACTGTGAGTTCCGTTTGTTTAAAAGGAATACCTGCTTAGTAAAAGGGTGGATGAATCACGGAGTGCAGAAGCGCACGCACCCGTGTTGCGGCAATGTCTTACAGCTGCTGTACGTTCGTTTATCCAATGTTTGAAACTATGTTTCTTTTTGTACGCGAGTATAATACGCACCCTCAATTTTGCGGACTAAAATGTGAAAAAAAGGGCGTATTATATTTGAGATTTTACAGTAGATTGAAAATCGGTTTAACGCCCTATTCGACCTGGGAGTATTTTATTGTCGTGGATTAAATGTTATATAACCCTATAGTTTAAAATATTCATAATTGCAGCTTCTTTGACCCCCCCCCCTCATTTTTATTAACTCATCACCAAATAGCAAGTTTTCAGACATTCAAATGTAATCATAATTATTTTTAATTGGGTGGAAAGTTTTCAATTAATCCTCATTCCATTGATTAAAATTAAAGAAGCATCCGAGCTCTCCTAGAATACCAGTAGAAAAGAAAATGACGCATAATTTAGTAGATATGAAAGTGACCTGTGGCTGATCGGATGTCGAGTTGAAATCACGCATGCTTGGTTATCAGGGAGTTGGTGCCCTGCGTGAAGTACGCGCTGATTTTGTTTCTACAACCGTTGTTAAGCCTCCTTCGAATTAGTATGTGATCCGAACGTTGTGCGTTATCAAATAGGAGGAATGAGAAGAGAAAAAGATAAGCTGATGCCTATATTTAGCGTTCAATTTAAAGCAGACTATAGTAGTACTTTGTTCCGTCGATCGAGTATTGATAAATTAATCATTGAAGATTTATTTTCGATAAATGAAAATTGTCTGCAAGTCAAAATTACTTTGCACGTTGGTTAGACTAGTTGTTTCGACAGGATTTAAAATTAAATCAATGTATGTGGTATTTTACGTTTTTGGAGCTATGAATTGGATATTTGAACAACAGAATAACCAGTTTATCTTATGAATAAATGTACCACTAATTTTTTTTCCGTAATGTGTTCCATGAAAAATCAAATAATTACTCTATTTTCTACGTATATATTGCCACACCTGTCTAGGTCCTTGACATGAAACGCCAATTGTCGTTAAATAGTTACTAGCGGGTATGAAAATATTAAAATTTGAATTTTCTTCTAAATAAAATACTTGCCTAAACATATGAGGAAAAAGTAAATGTATTCATTGTGTTGTAAGAATGATTGAAAGAAATGATATAAAACGTGTCTGATTAATAAGCCGACCTGATTAATAAGCCGAACGTCCGCTTCATTTAATGCACGTAAACTTATTTGATTAATGAAAAATACTGCGCTCTTTTCTTGTATTATGTTGCAAAAGGATGACTACAACCATCCAAAGCAACTAACCTTCCTTATTAAATTCAAATATTTTAAAGCTTTTAAATTTAGTGTATTGGAATGAGAATGATTAAAGTGCAAAAATTTTAGTTTCTTTCTAACTCTATGCATTATTGAAAAATTTAGTTTATTTAACTCTATGCATTATTGATTACTAAAAGACACAGTAATTTTACATCTGCTATATTGTAGGCAGCATAAAATATTGCTCTGCGCATGGTTGTGTGTAGCAATGATAGTCACGACCAACAGGTTTTTAAAATATTTTTTTGTACAAAATCGTGACTCGTTAATTGATTTCTATGTTAATAAATGAGAAATAATCATCGAATGGTTTAATTTTATAATTAAATACATCAAGTTGATACATGTGTACTGGAAAAAAAAACGGTGCTTGCTATTAAAATGTGTGAAGCATGTGTTTCTCATTTAACACTTTTGTACTTTATTGATTTCACCACTCAGTTTCGCTGAACAATCTCATTTAGATGCACGAAACGTCAGCTCCGATTAATGATATTTGTAATTATTTATTGAAGTAGAATATTTGACTGCCCTGGGAACACAGTTACGTACTTTCTGATCGGAATGTTTGTTGTTTGAAGGGCAGTCCCATTATTTCCGCGGCTTGTTGTGCCTGCAAAAAACATCACTGTTAACTTTAAATGAGCTTGCGCAGCGTAATAGGAATTCCGGCCATGAACTAAATTGCGATACAATAAAACCGCAGCTACCATTACTTGTATTTGAAAGCACCCCTAGTTTTCTTAATATTGCTGCTGTTTAAGGTATAGTATGTTTGTCGACAATTCATTGCAGCCTGCTATTAGTCTTTTTAAAGGGCTCTTGAAATAATGGTATGACAAATAAAAATGTAATTACTCGTATCATAGTACGAATTTTGATAACTATGTGAACGTTTAATGTTAGCATACATAAATCCGAATGAAGCTTAAGAAACTTGTTTAGTGAGGAAATGGAAAAAAAAAGAACCTGTTGTAATACTTGCCATATCACCTGGATAAAAGAACAGGAGCAACGTGTGATCAATATTTAAATTATTAAATATTGATCCTATCTTTTGGGTATTATTTAATGTATTGAAATTCCATACAAGTCACTTGCACTTCATATAGAAAAACATGTCTGTGTTCAGTTTTTAAGATGTAACACCGATATCTTTAGGGGGGGGGGGGGACTATCTTACATATAGCACACACCCATGCTTCTAAGTAACTGCGTAATGCGTTGATAATTTTATTCCTTTCGTGTGTAGGTAGACGTTAATATATTTTCCGTCAAAGTCAGGTTTTTTCTTAAATTTTTTGTTTTTAACTTTTACAGATAATTTATATGCATTTAATTGTTCTATTGTAGAATTGTCTAATTGTAGATATTATGCATATCAATTTAACTTAGCCTCAACGATCCTTGAATACCCATTTACATATGAAAATCAACTTTACATAGCAATTATGTGGTTAAAATCAGTTTTTATCCAAGGTCATGCTTGAACCTTGGATATGCGAAATTTCTGTGTGTGTAGTTTGTTTGATATGACTGACTATAAGATTTGCTGTTTGTGTGAAAAGGTCTTTAAACAGTTTTTTTCCTTTCTCTGATTATTAGAAAGGCTCTTTTAATTTGATCCATATTTTATATGGTTTTACTCTTCTTGCTGCAGAAACTTGTCTAGCATAACATTAAGTTAAAATTTTGTAATGGTTTCTCTGGAAAAGATCACGCAGTTTCTCTTGAGAATTATAAATGGTATTCTGATCTCTTTTTTTTTTTTTTTTTTTTTTTCATAATTTTTTCCCCTTAACATCTGATGTATTTAAGACAACAAAGCCTAAGTGAAATAACGTTAAATGTCTATTTATATATATATAATGATATATTTAAGTATTTTTAGTGCTTTTGTGCTTTTTTTATATTTAAGGCATTTGTTTAAACAGGAATGTAGAAATATCTCGATCGTCGTCGACGCATTTATGAAAGTAATTGGGCAGAAAAGAGAGAGAAAAAGAATTTTGTATCAACGCAAAATCTAGTCTAAGGGTATATTTGTTGTGATTAATTTTATGTGTGGTTACATATCAGATGTTCTTTTTATTTTAAAGCGAAAAAGACCTTATCAAATCTGTTTTTCTACAAAACAAATAATTATTTTACGCTGATATCATAACAAAACCTTCATTTAAAATTTCCAAGATATACTAAGAAAAATAAGTTAAAACTTTTTAAACTAACTAGACATTTAATTTTCAAACATGAGTAAGTTGCTTTATGTAATAAGTTTGGCTGTTGTTGATGGAAAACAGCGAAGGTTTGTCTGAAAAACATCATTTAATACGGGTTTTGTTCCGGCGTATTTAACTATAAAATTGTAATAGTTTTAGAGGATTGCTTTTTAGTTTACAATTTTGTCGAAAATTTCGAGTAAACTCCCAACAGACGACGCTTTTGGAATAAGTGCTGTTTATAAGTAGGTGCAATAAATATTTGCACATAATGAATTTTCTATATTTTCGAGGAAATAAAATGATGATAAAATTAAACAAGCATGATTTTTAATCTTTTATAAACCATTTATTGAAAAAACAAACAAAAACTGCGAGATAACATTTGACTTAATATAGAATAAGAGATATTTAAGGAGAAAAAAAATATTTGCGAACTCATTGTTCTCAATTATTTACCCAAATTATCGGCAGTTATGTATTCCATTGGCATCAGTAATAAACTTCTCTTCACTGAATAAACAAGATTTTGAGTCGTTTTGACCTATTCATTTTCGATAACAGATTCTAGCTTATTTGTGCTTATAATGTGATGCTTTCGAAGAAGTCGAGTGTGTCATAAATTTTCGATAACATTAATGTCTGGAGACTGGGGGAGCATAATTTTTCTTCTGATATTATATAGCAGCCGTACTCGACTAATATGATCAGAATGTTTAGGACCGGAAGGCATTAGGCTTATTAATGTATGTTTTAGAGGCTTATTAATATGTTTTAGACAAGAGCAAGCGGTTCTTGTAATCCTCACTAATATATATATTCCCGTGGTACTCTACCGTGTCAATTGACAACTTTTAAAGCATTTCGAATGGTGTAATCGCAGACATGTTTACATGTAGATTTCAGAACATGTTTGAGCACTTGCATATGGAGATTTCGCATTTGTGCAACTGTGCTTGGGTGATCTCAGACTTTTTGAGGCGACTTGACTGGCTTTGGTTGTAGTTTCACTGGCTTCACATTTCGTAATTGTATATCTAAGAGCAGAAAAACAATTTCCGACTTCTTTGCTGATGTCGCGATACCACTTACCCTCATAATAAAGTGAAATACGTTCCCACAAATTGTCGAAATGCTTGGTCTCTTTAGATATTCTGTTATACACTATCTGGCCAAAAGTATGCGGACGCCCAGTGGTACGGACTCAGAGTCCTGAGGTATATATTAGTATGATGTTGGTCCTCCTTTTGCATCGATGACAGCCTGCACACGTCTGGGGAGACTTTCCACCAGTTTTTGTTGGGTGTCCATCACAGCTGAAGTGAGTGCTGGCAGTGAGGATGGTCGATTTGGCTGGCTACGTAATCTGCGCTCAAATTCGTCCCAAAGGTGTTCAGTGGGATTTAGATCGGGGCTCTGAGAAGACCTGTCAAATTCTTGAACACCCATTTCGTCAAACCATGCTTGCGCAAGTCTCGATGTGTGAATGGAGCAGTTATCCTGCTGGAAGAGAAATGGTTCTTCCCCGAAATATTGCCAGAGTTGAGAGAGCAGCATTATCTAGAATGTCCACATACATCTCAGAGTTCATGTTTCCAACCACAGGAACTAAGGAACCCATGCCAAACCATGAAAAACACCCCCACACCATGATGCTGCCACCACCAAACTTAACAGTCAACACAATGCTGTCACGTAAGAAACGCTCGCCGGGCATCCGCCAAACCCAGGCGCGTCCATCGGACTGCCAGATTGTAAAGCGAGATTCATCACTCCAAAGAGCATTTTCCCACATGTCCGCAGTCCATTAGCGTCTAGTGATGCGACAACGACAACAAAACATCGATATTCAATATTAAAACATCGCTGAAAAACTATCGATATTTTTAAACATCCATTTTTTTTAAACTGGTTTAGTAATCTCTAACATTAATGTTACTTCGGTTAGTCGTGGGGAGGGGGCGTTGATTTAATTTTACTCTTTGATTGGGTTGACACAAATGACCGAAACTTTGTTGCTAGAGTTCGCGCATATCACAGAATTTCCATGATGCAAAGAAATTATTGCTATAAAAACAATTGATAGGACCAAAGCCCTAAAGAAAAATCCGCAATGTTTTCTAATTTAAATTGGTTTATTGTGAAAAATTATTGTAAATATCAAGTCATTAATTTACAAGTTGGAGAATAATTTACTTCCAGGAGGCTTAAATAATTTTGTAAAATAAAATAAAATAAAATATAATTCTGAAGTTCATGACTGTAACACAAGACAAAAGAATTGGTTTCATATAAATAGAGAATACGGCAAAATTATTTAAAATAATTTTTGAGTTTACATTTACTGAGTGTGAAAATTATGCTAGGTGGTTAAATTTTTTATTATGGTGCTTTTTCATTAAAAAAAAAACACAACCATCGAACAATGTAAAACATCGATGTTAAAAAAAAAATCGGCTTCAATAAATCGATGTTTTTATCGAAACATCGATGTTATGAAAACATCGATGTCGCATCCCTATTAGCGTCCTTTACACGTACGTTCTTTCGCGAACGTACGGGATTGCTCGCGGGAAAACTTGCAGTACGCCCCAAAGCAGCTTTTCCTTCTCCGATACCTTCACACGTGCACTCAATCGCGCGGGAAAGAGCGTACGTGTAAAGGGCGTTAATGACGGCGAGCTTTGCACCCTTGCAATCGACGCTTCGCATTCTGGGGAATGATGTTCACTTATTCTTTGTCTCACAAACGCATAAATATGACCTGACATACCACTACGAACTTTTATAGCTTTCGGTTACGCATCAAATTACGTCACTTGCCAGATCCACTTCTTTAAAGAGGGTGTCAGGGTACTTTTGGCCAGATAGTGTATCAGGGTAATTTCAAAGACCATACAACTTATTACTTAACAATATTATAAATATTATTTAATATAGCCATTTGGCTATATTAAATAATATTTATTGAAGTCATTTGATTAAGGCATCTAGATTTCTGATTTGTCAGAATCATTAAATTAGCACTTTTTATTGCTAATTATACGTATGCAAATATTTTTGTCTTAAAATTTGCATTTTCAACACAATTCCACCAATTTTAAATTTTTTAGATCCCCCACCCCCCGCCCGTAACTTGCTTAATGTGCGTAATATGACAGTTGTAACGGAACGTGATCTTAAATATTAACGCATTTCTACAAGGAGAGAACCTTTATGTGCAAATATTGTTCGCACCCTCTGTATATTTTAAATATTAATACTCATTATTCACGGTTTCCATTATAGCGCAAGCCATTTGGCTGTCGGCCAAGAAAGGCAAACGTCTGCCCGTAAGGGAGAAAAGGACTCTCGTGGGAATTTTTATTTTGCTGATCATGTAATTTTAGACTAGACTTTCATCCACACTTTGAATAAATACTCTGTCCGTTTCCTTCTAAAACTAGATGTTAACTGTTTTTATGTTGGTGGTAGAATCATAAAAGAATTTCTAGTTGGTAGTTTTGTGTGAAGGTGCCAAGCAGTTGATAAAAAGGACAGGATAATCTTAGACTTCTCTAGCTATATAGGATTTCTATTGTGTTAATTTTTTTACTCTAGATCACCTAATTTCTGCAATTTTTACTGTCCTGTCAAATCACTGTAAAGAAGGGAAGTAATCGTCGTATTGCTTGAATTGCCGTCTCATTACTGGATTTCTGCTGGTATGAAAAATTCCTGCTTTGTTTATAAATGTGATAATTCCCCGGGAACGTGCATTTCGAGATAGTCTGAGACGAATTAGGCCAAGAAAAGCCTTCCGACCCTTTCTGTCCCCAGATTACTCAAACATTCAGACGGCAATTGAAGAGCAAGTGGAAAATGCTGTTTTTTAAGCTGGGTTCCATTGACGTAAAAAAAAGTCATCTCTTAACCCTTCAGCAGGCGCGCCCGTGTATAAAGTGCAACATTTTCGTAATTTTGAATGGTTTGTTTTTATAAGTAAAGTTTGAATGTTCTAAGCAGTTTCTATTTATAGCTACACCCTTTCTAATGCATATCTATTTTCTGACTTTAGTATTCCTCTTCATTCATTGTTAGTCGCGATTTAACCGTGTAAACCAGCGATTATACTGGATTGCAGTACGACAAAATTGAGTTGATGTAGTAGATCAAATGTGCAGCTATTACACGGTATTCTGCATATCATGAAGATGGACAATATAATTATTTTTTTAGGATTTTGGACAAAATTGGAATCGGTTAGCAAGTTGTCCTTAGATGCATTAAACCAGACAGTTTTGAAATAAGGCGATTGTATCTGCATTCTTTGGCCTTTAATTAAAATATATTTCAATATTATCAACATTTTATATCTTGTTATAAAACGCAGAATTATTATTTTCAATTTGAAAGTTTATTACAAAAGGAATAATCAAGTTGAAAAAGACGTTGCACTTTGTGCAACGCCCGCATGCTGTTATTCCAAAAAGTTCGCCCGCTGAAGGGTTAACCTGCGTACTTAATGAACGCAGTGAGAATTTTGATAAAATTAAAGGCTAGAGTGCTATTGTACTTGCATAGTCGGTATTTTTTGATAGTAAAAGACATATTGCAAAAAATGTAAATTGAAGTTTAGTAACACGTAGAATGTAGAAATTGCCCAGTCGGTAAAAACCGAGGAAGCCTTGGCACATTTGAAACTAATACTATTAAAAAGTTACAATTGTTCAATAGTAAATATTTAGTAAGGAATTGCATCTTTTGAATTTAATTCCGAAAAGAATGAATTTTGCATCGTTACAGAAGAAATTTTTCCCATTTTTTTCTTTTTTTTCTTTTTTAATATTTCATTTTCAGTAACTGATATTTTTCATTGGGCTTTTCTCCACAAACATTTAAGTGTAAAAGTTATAAAGGTTAGGGCTTTCAGCATAAAATATCCATAGATAACCTATAAGAATCGTGTATTCCCGACTATTGCCCTGCTGCAAGATAATCACTAACCAAATTTTGTTTTACCTATACATAGCTGAAGATTTTCCACGGGAATATGCGTAAATACGGTGTCCATTATCGTTTATAGCACGCTGGCGTCAAGTTTCCTATGCCCAGCATCCTTCCTTGGAATTTCGCGCCATCACTCTCAGACATCCTTTTTCCAATTCGTTACTGTAGTTAGAACAATCATCTCTTGCAACTCTGTGCTAGGCTTTCTCCAAAATAAATTATCTCCATGCAACGGATCGGAGTAAATTTACATTCATCTGAAAACAGCATTTTAGACCATGTTCATTACCTGTACTGAATGACCTTAGTATGTGAAGTCAGGCTTCTTCTTCCGTTAATTTTTATTGGTGTTTCTCTTCTCGCTACTTTCACTTGAGAACCAGCTCCATTGGAGAATCCGTGGATACTTTTTTGTAAACATCATTAACGAACTTCTTTCTTCTTATTTTAAGTATTGTTTCAACATCAGTCGTAAACGGCCACTATTTTAATTTTATTTATTTAAGCTATTGTTACATACCTTATACTTATAGCTATATAGTTTACGCCTTATAGCTGTTTTCGTGGTATAACGATCCGTGGTGTTAAATTTTAGAAAATATAAATTTTTTTTTTTATCCTGTGTCAGCGACTCTACTGTTTTCAGTTTTATCAGCAAACAGGGGAAAATAATTACAAGATAAAAAGAACTTTTTATATACCATGTTTTTAAATTTTCTGTTGAATCATATAAACTTGACAATTCTATGTATTAATAAATACTTAAAAAATTTTTTTGATGAATTATCCTATCAACTTGAAAGAAAATGAAGTTAATTGAAAGTTAACTTGCGTTTAACTTTTCGTTCCCTTCCCGGCCAATAGATGGCTGCACCAGTCTACAAAACAAAATTAACTGAAAATAACTGAAAATGAATTTTTAATTCTGCTTAAAGATGGCTAAAAGGATTAAAATAATGCATTGTCATCGTGTTCTGAGCTATTCTAAAAGTTTCAAATATCTAGCTAGTCGGGAAGTTAGTTAAAAATCGAGTGCAAGATGTGTACGGGACAAACACACAAACAAGAAAGCGAGTTAATAAAAACATGTTCGTCTGATGAGAAGCAGACTCTGGATTTTAGTTAATTATTATATTCCACCGGCATACTTTGGGTATTGCAAGATAGTATTTGACTTCATTTCGACTAGAAGTTTTCGGTGGTTTGATTTTCACACAACATATAGCAATTGCCATTAACTTGATCATATCGCATTTGTTGGCATTACGCTCTGTGGAATTTATAATATACCAAAATATTCTTCTTTCCTGTATTTAGAAGCAAACGTATAAGGCTTATATATTATGAAAGAAATTCTAGACTATCCTTGTCTAAGGCCCCACTCTTGAGTATGCTGTGCGAGAGTGCTTACTAGATTTTTCGGCGGTTTCAGTGGCGTCCGTGCCCGTTGATGTTAATTCGAACTAAATTTCCATTTGCCTTTAGAAAACATGTGCCTTCTAAGCGATCTTTGGTCGTGTTTTGAAAATATGTCGCTCTTTATCTGTGTTTCGAGAAACAGCAAACAAGAATGAGCTGTAATCACAGTTCATTAACTTTCAGAAAGTTAACCTCCTTTTTTGGTGTGGACGCACTTAAACATCTGTGACGTAATACTATGTATGATCCATAGCACTTAGGGTTGTGGAAGTCCTTAAGTATTGCGGTTTTGTCTAGGAAGAAAGAATCCCCGAAACCGAGGATTTTGTTTTTCGCTCATATGAGAAAGTAAAAATATCAGGGTTTCTATTCATTTTTCAAAACAGCTGATTAATTTTATTTTAAATGTTTTATATTAATTTTTTGTTGTTGAGAAGAGACGGTATTGTTTTGAAACTCCTGATTTGATCCTTAACTATTGATTTAAAATTACTCCTCCTCTCTCTCTCTCTCTCTCTCTCTCACACACACACGCGCACGCACACGCACACAACTATTAGTTAAAGGATTAGTTAAGATGGGATAGTCGTCACTTATTGGAAGTTGCATTGTGAAATATTTCATTCTTACTCTAAAGTCGTATATACTAACATATACATTTTGGGTCACTCTTTTATAACACAAAACTATTTTTAATCGAATATATTTAGATAATATTTTATTATTAGCCATAATACATTTGATTAATTTGAAGCATTTATGTGTCATAGGAAAAACTAATGTTGAGTCTTAATACATCGATAATTTTGGAGCTCAGATCTTTTCTAAATTATGTGGAATTTAAAATAGGATATGTTTATGGAAAAAAAACTCATTTGGCTGCCGAAAATATGACCTCTAGAAAAAATATCACAGCTGATTAAAAAAAGAAAAAAAGACTTCCAAGCCTCAGTATTCATTGGTTGTGCATTAATTCCAGCAGTATATATATTGTAAACATGTATTTACAGTGACTTTAATAATGCTACCTGCGAGTGTTTATTCGGTAAACTTCTGTAAACATCCTTTCAGGCCAGTTGGGAAGTGTTTTCCAGGTTTTTCAGTCGCTTACTAATGTCTTTTCGTTACGTTTCGAGAACAGCCTCGTTTGCCCGTCCTAACTAAATTCTTCAATTGCTTGTCAACTATTATCAACAAGTATGGAGGAAGCAAATGTGGAAAAGGTTCGATTATTTACGAACTCTCATGCTGGCGTTCCTTAAAGTTCATTTACCTGTTTACTGACCGCGTTCCGATACCATAATATCGTTGCACACTCCACTTTCGCCATTGTGCGCGATTACGGCGTGCCATTTTTGTTCTTTGGAAGTTATTGTTCGGGGACTATTTTTCTCGTTCTTCCAACTGATTTCTTTCCTCTTCTGTAGTTTTTCTTTTTCTATGCACTTTCTTTTAACTTGCAAATACCCGTGAAAATGCGACCGGACGTTTTTCATTTGTGATACAAGTTTTTCTTTGGTTGCAGTTCCTAGGACGCTTTCATGTGTCATTAAGAAAACCATGATTGGGGGTAGAGAAATCCAGTGTTTTCACAATTATTTCCCTAGATGTGGATTTCTGGAGGATACATTTTAGGTCGTCTACTGATCCAATTCTAGATCTTTCTAAAGATGCTACCTCCTAAGATTTTTCCTAGTGAAAATTTACAGTTTGTTTCTGCGCCCCCTGTTAAAATGAACTGGTAAGCAACAAGTCATTGAACACGTAGTGTTATTTTTTTACACCATAGTACCCGATAACCGACTACTGCGTATTGTAAAAACACAGATTTTATCCTTAATATCAGTTTCTTTAAGGGGATGGTGGACCTTTTCAAAACGATTTTTTAAATTTTTACCACAGAGATATGAAATTTTGTATATATATTCATTAAAGTATAACAATATTAAACACCTTATAAAATTTTATAAATTTTTTTTTAAAAAAATATTTTATAATTAAAAAATTTAAATTAAATTACCCTTCTTTAAAATGCTCCTTGCAACTCAATTTTAAACTTTTCCCCTTAATTTTGCATTTATATTGCTTATAAATACTTTCTGAACAAAGTTATGTATTTTTTTGTACTTTCGTTGAATAGTTAGTTTTTAGAAAATATTTTTATGCTTGTACTCTGAATTTTCGAGAAATTTTTGTACTTTTCTACACTAAAGTTAAACTTTTATAACCTAAATGACCTCGAATCCTAAAATGGATACATAACTTTATTTTGAGGTATTGCAGGAATCTTTATTACAAATTTCATAAAATTTCGTCAAAAATTATGACGCGAGGAGCATTTTAAAGACGCAAATCTGGAAATTTCTCATTTTGAGAAAAATTCATTTAAAAGATAATTTTTTATCTACCTTTAATACTTACTACTCTAAAGCCACCAATTTTTCATTTTTCTTTTCACTACACATTTTAAATGCATTTCATTCCAATATTTACATGTTTTTAAAATATTAATACACCCCCCAAAAAAATTCCAATTTTTGCTCAATTTTTGGTAATTTGAAAGTCCACCATCCCCTTAAAAGGCTCAAGGTTACCTACAGTTTGGGCTTCAGACGGAGGGTGCTCAGTTCTAATACCAACAAGTGGAATGAAATACCTTTTTGTCTAGGCCCGATATGGGCATTAAATCCGTAGACCGGAAAGTCATTCCACGAAGTCAGTAGGTGGTGAAAGGTACGAGCCCTCCAGATGTCGCCCCTAGGTGTTCTGGATGAAAATTGAAATGACACCAAGGGAGCAAGTTGACTTACCTGTATGGTGCTCCCAGATAAAAAGTAATTATCAGTTTCGCACCGTAGTTTCCACTGTATTGTCTTTTTGTCCTGAAACACCATCTTGGTCTATTTCTTGAACCGTTGAAATATGACTGATTGCGATGGCATTTCTTTGTGGACGCTCCGACCAAGGTCCATTGGGTTTTTGTCAAGAGTGGGTTTTTATGTAGAATCCGACATATATTTTAAAATTAGAATTATTTGTACACAGTGAAACTTCTGTAGCTGGCCTTTTGGGGGGGGGGGGGGGGACCATTACTGACCGCCATAGAGAAGTCGACCCGTATTCGACAGCCACCCTTCGAAACAGCCCCCACCCCTTTTTTTTCCGGAACCATGACTGGTCTCCGAAGTTTCATTGTTTATTGTAATATTATGTAAGTGTTGTTGAAATGTTATATTTTTGTATGGTTCACAATTTTACCTTGTAACAGGATTCTTACGCTACTTTGAGAGGATGGGAATTGTCAACGGAAATGAAATAGGCAGCTAGAGTTAGGAAAAAAAAAAAAACTACTCAATTTCCCCCTCCCCCCTTTAAACCTGGAAATTGTCAGGGAATGCCTGATTTGGGTTCTTGCAAAATCGCGGCAGTATATATATATATATATATTCGAACTTTCATGTAATTATTTATGAATTTCCAGTTTTTGCTACGGAAATAAATTTCTTGCGCTGTCTCCAGTTTATCTAAATTTCATCCAGTCCAAAAGAAGAAAGGTCGAAAGAGAAAAACTCATAAGGCGAGTCTGTTTAGAGGTATAAGGTAAGATGACATCTTACCTTATACCTCTAAACAGACAATTGGTGTATTATTTCATTGTTTTACTGAAAAGGTGCTCGTGTTTCATCGTATTGTTGTTAAAGAAATTTCTATTACTTTTGTTTTCATGATTATAAAAACCATGTAATGTTATACCTCAAGTACGTCGATGGAATATTGCATGCATTTTATGAGCATTTTTTTTTTTTTTTACTAACTTGAAGGAAAACATTTTATATGCTGCTCTAATATAGTTTTTTAAGCATAAATCACTTAGCTGTTTTTCATTTTATTTAAATCGGAAAAAAATGAAGAAAAAAAATCAGTAATCAGGAAAAAAATCAGTAATTACACATTGTTTGACGGGGAAAAAAAAGCAAAAAAAGCTTTGCATTATTTTCGAATGAAAGCTGGGATAAAATAATAGTTTAGTTAATAATGCGCTGTTTAAAATTGTATCCATGTGAAAAGAAAATGTTTCATGTATCGCCTTATGCGGGTTATAGTTCGTTGTTTACATTTCTCGTATTCCTCCCTCTAAAATAGAACAACCTCGATGCTGCCGTTTTTTTTTTTATTATTATTTTTATTTTTATTTTTCAGAGATACTTTTGACAAGATCCTTTGACTTGATCCTTTTAAATATACTTACATATGACAGGTCTGAAACGCCCCACAAACAGAATGGTAATAAACAGCTTCGGAGTTATGATCTCATTTTGCCTTTTAATAATTCATCCTTTCCTTTCGCCGCCAGCCTTCAACAAGTAATTACTGATTCCCTATCTATTAGTGATGATTGACATTGATAATTTAGTTCAGCTTCTAAGAACCGAATGAAAAAGCGCATTACGGGAATAGATATGGTTTTTCTTAGTTGCCTACTTAAAAAGCTATATCTGGGAGATACTCTATATACGCCATTTCCCAGCTTTCGTGTTCGCTTTCGATTGTGGGAATGAAACGGCTGATGTAGTAAATGAGGCCCGTTGTGCAGTGAGGCGTAATAATATGCAAAGTATCATTTATTTTTCTGGGGAGTTTTCAGAAATGAATGGCGAGGTTACTTTGAAGGCAAATGCGGCAAATCTTAAAGGTAAACAAGCATAGACAACAGCAGTTTTAAAAAAATAATAATAATAATAATTTTTAAAAAAAATTAGAACTTAACATTTTTGTGGTATTGGACGCAGATTTTTTTTTCTTTCTAAAGATTTTGTATAGTTAAAGACAGCTTTAATGTGACAGAATTTTTGGAAAGTCCAAATACAAAAATTAAAACTAAAAATTGTTCTTGTTTAAAATGTACTAAATATATATATATATATAATATAATTTTTTTTTTTTTTTTTTTTTTTTTTTTTTTTTTTTTTTAGTGTGTGTATGTATATATGAGTAGCGAAAAAAGCCGGACAGGGGTATTAAAAATGTCTTAATTATTTGAATAAGTAAGACATTTATGCTTGTCTTACCATGTTGATTTTATATAATTGCTGTAAATATTTATAACGTCGTGGCAGATAAGAGATGAAGTTAAAATGTGTGTTGGAGGCGGGGGAAGTAGTCTGTTTGCGTAAATTTTAGCATGTGAATATCAGAAAACTTGTTTGTATTATAAAATATTCGAGTTAAGTTAGGTGTTTAATGTTATTAAAGGGAACTGTTGCTGTCTCTAAGGGTGGTCAGTATTGTAGGGTGTTGTGTTACTTCGAATCGAAACAATTGAAATTTTCATGGTAGCGCAGTTTAATTTCTGTTGTTTCGTATCCTAACTTTTCTTTTTGGTACGTTTCTTTTGAAAACGTTGAAATCCACGAATTTGAAGTTTATTTGCTTGGGCGGCTTTCTGGTCTAAATACATTTGTGTGAATAATAATCCTGTTTGAAATTATTTTCAAAATGTGGAGGTTGCATTAGTTTGCAAGGTGACATATATAAAAACATTTATACTCGCCGCACTCTATATTGACCCGAATAAAGGACTATTGTGTTGCTGACACAAAAGTGCATTCCATCACATCTCAACCATGATGCATCCGTTCTTTGCGTTATTCCACGAATTCACCCCTCCCTCCTCCTTTCTCGTGCGAGGTATAGGATGTTCTTGTCAGATTTTTCCTGTGAAGTATTAACATTTGCCATTATTATGTTAATTCTGGGTATGGAGGATTTCCTAAATTTGAATTTCGGTATGGTAAAATTAGTTGACAGAGTGCGTTACCCGAGTTATTTTTGGCGCGCTTTGTTTAATAAGACAATCGGCTCGCATAGTTGGTTTTTTCCCCCCATTTCAAATCTCTATGAGACAGATGAATAAATATTATATTCATAAAATGACTAGCTTTGTTGATATTTAAGTCTTTATAAAATGCTCAAAAGAGTATTAAAATTATAATTTTCTCAAAGTTTTCCCCTGAGCGGTTTCTCAGCGTTATGTCTTCATACTAACGGTTAGATTTATAATTTCTTTAATCTCCACATGAGTGTATTAACTTAAAATGTTTTGGTCATGCAATACCAATTTCACGAAATAATGCAAACGCATTTGCTTAGTTAGGGATTGGGATTTTATTCTTAATACAAAACAAAACAAATATTTTAGTACCCGTCTGCGATTATTCTTGTTGATGCAAAATATAGCAAGCATTTAACATTTTTCAAATCAGAAGAGTAGCCAAATGCTCTTCGATTTCCCTATTTGGAGGTCTCCTATCGATTAAGGCTGGATGAAGGTCGAATGGCGCTGACCCTCAGTTTTTTTTAGTACTTAAGTGTTGTGTTTAGCTTGGGTGTTTGCACTGTAGGGCTGCAATTGGATTTGACTTAATAGGACCTAATCGGTATAGCCCCGTGTAGTAGAGGACCACAGTACTTCAGAAACCAAGTCGCTCAGGACTCTTCTATGAATGCTATAGACTCACCTATTGTGTACTTTTACCTGCATTTTGCAGATTATATCCAAGTATGATTTCCTTTAATCGTTCGGTTGTGATATTTAGGATACTAAATTTAGAGGAAACGACCCAATCTTAGTTTGCTGTACGTAAAGTGCAAAAATATGAAGTGTGTTTTTTTTAAACGAAGTTTTATAAAATTGTTTTCGGGGCTGTTAAGAATCCTATTAATATTTGCATTAAATTATTTTTTACCTGAAGTTTAGCTAGTGTTTTGAATCATGAATAATTTTGTTATATAGATCGCAAGAGCGCCCAGGAGTCATTGCCCTCTGTTTCTTCTTTGTTAAAAGGCTCCTCAGTATGGCATGGCCGAATATATTTTGTCAGTGCCAGGAAAACTTATGAGAAATTCCGCTTTTGGAATTGTCATATATATATATATATTTTGCTTATTGTTATTAAACGTATGGTATATAAGTTGTGACGCTTCTCATCACAGGTTTTTCTGGAATGCTATTTTCTTGCTAGAAAGTATTAATAAATTGGTTTAAAATTCTTAATGCGTGACTTAACGCCTGTAGCACTGAAATTTAGAGTACTGCCAAAATTGTTAGCAAACATGCCATTGATAATTGGTTAATTCCGCCAATTTTGTTAATTTAGTGTTAAGATATCGCTGTTTAAAAAAAAATAAAATCGTGCAATTATCTTGTGTAAGGAATTTGATGGATATATAAATATATTTAATTTGTTTGGCAACGTAGTGTAGTCTCGTTCTCTATCCACGCTTCTCGGCTTCCTGGCGTTTGGACCAAGTATAACCGTGTGGTATTTCAAAGGCGTTACTTCAACGTACCCTATTCATTCATTTTTGACAAAGCCATGAATCAACGTACGCGCTGACTCAGCGCACAGTTTATCACTGATTGAGTTTTTGTGAGGGAATAAAGCCATAGAGATCGAATTCCGCCAAATTTGTGAGGGAATAAAGCCATAGAGATCGAATTCCGCTAAGAATTTGGCCAGCGTTATCGTATTTAGATCAGGGTTACACATTGCATGTCTGGAACATAAATGCTTTTTAGATCTTCAGTTATTGTCATATTTTTTTATTATAATTAGAAAGTTATTGCATCTGTATTGTCATTCCTGTTTTGCCTTTGCCGATAAAAACATTCAAGAAATTTAGTAAATTTAGGAACTTCCTCGATATTGTCTTCGGCAGGAACTCCTTTAAATATTGCGTGCACAATTTCTTCATGCTATAAGAAAAAAATTAACGTAATATTTTCGCCATTTATGAAAGGAGCAGTGATGAATTATTTGAGTGATACTGTGGTTATCGTATTTAAGTTTTTTTGTATGATACTAGAGGCTTCGCCCCTAGGCTCGCTACGCTCGCTCCTGTTTTATGGCTAATAGCGAGATACATAGGGGTGATTCTCGGGCAATGTAACAGCTTCCATCCATTTACTGTTGTCACCCTTAATGCGAAAGGCGTTTCATCACTGTTGAATTATCAGCTTTAAAATTCAATTAAAAATCGAAAATTTAAGATATAGACTTGAAATGAGGTTTATATGACTAAGATAGCTTTCAGCTTCCAGATGATGTAAATATTTTCTTTGTAAGATAAAAACTCGACGAGCATCGATATTACATCCACATAGGGGACGATATGTCTTGAAAAACTGTTTTATTTTTTGATGAAAATATTAGTCTGTTTTAAAATATTTTTAAACAAATGAGGTCTAGTTTGAAAGAGAAATGTCTGTAGTCTTAGATAGATCCAAATTCTACGATCATTTTTTGGCGAGTTATCGTAATCTGAAGATGAAAAAGTCAATATTTTCCCACAAAACATGGATAATATATATATAAAAAGTCCGAAGATGAGACATGTCTTACTTTGCCCCCCCCCCCCATTTTTCTGCATCCCTTGGTATCGCTCTCGACCCCATACCCCCAGCGGTATCGGATGAGATAGCGTAACAAGCTTTTGACAGCGGCTGCGGAAGTTACTTTATT
Organism: Dolomedes plantarius; assembly: GCA_907164885.2. NCBI lineage: Eukaryota > Metazoa > Arthropoda > Arachnida > Araneae > Dolomedidae > Dolomedes > Dolomedes plantarius. Next base: position 83,576,626 of record OU015497.1, on the reverse strand, counting down.
TTAGAACGGAGAGAAATGGGTGTTTTTTTTTCTTTTCATAGAAAAATATTTTCATGGCAAAACATGACGCTTATTTTAAATAATTCTATGAATATACAAGTATTACCTCTTCGATTTTCATAATTCGCTGTCGAGCTTTCTTTGTTCGAATGGTTTCCGATATCCTATGTTTTGAATATGAATGTAACTGTGTCATTAAACGCCCTGCTGAGATTGACGAACTGTAGCCTAGTTCCAAGACTTGCAATTATTTCAACCATCTCCGCTTCCTAATTATTAAAAGGTATGTAACTACTTTATTTCCTGAGTTACATAGTAATGAACCCGGACTTACCTTTAATTATGATTATTAATTTGCATTCGTATAGTTTATGTATATATTTAATTGCTTCTTTATTTTTGAAGTCGAGAAGACTAAATTTAATCTTCTACGTTATTTTATGTTAAAATGGCAAAGTAATTGCTTACAAAGACAGCTTGTTTGATTGCTTTTGCCTATTTGTCTTAGGAGTAATTTCTGTAAAAATCATGTTGAGACTTTTTGTATGGTTTTTAGCAAAAAAATTAAAACTTGTATTATGTAGAACAATTTTTTTAAAGTTTCATTTTAAAGTTTTTATTGATGTATTAAAACAAATTAAAAATAATAGTGTTAAAAAATTGTATAAATGTGCGCATTGAAATTTCGCATTTTAACTTTAAATAAATTATAAACCTTAAACCACTTTTCTTGGGAATATAGATTGTATTTCTAAGGTAAATACCATTGCATTGATGACTTACAGCGTCATAGCTCTCTTGGTTTATTAGAAGTAGTAAAATATTCATCAGTTAGAAGTTGAAATCAAACAACTGTCGTCTAGAAAGAAAATAAATAAATCGCGTCACTTTTTTTTCTTTTTACAAAAAAGTAAGTAAATAAATCGCGTCATTTACTATTCTCCAATAAGATAACTCCTTTCCTCCCCATTTATCTTTATGGGTCCATTACTCCCAACCAGATTGGCAGTAACTGCCTAAATTGATAAAAAGGTTTTCTTTTTGAAACTTTACTAAATCCTTACTGTTGGCTTGCAGACAAGTTTGCCGAAAGTTTAGAATCACAAATGATATGCAAATTTGTGTGCTCTTCGTTAATTTCGCCTATGTTCATAAGTAGCAATCAAATGTTTCTAATTAATCTACCCCCCCCCCTCACCTTACCTCTTTAAAAATAGCACAGAAATAAAAGGCTAATGCCTTTTTATCGCTTTAATTTAGTGGTTTATAATCTGCAATAAAAGAAGATAGCCGTGAATATGTTATCATAGGTGAACGATCTGAGTGAACAATGGAATTATGGGACATAAAATTTGAAATCGAAATTTCTCCTTGAGGCTGTAACAGTCTTGTTTATATCATACCATACCCATGCGGGTGTATTGTAAATAGGTGTGATAATTGCAAACCCAAGATCACTATCGGAACTTTCATAGTTTGTTTTCAAATTTTATCTTGTCGTATTAAATAGACATGAAAGAATGGAAATCCTATGATAATAGGTATTGAACTCCTTACACCTTTAATAACTCATTAGTGGGACAATTATAATCCCTCTGTGTGGGTGAAATATTTTTATTTTTTTTTGGGGGGGGGGGCGCATCGTTTTAGATTAGTTATCATAATTATATAAAATTAGTAGTTTAAATAAGTGCATAAAATATTATGTGGAAATTAACCAAATTTTTTAAGCCGTTAGATTTTAGTGATATTTAGTAGAGTGGTGGCCTGTTAGCTATTTATTTAAAAAAGCAACAGAAATAGTTTATCGTTTTAGATTAAACGATGATATTATACATTTTTCATTTAGGTATATTTTATATTCCCCTTTTAATCATATTTTAAGTACTTTATTGTGTTATATAATTTAGCAAACTTCTAATTGCAGTTGAATTTTAAAAGTATTTAAGATGGATAATTTTATCAACTCTCGGCTTTCTGAAATCAATGCAAAATAGGTTTTCTAGCTAAAATTCTAAGGCTTCTCTTTCTCCACACACTCACACACACTCTCACCAATATAGCCGTTCATTCTACTACCTTGCCATTTACACGAACTTTATTCTGCATTTCATCAATTTACACATTTTGTGTAGGCTTTATTAGTCTATGTGCTTTGAGTAAAAAGTTATGTCGAGGCTTTCATTTCTCTAATCCTTCTCCAGCTACCAAATTACAATGAACTTCAGTGCTGTTATCTTCACATACACTGTTACATAATGAACACACCGGAAGTGAACATGTTGATATATCTATCTATTCTTTGGATTAACCACAATATTCTTCATCTTGATAACATGCCAATCAAAATCGAAGCGGCCAATTGTTGAGGGCTTCCATATTGATGCCGCCCATTTCGTAACGGCGTTAGAATTCAGGTGGAACCAGTGTAGGTTGTCTTTCATCTGCCTTGTCTTATCAGTTCGATGGCCAGAGGTAATGAGCCGTAACATCTAGAAATTTTCTTTGGCGTCTCACTGTTTTTGATCTAAATTCTTTGAGTGCAACTTTGTTTAGTGATTAGCATTGTTCTTACTCTCATAGCCAGTTAAAAAATGTCTATTTATGCCATACCACACACACACAAATTCTGATGAAACATGGGATCATCAGAATTGTTGAAATGTCATTTGTTGAGAAAAAATACACTTTTGAAGATAGTAGTTGTTAAATCGAAAATATCCGACAACGTGAAACTAATGTAGTGAACCCTGTTAATTTTGCCGTCTTCATTTTACGGCGCTTGGCATTACCATTTATCACGACATAACCTGTGTTCGAATTTCGGCGTAACCATGGATGTTTCTACTATGTTCCCTCGTATGAAGTAACGTTGGTTACCTTCAGGGTGCTTTTATGAAGAAGCCAACAAAATTTGCTTTGTGTGTGAGCAAATGTCCACAAGAAATTGCAGCGCATAAAACCAGTTGAAGTATGAAATAATTCTACAACAAAAGTAGTACATAAGCTTTATACTGTGTAATAGGCTGTAATATGGTAATATAACAGTTTTATATTAATAGCTTAATACAGAAAACTTGGAGAAGTAATCCTAATTGAAACGATAGCGAATTATCCAATTCAGATTGATAATTTCTAGTTTTCATTATTTACCTCTGCTTGAAATGCATAGGTCTACATAAATATGTCTGTCATTGTGTAATTAATGTAAAGGGCGAAATAAGTTGTATGTGTGTGATGTGGTCCAGGTAGGGAGGAAATATGGATTTTTCGCGGTCTGTACACAAAAGTGATGTTGAACGCTGGATTTTTTTTTTAATATATTGCTTAATAAAAACGATTAGTTTCAGTTGTTTACACCAGTATTCCCATTGAGATCTTAAGCTCTGAGTGCGCCCTGCCGTATGTTCAGACAATACGATGGCAGAAAACATCTCGCTCTTACTGTACTATATGTGTGCGCTCTTACTGTACTATAAGATTATAAGTGTTTTACAGTTGCAAATGCTTAAAATATAACAAAAATAATGCTTTATTATCTATGAAATTCGAAACTTGGATACAAAAAGTGTGAGAAGGGCTCTATTCGGCATTACTGAATGCAAATAGGTGTTAAGTCGCCAATTTCCTCGGTATTTTTTTTTTGTTTGGGGGAGGGGGTGCGCGCAAATAACAATTTTTTTTAAATGTTTTGGAGAACAGTTGAATTGCATATACTAAGTTGGTCAACTTGTCTATCTTAAACGTTCTAGACTTCTTTCAGCAATCAATAATGCCAACAGGATAAATTCATCTCGTGACCATTTTAATATTTATTTTTTCGATCTTTAATGTATTTTAAGTATTTATTTTTTGGTTTAAAATTCAGTAGCTAGAATTTCTTAAAATCTAGATTCTCCATAAATTTTTAATGTTTTTTTTTCTTTAATCGATTTTGATTGCATTTTTAGCCAAAGGTTTTTCTTTTCCTTTCATTGATCATTTGCGAGATCGGCCTATTTTCGGAATTTTAAGCAATGTAAATACGTAATTTAAAAAAAATCAAATTTCAATATTAAAAAAAGCGATTTACCGATGAAACCGAAAGATTTTATTATTTAATTGCTATAACATTAAATTCTTATGCCTTTATTAAAAAATTATGAAATCAAAAAACATTGTCAGAGGAAAAAAGTTTGACCGATTCTCATTAAATGATTTTGTATATTACCAATCCATTCTTTGTCGGATCAATTTATATTAACACCACCACCACCAACCAACCAACACACACACACCCAAAAAAAAAAAAAAAAAAAAAAAAAACTGTTTTCACTTTCTCGACAGCATAAAAACTGATCAGAGCTATTGTCAATTTATTCATATTTACCTTGTGTGTCAAATGTGAATCGAAACGTATTTAATGACTATCAAAATATTGCTTTGACTACTGGCTAATTTGCGGGTGAACAAAACTATGACGTTTCGGAATGGTTGACTTTGTAAAATTCTGTTTTTAAGGCTGCTATGTACTAACCCCATTGGATTCGCTCACCTAAATGTTAAACTATGGAGAAAATTTGTCCACGGATTACCGACTTGAATTCAAAGATTTAAAAAAAAAATTATACTCCGTCATAGAGAAATTTTACATTTGTAATTTTTCGTTTTTTTAAAAAAATGCAATTAATATTTTAAAATTTAAATTATTCGGGGCAAAATCTGGTATAGTGTGTTTTAAACGCTCATAAATTCCTTCGGTGGACGAAATGTACAAAATGAATCCTGTAGCGCTTTGCAGAAAAGTTCAGGCTATCTGACAATACCAATTTTATTTGATTATCAGCATTTATGTACCTGTAAATAGTTGACAAAAATATATTTTAAATAAAAAATTTGGGGGTAGCGCTTAACCCCCCCCCCTATAGAGAGAGCCATTACAATCCCTCAAAATGTCAATCCTAAGGGGGGTGGAAATCTCGAACTATCAACTGGACTGCTCCCACCACAAGAGTCTACAAGAAGAGGAAAAGGGAAATACGATTTTTTTTTCGTAGTACGTAGCAGCCTTAAGTATTGCTTGAAAATAAATAAAATGTAACAATCTTTTGACGACGACACGCTCACATGTTGGTCTGACTGTTTGAGATGAAAGCACGTGAGCGAGCGCACGTAATACCTAGAACGCAACCGTGAATTTTTTATTTTTATTTGTTGCACTTTCAAATATTTGCGTACTTTCGTTTGAATTATTATCTGACGACCAAAATTTGTCTCTTGCGGTAAAGTGGATTAGATAAGTTTGTGTCAACTATAGGCTTATTCCGCGCCACTTAAACGTGCCTGTTATCGTATCTGATTATTCCCCTCTCGTTTTCATATTTAAAGTTATCTTATTTGAGATGCGCCTGTTTTCAAGAAGTGACTGTAAAAGTTCAGCACGTAATTTTCAAATACACGTTGCTGCCATTTTTGAATTACCGGCAATTTTGCTTTTGCAGCCTTGGGTCGCATATTTTGCACATGTTCTCTGCCCCTGTGGTTATCAGAGTAAAACTAAGCTGAAAGGATTTGTGGCACATCTGGATGTTCTCAGATTTAAAACATTACTTTTTTCACATGATGAATTAGTAGTATGTGCGAGCATATTCTTGTCAGATTGAAATCATTATAGTGTAATCTGTATTTCAAGAATTAAACCTACTTTGTGTATTATTATGTAATTCCCACTTTTGCTCTAGTTGCTTGGCAATGACTTTTCGGTGATTTTCCTTCTCAGTGTTAGTTATTTTTATCGGAAGGAATTTCATGCGGCTTTTGTGTTTTTTAATAGCTGTCATTCTTCTGTGTAACGCGATTACCTTAATTAAATGTCGGGGAAAACCCGTTTGAGAACGGATTTCAACATTCCTTTGTTGTCCTGATGTTTTGAAGGAATAGCATCTTTGACCTTAATTTCTCACCTTAACGGCGTTAAGAACTTGGCATTATCGTGGATATTGTTCTATTGTCATGCAAGATCTTTTTTATGACAAGTATATTTAGAAATTTACTTTTTACGTATCTACTCCAAAAATACTTTACAGATCTGTTATCTGATAACTAAAATGAAAAGAAATTTTTCTAGTTGCTAGCAGTATGAGGGGATTGTGAACAATCATCCTCTGATGCATAAATTTTATGCGCCTGAGATACGGATACATTTTAAACATCTTCATGTTCTAAAAGATTAACTTTTCCTGTTGGGAGAAAGTTAAATAATTTCATATTTTAAAATTAAATGTCATGTCCTATATATATAGTTAACGTGTGAAAGAAGGAAAATCTGCTACGACGTGTCAATTACTATGAAAAGTTAAAGTTTAAAATGGTCTGTTCTTGCTATGTTGTAGTACATCTTACAAAAATAGAGCCAAGGTCAGGAAATCACTATGATCTAGAATATTTGTATAACTCTTTTGGGAAGACTTGCGTATTGTAGGGTATTAAATATGCAGTAATATTTAAGCAAAAGTTATAAGTTTTTCTCAAGATTAGAACTTTAAGAAACATTTTTTTTTTACCCGTTCTGTAGCTGCTTCATCGTTTCAAAAATCTTAAATTGAATGTGGCGAGAATATCCCCCAGTGAGAGACTTATTGAATATTTCAATTTTAACCTAAAGTACCCTCTTTGTGCTATGAACTAGGGGGGGATGACGTGATGGATAATATAAGCAAGTAATTTACGAAGCCTGCACATTATCTGCTTTAAACATTTAGTTCTTGTGTCAGGACTTCAGTACTTAAAAATTTAATTTACTGTAGATGCCTTATTAATGTAATTAATCAAAAAAATGAGTTTATTTGAAGTGTAGCGAAAGCTATTATATATATATATATATATATATATATATATATATATATATATATATATATATATATATATATATATATATATATATATATATATATATATATATATATATATATATATATATATATATATATATATATATATATATATATATATCTATCATATATATATATCATATATACATATATATATTATAAATTTGTGAGAAATTATTTCGAAGTGATTTTATGTACATTATTTTTATTTTAAAGTGGTCTCCAGATCGTGAAGACAAGTTTCTTTTCCTCTAGGTTTTACTGTGTCCACTGGGGCCGTTGCTGGGCTTCGTTTTCATTCTGTTTTAACTTAGGTCGGTTATATAAATTTCATTCTTGAGTTGTTCGTATGATTAACTTAAAAATGAAAAAACATGCAAATAATCGGTAGAAATATTTGTTAAACCTCCCCTAAAGGATTTTAGATGCCTTAAGTAGGAAAATTATTTTTTATGTTTTTAAAGACATAATTGACAATTTTATTAATGAAAAATGGAATTTTAATTGATTGGAAGTCATTCACGTTCCCTTGTAAGGGGGGAAAAGTGTTTTCCAACTATGTTGTGCTTCGAACTTTATTCGGGCTTTTCTAATTTACTTTTTGTGCGCTATTTAACAATTTTTTCTTTATTATTAAGCTGCTTATGGTTATCATCAAAGAAGTCCATTTAATATTCATACTTCTATCGATTATATTACTCTTATTAATAATAAAAGTTATAAAAATGTAATGCATTCTAACGAAGTAGTGAAAAGATGATTGCTAAAATCAGCTTTTACTTATTAGAATCTTTCGAGCCAAGCTTGGCCTCGCCCAGGTTAATGTCATATTTGCGAGCTGGACTGGCTCGGGCAACTAACGGCATAGTTGTGAGCTAGGACAAACGAACAATCAATCAGATCTGGGCTCCAGTCTTTGAATTTACCCGTGCAGATCTGTAGGCGAACAATCGGTTGTGTGGGGAAAAAAAACTGGTTAATTAGCATGGATTTAAGTCCTTAAGGTATCCGACTACGTTTAAAACATCGATTTTTGACGAAAATTTCAAAATTCTTTTTATTCCCTTTTTTTTTAAAAGATTGTAAATTTACGTTTCTAAATCTGCTTTTATTTTTCGATACGACCATTAGAAATGAAATGAGAGCGATTTAAAGATCAGCAGCAGCTATGAATTTCAATACAAGTTGAGAACTTTAATCGTGTTTTCTGAAGAACTTGTTTTTCAATAAAAATGTAAACGACTCTTGTTATAACTCAAAATCCAACCATGAGATGCCTATGAAAATTTTCACGTATGTTTTTCATAATACTAAGAATGTAATGGACTATAGATTTTGTTCTAGGTGTATTATTTGTTGATTTATAGCTGCATTTATAATAAATTTCATGGAAAACTACAAAAATTTTACATATTGCATATAATGACGTGTATTTTTTAAATTTTATGGTATCGATTAGTTTGTAGGTCATTACACTTAGAAGGTACTTACGTACATATGACAAAAAAAAAAAGTTGTTATATGCATATTTCTTTTTTTAGAGCTAGAGCCGTTTTTGTAAAAAATTGCTAAATTTCGACCCATTTTCCTCAATTTCGAAAACAAATTGCATAGTTAATGTCTATTTTTCATCATTTTCGTGTTTTGGGATTATATTCCTTCGAAAAATAAGGTAGAAATTTTCTTAAGTACAGTTTTCAAAACAAAAAAAAAGGGGGGGGCCCGAACGTAGTCGAATACCTTAAAAGCAAGCCCATAACGACTTAATTTGTTCAGTTTCTTAAGGGCATTTAAAAAATTACTAATTTTTGCATTTAAGGTGGTATTTATTTTCAAAAGTTATACACAAGAGTGTTTCAATATTTTTGAGTGTTTCAATATATACAAGAGTTTTCAATTTATGTCAGCGATTAGTTTCAGAGTTTATTATTATATTAATATTATTGTTATAAATGTTGTTCGGAGGTAGAACGTTGGATATTACTCCTCATACCTCCCCACTCCAAATATTATAAACAATGAAGAACTGGTTTGCTGAAATGACTTGCCATGACGCTACTTTCTGATGCAAATTAATCGAGTTCCATGCTGAGAAAACCAAATTGCAATGAGTTAAGGTGATTTTGATATCTGATGATTAATATTACGTTTAAGCTTTGGAATTAAGACATGTTTTAAATCATTCTTGAGGCCCGTAAAAACACTACCCTTTGTCCATAAGATATCCTTCGTTTTTGATTTTTGAAAATGGGTACACGCCATGAGATTTTCCTCTCCCGATCCTATTCTCCTTTAACCCGTCATTCCTCTAGTGCAGTGGTTCCCAACCCGTAGAAGTCTCCGGACCACTAAGCCAGAATTAGAACCATGTGCGGACCACCCCAACCCACTCCCCCACTTACTTATGGGGGTATAGAATATCCCTCACGCAAAAAGGATACAGGATTAACGTACTCATATTCTTATGTATCATATTCTAATAATAATTGTTAAACTTTTAAGAAATTTTAATTCAACACCTGATAGTCATCGGATATATTCGGCGCATCTACTTCAATGAACATTGCTTTCAAAATCCCCATTTATTTGGCAACTTTTTTATATGTGGTGCCGGACCACTCCCGAGGCTCTCGCGGACCACTGGTTGGGAAACACTGTTCTGGTGTGTGTGTGGGTTGTTTTATTTTTTTGCGAGTTTCCTGGCGTATAGTATTTAATTTTGACTTAATTTTTTTTTTTAAAGACCTCCATTGAAGAAAAATATTGGCTCTTACAATATAATTCCGTATGTACGTGTTGACATTATTAATTCAAATAATGAGCTATGTACAGTGGAATCTCGATCTATCGTTTTTCACGGGGTCGACTGAATTGAACGATAAATGCGGAAACATAACAAAACAACATGATCATCGGAACTGGGTGAAATAAACGACACATGCGGGAGAACGATGATGCGGAGAATGATCAATTGAGATTCCACTGTATTATAAACTAACCAATGGCGCAAAAGTCCATTGTGGACCAAGGCCTGTGGTGCCCATCTTTGCTTTCTTGACCGTGGGCTTGGGGTGCCATACAGCATATGTCTCGGGCAGGTGGTCAACCTGCCGCGGCTATGTATTATTACTTTTTACATTTTTCTACTTGCGTTTGTTATCTACCAAAACTGAAATTTTGTGTGCTATGTCGTCGTGTTGTAAGGTTTCAAACCTTTTAGTACAATTATTTGTGTATGGTAGTATTTGTGTGTGTGTGTGTATGTATGTATGTATATATATATATATATATATATATATATATATATATATATATATATATATATATATATATATACTCTAGCTGAAAACCCGCGCTTCGCTACGGAGTACATTCAAATTAAATACAACGGTCAACGTATGCAATTTATGCCAAAAAATAAATATATATTTATAATAAATGCGATGATCAATGTATACAATTGATGTAAAATATATATCTATATATATATATTTATAAAAAAATCGTAAGGGATATGCATTTTTTTGGATAATATCCAATCGTCTGCTGCATTAGAAAGAGAAAAAAATATTTTTTTTGTCTATTTAGTTGTTACGCACGTGACGATAAATTTATTGAAAGTACCAGAAAAAGAAATCACGTGATCAGCATTTAATAAATTAAATTCTAAAAATTAATCTTTAAAAATTCACCAAAAATCAGGAAATGGAGGTAAAAATTCGAAAATTTAATTTGAAGGAATTTTTATGATCTTTCTCGTGATACAAATTTTATAACCCTCAATGTATTATTTTAAATGCAAACGTAAAAAAAAGTTTAAAAAACAGCTTAAAAGTTTAATTTAAAAAAATCTAAGAAGAATTTTTGAAAAATCTTTCTTAGTGCACCCCTACACTATTAGAAGAATCGCCATGCAAAATTTCAGCCCTTTAGGTCCAGCGGTTTGGTCTGTGCGTTGTATGTCAGTCAGTCAGTCAATGAATGAATGAGTCAGTTACGGAACTGTTTTATATATATATAGATTACTAGCTGAAAACCCGCGCTTCGCTACGGAGTACATTCAAAGTAAAAACATCGGTCAATGTATGCAATTAATGCCATCTGTAGCTTCATGATGCCAATATATCTATACTAATATATAAAGAGAGAGCAGATTTTGTACGTGGAGGGTAATCTCCGGAACCACTGCACCTATTTGAAAAATTCTTTCACTGTTTGAAAGGTACATTATTCCAGATGGTCATAGGCTATATATTATGTATATCTGATCAGTAGAAATGAAGTTAGGGGGGATACTCTGGATTTGTGTGCACGGCCGCCATCTTGGATTTTTCCGCCAGGGTTTGGCGCATTTCGCATGGCGATAATTATTGCGTTCTGGTAAAAATAACCCAATGTCAAATTCTCTAATTTTAAGATCAAACAGTTATTTCTGATGTGATCTTTTAATTACAGTATAATAATTTTAAGTCAGATCTCGGCCTTGAACTGGAAATCTGAGTCAAATTGACTATACTCAAAAGAGTAAATTATTTTTTAAACTAAGAGTCTTTTTGTTGAAAATTTTTGAATCCATTATCAGTTTTTCGTTAACTTATTAAATTTAAGTTGCTTTTAATTTTGTTTATCGATTGTCAATTAGTATACTATAATGATACACCATTTCATTTATTTGAAGTAAAAATTGTCTGCTATCATTTTTTCGTAAAATGTAAAATTCAGTATACATTTTAAATACAATATATTTTAAAATATTTTATAATTCCAAGTTGTAGTGCATTACAAATAAATTTAAATAACTGAAGTTCAACTTCTCTCTCCCCAGGAACCTAAGTTAAAAAGTTAGTTAAGGTTAAGTTATTGGTTTAGTAAAAGGGTTTTTTTGTCTTATTTCCAACACAGCAGGATAAATGGTCAAATAATCCTTGTCCCGATTTTATTGTATGCACCAAATATTTGGTTAAGGTCAAATCTGAAGTAAAATTTCATTACCACAATGGAGAGAGAGAGAGAGAGAGGATCTGGTTACTCACCATAAATTTATGGGTTCATAATTATTTTACATTTTTCAAAGCTGAATTTTAGATAATTTTTAAATTGCAAGTTATTTAGGTGGTGCGAAAATACTGTATTTTTTTTCTAATTAACAATATATTAGCATAATATTTTGGTGATTCATTGCTATTAGTCAAAGAGTTAGGGCAAACTGAATAGATGGCATTGAAATTTTATCTGTAAGTAAAATTCATTTGACCAAATTTTTCATATGGATCATAATTTGAAAAGGTAGTTTTTAATTAAAAATGACAAAAAAAAAATCTCAGTCCAACGATTAAATGATTTTTCAAAAATATTTCTAAGTTTCACAATTTAAAAAGGTCGTTTTTATTAAAAAAGCTAAAAGAAAAACCCAAAATTTCCAATATTTCAGAATGATTTTTTCAGAAAAAAGTGGTTTTTATCAAAAACCCAAAAATAAATCTAAGTCCAACGTTTAAATGATTTTTCAAAAAATTTTCTAAGTTTCATAATTTAGACAGGTGTTTTTTATTAAAAAAGCTTAAAAAAATTCAAAGTCCAGCGTTTTGAAAACACCGCTTAAAACACATTGGCGAGAATTTTTCCACTCCTCAAAACACGGTAAAATCGCCAAGTTGGCGCAAAAAAATCCAAGATGGCGGCCGTGCACACAATTATTAAGTAACGTAATATTAATTTGAATATTATTTTAGGTGGTTAAAATAATTAAAAAAACATTCTTTACTTAAAATCCTTTTTTTATTTTTGTATTTTTATTTCATCTCTTACTCTAATTTTGAGATAACAATGTGTATCTATAAACGTTTGTCAATTGTAAAAGTTTATATTATAAACGTCTATATTGTAAACGTTTTGTCAATTAAACGTTTCTCCAAGTGACAAACGTTTAATCTATATCTATCTATAAAACAGTTCCGTAACTGACTCATTCATTCACTGACTGACATACAACGCACAGACCAAACCGCTGGACCTAAAGGGCTGAAATTTTGCATGGCGATTCTTCTAATAGTGTAGGGGTACATTAAAAAAGATTTTTCAAAAATTCTTCTTAGATTTTTTTAAATTAAATTTTTAAGCTGTTTTTTAAACTTTTTTTACGTTTGCATTTAAAATAATACATTGAGGGTTATAAAATTTATATCACGAGAAAGATCATAAAAATTCCTTCAAAATGAAATTTTTTTCGAATTTTTACCTCCATTTCCTGATTTTTGGTGAATTTTTAAAGATTAATTTTTAGAATTTAATTTATTAAATGCCGATCACGTGATTTCTTTTTCTGGTAGTTTCAATAAATTTATCGTCACGTGCGTAACAACTAAATAGACAAAAAAAATATTTTTTTCTCTTTCTAATGCAGCAGACAATTGGATATTATCCAAAAAAAATGCATATCCCTTACGATTTTTTTATAAATATATATATATAGATAGATATATATTTTACATCAATTGTATACATTGATCATCGCATTTATTATAAATATATATATTTATTTTTTGGCATAAATTGCATACGTTGACCGTTGTATTTAATTTGAATGTACTCCGTAGCGAAGCGCGGGTTTTCAGCTAGTATATAATAAATACGACGATCAATGTATATACTTGATGTAAAATATATATATATTTATTTATAAAAAAATCGTAAGGGATATTTTTATATACAAAATAATGTAGAAGAAGATATTCAAATTAAATCTAATATAAAGAATACTAAAGAATATAGTACAGTTAATATAGTACAGTTTCTAGAACATTTCTTTTACTGTATTTTAATATTTTTTGGATAATGTCCAATCGTCTGCCGCATTAGCAAGAAAAAAAAATTATTTTTTGTCTATTTAGTTTTTATGCACGTGACGATAAATTTATTTAAAGTACCAGAAAAAGAAGTCACGTGATCAGTATTTAATAAATTAAATTCTAAAAATTAATCTTTAAAAATTCACCAAAAATCAGGAAATGGAGGTAAAGATTCGAAAAAGATTTCATTTTAAAGGAATTTTTATGATCTTTCTTGTGATATAAATTTTATAACCCTCAAATTATTATTTTAAATGCAAACTTAAAAAAAGTAAAAAAAACAGCTTAAAAATTTAATTTAAAAAAATCTAAGAAGAATTTTTGAAAAATCTTTCTTAGTGCACCCCTACACTATTAGAAGAATCGCCATGCAAAATTTCAGCCCTTTAGGTCCAGCGGTTTGGTCTGTGCGTTGTATGTCAGTCAGTCAGTGAATGAATGAATGAATGAATGAGTCAGTTACGGAACTGTTTTATATATATAGATTAAACACAAAAGATAAGTTAACGAAAAAGAATGGCACGAGGTCATTTTATTTACAGCGGCGGCTGGGTCGTAATAGTAATGCGACATCGACATCAAAACATCGATGTTTTGAAACATCGATATTCAATATTAAAACATCGATGCTAATAAACCATCGCCGAAAAACCATCGATGTTTTTAAACATACTTTTTTTTAAAACTGGTTTAGTAACCTCTAACATTAATGTTACTTCGGTTAGTCGGGGGGGGGGGGGGGGTAATTTTACTCTGATTGGGCTGACAAAATTGACAAAAACTTGGTTGCTAGTGTCAGCGCATATCATAGCATTTCCATTATACATTTTATTACTCTAATCAGAAAATTGAGAAAGAAATTATTGATATAAAACAATTGATAGGACCACACCCATAAAGAAAAATTCGTGATGTTTTCTAATTTAAATTGGTTGAATGTGAAAGATTATTGTAAATGTCAAGTCATACTTATTTACAAGTTGAAGAATAATTTAGTTACTGGAAGACTAAATAATTTAGTATAAAAAAAAATTCTGAAATTCATGACTGTAACACAAGACAAAAGGATCAATAGAGTATAAGGCAAAATCCTTTTCAAGAATTTGAGTTTGGTTCAACTGAGTTTAATAAAAAAAATTAATAAGAATATTTATTAACACATCTTTTATTTCCAAATTAAATAATACAAAAGAAAATTATATACATTTACACGAATTTGAAGTACTGATGCAAAACCAGCGTATGGGGGAAAACTGAACAAGCTTTTATTTTCTTTACTGTAAATAAGAGTAATTATTGGGTCATATAATTATTATTCATTGGTTGTTGATTGCCATTTGTCTCGTTGCTAGGGTATCGTTCCCCCTTTTGTATTCGCCCTTTTCAGAATTCAGACTTGCATTTACTGTGTGTGAAAATTATGCTACGTGGTTAAATTTTTTTTTATTATGATACTTTTCCCTTTACCCCCCCCCCCTCCCCCACAAAAAAAAAACCTCGAACACAAAACATCGATGTTAAAAAATATCGGCTTCAATAAATCGATGTTTTTATCGAAACGTCGATGTTTTAAAAACATCGACATCAATGTCGCATCCCTAGTAATCAAAGAGTTTCAAAAGTAGTTCATTATCGATATTTTCGTAGGAATTTGTAGCTAATTTTTTGAGACTATTTAGAAGAGTGAGCAAATTTAATTAATTTTGTAGATCAACGTTCCGAAAGAACCAGGGTGAGTCAATTTGTGTGATGGTTGTATCTTGTAGTCCCATCTGATACAACTGATCTTTAAATTCTACTCGGCACGTGCGGAAGGCGGAGCCTGACTGACATCATCTGGCTCCGTCACGGGAGAAATATCTGCCTGTGCTGTGGTCCGCCGCACAATATTTTTGACAAACTTGTATACATGAATGGTAGCAGACAGTGAGCGATGAGAGAACTGTTTCATAATGTTTTGAAATTAACTTTTATCTCAGCGTGAAAGCGCATACGTAAAAGAACAAACAGCCTTGGATCACGCTTACTTCTTTCTTTGATGACAAAAAAGGGCGAGTATACATTCAAGCGAATTTAAAACACGAAAAGTGAGTTGAAACGTAAACTGCGGAGTAAATTGTTTGACTCCCGATTGTTTTGACTTTTTGAACTGTAAGTGGCCTTCACACGTGCTTGCATTGTAATTCTGGCATATGTTATTTTCGGATAAATATTGTTTTTCTTTCAGTAGGTAATAAAGCATATTTCGTGTGAATAATTATTTGTGTATGATACGTTTCAAGCTGTGTTACTTCTGCCGGAGTTCCGATATAGTTGGAATTTTAATAGATGGACGCAGTTTTATTTCGTGTAAACGCCAGATAATAGATATATGCCGCCAGTTGCTATGAATGGTTGAAATATTTTCTAGCTAGAAGACTTGTGAAATACACTGATTTATTTCAGACATTAGAAGATCAATTGCATTTATTGCGTTCCTGCGAAGGAACCGTGATATGGTAGTTGTGAAGTTGGGTACTCTGCCGGCTCTATCGCCTATTTTTAGAAATGCGTTAAAAGGAATTATTATGTAAGTATTACAGAGTAATATTAATGACAGTTGGCCTCATTTTATCACGTAGTTATGGTGTAAAATACTGCAATTATGGTAAAATTGTTGATAGAGATCTAATTAATGGGAATAAAGTGTTTTAAGATGCAAGACACTTTATAGTGTTGTTGATCGAGGCAGTTCTCTAAGAGGTCGAACCCACGAAGAAACTGAGCAATTTAATAGAGATTTATGCAGCAAAATTTTATGTCCATTATTTTCTTTTCACCCTTTACTTTTTTTAATACTGTGTTTAGTTCTGTATTGTTAACGTGTAATATTTAGAAATTTTTTTAATATGCATTTTGTTGGTGAATATAAGAGAACTTTGGTTATCAGGTTCTCACCTAGGAATTTTGTCATATATTTTTGTAACCGTGTCCTATCATACGGCACTAGATAATTATTTAAAATAAGTAAGCGTAAAAAATTATTCAGTGTTTTAATACTTTTTTTTTTTACTCTGAAATTTCTTATCTGTCAGCGGAAAAATGCCAATGCGCTTTCTTCTTTATAATAATGTGTATAATTTATTGAAATTGCATTTACGGATTTTTGAGTTCAGTATTCATACATCGATTTCTTATTACTGAACGCTAGTTATATAATCCATGTTTTTAATGAGGAATTTTATTGTTAATCCCCCCCCCCCAATTTTGTAGTATTTGTACATGCTTCCTGGCAGATGTTAAAACGTTTTCGAAATGCCGTATTAGCGAATAGTTATAAAAGAAAAATATATGGCCTTAAATTAAAGCTAGATTGTGTAGTAAATGATGTAATTAAGACCAATGAGGCTGCATGGTGTAAATAAAAGTAATTGACATGCGATTGAATTACTTGAGAAATGTGGTTCTGATTGGTTGTTGTCAGATATGCCTTGTACTTGTCAAGAACCCTCAAGTTTCCACGTTTGTTTCCCTCATTAAACGTTTTTTTCTACGCTGATGTAATGCTTTTATATTAGATTTAAATAAATGAGCGATTTTAACTTACCATTCATGATTACAGGATTATATATAAAACGGGATTATCTAACCAAGAATTTCTGAGCCTACGTTCGATCTATCCATTTGGATCGACGATGAGATTTTTTGTATCGGAGGGATGATCCTCAACGCGGATGTATACTGATGCAGCCCATTTGACTGCTTTATATTTAGACATCAATGCAGATATTGTGTGTTACAAAGGAAAACATATCTTAACATATTGATAAAAGTATTTAAGGAATATAAGCTTATTTTCTTCAGTTACTCCTCTATTAAAAGTACGCCCAATGTAAGCAAGCATGTCTTCCTTTGAGAAGTGGGCACTCATGCGTCCTTTTAATTGGGCACTTCTTTAGCATTGCTTAAATTTTTCTTGTTCTGTTGTATGATTGCTTGATATTCTGCTTACGATCTCTGATATTTTATTTTATGTTTGATAGGAAGTTTGATATTTCTATCAGATTAAACGATTTTCTTCCGTTATTTTTAGTGTCGTCCATTTTTGTTTTCTAATTTGTTTTCAAAGTCAGAACCTTAACGGATGAGGGAGGTGGCTTTGTGTCATTGATTGACAGGTAGACGAAAAAGGTTCTGCACCACTGACTATATCAGACTGAACTGATGCTTTTAAAATTCGCAAAGTTGATTGATCTCATTTAGTCCCTGAACTCGTGAAATACATACTCTCTGCCTACATTTGTAACTGCACTTCTCGCCTCTAAATCATTCGTTTCCTAGCCAAAAGAGTTTCGAACCAGTCAAATGACCGAGCATTCCACCGACATGGTATTTCCTGCAACAAGTAGACAAAAGATCTCGTTTATCAAGGGCGCACGCGATTTGCCCAGCGGAAGAAATTGCTGGACATCCGCTTTTCTTTAGCTTGCAAAGTTTTTCTCATCCAATTGGTTAAAATAGGTTTCGTGAATGAATCTTATGTTGCGAAAAATATAAGTTCTAACCTTTGTTCTTTACGAACCGTCGATTGTCGGTCGATAGACGGGTGAAAATTCCTCAGTTCAGAAAAATATAGTTTGGATTAAGTTTCAGAAACGAAATAAATAAAATGGACGTTGAAAGGAAATAAACCTGTTACACGTATTAATTTATGCCCAATTTCTAATTTTTGAGATTCGTTAAAATCATATTTAAATTGCTTTATGATATGAAATAACATTTGAACTTTTAAAATTTTCCTGTTTTCTTCGTGTAATAGAGGAATTTTCATATTCCAATCAACTCCTTTGCGATTTCCTCTTCTCCGAACATTTTCGTTGAAATTCGTAAAACATTTTCAAGTTATTCATTAGTTTTAATTTCTTAGTCATTCAGTAACAATCTAGGACAAAATGACGAAGCGATCAGAACTTCGGTAAGTTCTTTGAAACCTCGATGAGTGGTCTACTAATTTATCTTCTTTGGTCTTGGGGAATTAAGAAAATCGGGTATTTTATCTTCCCACTCCCCCCCCCCTTTTAATACTCCATGTATTATATTTCGTTTGTGGAGCTAATAAATTTAGCTTCACGAGTGAGACCCCCCCCTCTCTCTTTCTCTCTCTCTCTCTCTCTCCTCTCTCTCTCCTCTCTCTCTCCTCTCTCTCTCTCTCCTCTCTCTCTCCTCTCTCTCTCCTCTCTCTCTCTCCTCTCTCTCTCTCTCTCCTCTCTCTCTCCTCTCTCTCTCTCCTCTCTCTCTCTCTCTCTCTCTCTCTCTCTCTCTCTCTCTCTCTCTCTCTCTATCTCTATATATATATATATATATATATATATATATATTTCAGGTTGTCTCCTCTAACAAAACTACCGCGGGTTATTAATGTAGGATTACTTATCGTTTGCTTACCTCTTATTCTCTTTTTCTAAAAAAAAAAAAAATTAAAAAATTAAAAATAAGTTCTTTAACTGTTTACTGCTACTGGGTTTGGCACGCTGCCAAATTTATAACTCGCGACGCAGGACAATTTTTTCCCTCCAAAGGACCGTTATTGAGGAACTTAATCCTACGTTAAAAAAAGGGGGGGGGGGGGGAATTTGTCGAAATATATTTGTGGCCGGACTAGAATAAGTAAATATTTACGCTCTCCTCCATGTATGCTCGTATTTACTCATTTCCAGGCGTTGCATAAACGTTTGCGGTGTCATGAGTGAATTGAAACTAAACGCGATTCATATATGCAGTTAATTACCCACTCCTGTCCCAAATGAAACTCAACTCCTTCACCATTTCCTCGAATTAGTGGAATTTCCCATCTACAAGTATGTGGGGAAATGGTCGTAATATTTTATGTTTTGATGTGGGAATTATGAAAGCAGCGAATGAAGGGTAACAGGCCAGTCCGGTTTCGACATTCCACTTACCGGAATCATCGCGATTTTCAAGGTCAGTGGCTTTTCGCGGAACTCGGCATTTCGTCGGAGACTTTTTTTTTTCTTCTTTCCCCTCGCTTTTTTCTCCTCTCCAATCTTACTTCATATTATTTACTCTCCGTGTTCTGTCGCTCATTTTGTGTCGTTGAGCCTTATCTGTCGCCAATTTGGCGTGGATGTCAAGGATGGGAGGGGGAAAAAATGTCGGTGTGAGTGAGCACATGCACCCAGAGATACTGAATATTTGTGTGTGACGAAACGGAGTGGTTTTGGAGGGAGAAGCAGTTTTTAAATGGGAAGTCATTACACTCTTGTTTATTTATTTTGTTGTTGTTGGATTAAGGATGCAGTTGCATGTAATACGATGAAATTTATGAAAGTTAGATTAAGTTCCAATAAAATTCATTTTCTGTTAGTCGTATATATCATCGAATTGTGCAAAGGATGATTTTATAATAAAATTAATTTATCGTATATGATTTCATTTTAGTCTAAGCGCTGTCAGACAGAAGTATTATTCCCCTCCGGAATTAATTGATTTAAAATTGGTATAGATTTGAATTATTGAAACCTGTTGGTTTAGTAGAATTTGAAATTCAGGATGAGAATTTTGATTTCTAAATATAAGCTGTAGAAATATGCAATTTTTCTCGCTGAACGAGACAATTGAAGCTTACCTCGATTGCAGATTTGCAATTACGTTTATGAAGCAGCGCTAGCAAGTCTTGGTCGTATTGTTATTCCTGTAATTTGGTTTATACTCAAGCGATGGAAACGTGATTGGTTTACATTCAAGTACTGGAAAGATGATTTTCATCTCTGTAGAAGGCATAATTAGTAGTCCGCGTACTTGCAGATCTGTTATATTAAAAGCATTCTCAGTTTGTGTATGCGATTGGTGAAAAATTTAATACTATACTATACGATATTGGAAAAGAACGAATGAGCAGAGAAAAGTATAGATCACTTAGTGGTTTTTAAAAAAATAATCTATTTACTGCTTTTGAATTTTTCCTCTTATCATACTGTGTAAATATTCTTCCAGATTTTAATAGACTGTCCCTAAGTTACAGCTTAATCCTAAAAAAAGTTTGTGTGTGCGACCGAAATAAATTTCATTTCACGGTATGTGCTGCGTTAAAAGTGATTTTCTTTCTAATTCAATTCATTGGACCTTTCCAGCTGTTGTTGAAAATATTTTCTTGTCTAGGTTTAATTTTAGTTTATAATGAGTTTAAAAAAAATTGGTGTAACTGTATAGAGATAGGACCGGCCGCAGGGAAGGGGGATAGTGTTGGAGCGGATGCAAGGCAACCGGGCCCCTGAAAAGGGGAAATGATAGAAAAAAATTTATAGGGAAAAGTTAGAACGAAAACTTTTAATAGATTAGAAATTATTTCATTTTATAACTCTACGTGAATTCCACGCTCTAAACACAGAACTGGCAACCTACGAACTCGTCCACACTTGTGGTAACCATACATACCATAGGCAATTGATGTGCCTTGTTATCCCAGTCTTATAATATTTTATGATGCTGAGCTGTCTCGCAGTATTGAATTTATTCCTCGGTATAACGAGAAACATTTTATATAAAATCTTGATGCATATTAAATCTTGTCTCTCTTCTCTCTCTCTCTATCTCCTCGTCTCTCTCTCTCTCTATATATATATATTATATATATATATATTATAATATATATATATATATATATATATATTATATATATTATATATATATATATATATATATATATATATATATATAATATTAAAAAATAGTAATTTTAATTCAACAATCTTAACATTTAAAAACTATTAATTTCTCACTTTACTATTCCAAATTACAAACCCTTTTTTAATTCCTTGAAATAGGTAATTTCCCTTGGGCATTCGTGTTAAAATCCAAGAGATATTCTAAATTTTAGCATTGTCATCCCAGTAAAACTTATATAGAAATCCATAGTAATAGCCTTTGTAACCCCAGGCAATATTATTAAAGATGGCTGACTTTTTATCGAAATTAAGCTCGACGCGGCGTGGCTACCGAATTAGATCAGATCAGAGCATCAACAAATAACTTTTATCCAATCAAAATGTAAGTCACACCTCTGTGTCACGTGATGGAATGACTTTATAAAACTATCTGGTGTCTAAAATTAGACACACTCTGTAGAATCGGTCTGTCTATAATCCCGGGCGGACGACTTGGAAAACTTAATAAAATGCCTTAGATTCAATTACGTATCTGTGGTTTCTGTGTCTGCGTTGGGAGTCTTTGCGGGAAAATGCTCGGTTTGTCATCAGTGTATCGGCGACGTAATCCACTCTGGCCTGTTATTTGTTCCTCCATGTCGCCGATATTACAAAAGTCGGTAGCATTCTCACCGCTGCGACCACCCCACTGGATTTTCCAAGGCATTTCGGCGTTTTCGTTTCAGCGTCACCGCGTGTGAATTTTGCGCTTAGCTGGGTGCATGAGTGCGCATTTCTGCCTTACGATGGTGAATCAACTCCATCTGCGACCTTCGATCGGAGGCCAGCGTGAACGGCTCCATTTCGGTAAATCTTGTGCGTTCTCTTTCGTTCTCCAGTGCTCCGTGTGATAAATTTATTATAAGTGTGTGTTTTTAGTGTAATTTTATAATATTTCCATGTTCTTTTTCTGATAATGAATATTTTAGTGTTTTAAGATAATTAATGATCCTTGGTTACGTAAACTGAAATATTAAATGAGTAAAGTAATGTGATGAGTATGTAATTTTGCACGCAGTTCTGAATCGCCGCGGAGAAAAAGAAAAAAAAAATAATAACGTAAATCATTTCCGGTTTCGAGCGCCGTTGTATTACATTTCGAAGGTCGCCTCCGCAATAAATTTGAATGCTCAGCATAGTTTTGTAAACACGATCATGAAAAGAGCCAAACTTTTTTGATTCATTTAACTTGGGATTTTTGCTTTTCTAAATCTAACATCAGATGCTTGTGGTTTTGATTTTGGAAAATATCTGCAGGATAACATAGTAATTTTCAGACATCAAGAAAATTTTTTTATTTAAGTACTTTGACATATTACATTTGATGTTGAGACCTCGTAAATTGTTCTACGAATGAAGTAAAGGAGATTTCCGGTGGTTTGAGTCGACAATCAAAAGGCGTTCTATGGATTTCATAAAACGGAACGTCTTTATAACATGACTTAGGGTGCCAAAAAACCACAATTGGATAATTGAAAAAACCATTGTATGTTATATTTGGTTCATCCGCCCCAGAAAAATCTCGAAATGGAAATAATGAAGAATAATAATAAATAGGAAAGATAATATTATACTGAGAAATATGTTTTAAGATATTAAATACAAATGATGAATATTTGGGAACTTTACAGCGAGGATTCATACCAAAATGTGATATAAGAAAAGAAAAATTAATTTTGGTTTATCGATTTCATGATTAACTTAATAAAACTGAGATGGCTATTGGTAAAAGAATTTTGATTATTTGTGTCAATTAATAGAATAATAGTTTGAAATTTGAACATTAACATTAAATTATGGCAATTGATAGAGAATATTAAGGTATATTATTATTATTATTATATTATTATTGGTATTAGGAGCATTTTATTATTGTGTGTTTAATACTTTCATATGTTGTGTATTTTTGATTCTATTGAATATAAAATTGATAGACCAAACTTTCACACTAAACGAGATTCTGAAATTGTCCATGCTTGCAGATTAAGATATTATAATGCACCAGAGAACTTAAAACTACACCACGAATAATGACAAACATTAGATCCATTTTTCTTTCTTTTCTATGTGATGCTTAACATCATTATATTTTTTAAATCGATATAATTAATTATGTGTTGTCCTACTAAAGATATAAATAAAAAAAAAAAAAAAAAAAAAAAAAACTGTCTAACTTAAACTTTCTTCTTAAGAATACTATTATATGTGAATTTTTTTTTGGATCTCAATTTAAACACCGACTATGACAACTCTACTTCTTAACCTTTCAGTAAATTTCCTATTTCTTGAAAACACTTTCCTATCACCCAACTCTACAAGCGCGTTGGATGTCGTCCCAACTGTTAAGATCTTATTAATTTTTTTACTATTTGTTTTTAATTCAACAACTCAGTCACTTAAAGTGCTGAAGATTATATGCTTGAGTAATGACTAAAACAGGGCTGGGATGGCCACTCCTTTTGTCCTCCCATTTCTATATTATACTTCCCAGGTATGACAACTGCACCTTTTCCTTTTTCTCCATCTGTGTACTATGCAAGATGCTGTTTTCCAACGCAGTCATATTCTGTCGGAGATTTACGGTTAGTCCACTGTACGGCTAAAAGACTCTTCCTCCTTATTAGTCAGAGAACAATATGGAGAAAGAAAACCACTTCTTACACAAACATAAACACAACCCTCACTGCTTAGAGGTAGAATTAAAGAATTTGAGACTAAGAGTTGGGGAACACACATACAACAAGGTACCTTCAAAACAAGGAAATGGATCCACATAAACTTATAATAAGTGTACACAAATGAATAGTAAATAAATAATTTGAAAATAAAGTGAAAAGTATTGAGAATAAATAAATAAAGTTAGAATAATATGAATAAGTATAATTAAAGAATATTGAATAGAATTTGGAATGAATAAATATTGTCGAAATAAAATGAATATAAGAAATGATGAAATGAGAATAATAAGAAATATAAAAGATATTAAAAGAGATTTTTGTTGATAATAAGTAATATTGAAATAAAGCAGATAAGGATATTAAGAAAATGAGATAAATAAAGATACGAAAACTAGATAATGAGTGATATGTTTTGTAATTTTTATATACAATTGATATATTTGAAATGTGATTTTATTAAATCTTGTGATTTTTATTGAAAGTGTGATTTTTATTATAAACTGTGATTTTATTATGTAATTAAAGAACTAATTTTCTTTATATGTAAACAAGTCGAGATAATGTGATATTTATGTATTCTACATTGGTGAAGCAAAAATAGGAAACAGCAACACAAAGACTGTGATTTTTTAATTGGTGTATTTTCCTCAACATACTAATGACTGTGAAAGGACTAAAAATGTTGCACAGATAAATCATTACAAGATAAGTTAATAAAATTTTTTTTTGGACTCACTCCATAGTAGTGAACGTTGAGGAAGAATTTTTGAATTTTTCATCCTGTTATCAAAGTCAACTTCATTTACTTAATTTTTGTTTGTTTTTGATATTTTATTACTATGTTTTGTTATTCTGTATTATTCAAATCGAGATGATAGTAGATATTGTATAAAATGTATGTTTATAGTGAAAATTTTTGGTAGTTTACAAATTTTTGGTTATGTTAATTGATTTTTTTTGAGATTTTGTTGTTGGGGGACGTCCCTATTCAACAGGTTTCAAATACATACTTATGTAGAATCTTCAATTTAATATTATGTGTCCTTCTTTTAGTGATTTTATATATTTTTTCAGTAAATTTGATAATGTTGCTATGTCAGCTCATCACGTGATCTTTAAAAATGTTTTTTGCAATTTAACTTTAATGAACTTGATACGTTAACTAATTCCAAATTTTTTAATGCCCATTCTTCTCACTCATCTGAGTGAGTCTGCCCTCCAATGCAGGCATTGTAGGTCAGCCTCTTCTCGGACGGGGGTATTCTATAATATTAAAAACTAGTAATTTCTTAATTCAACAATCTTAACATTTAAAAACTATTAATTCCTCACTTTACTATTCCAAATTACAAACCCTTTTTTAATTCCTTGAAATAGGTAATTTCCCTTGGGCATTCGTGTTAAAATCCAAGAGATATTCTAAATTTTAGCATTGTCATCCAGTAAAACTTATATAGAAATCCCATAGTAATAGCCTTTGTAACCCAGGCAATATTATTAAGATGGCTGACTTTTTATCGAAATTAAGCTCGACGCGGCGTGGCTACCGAATTAGATCAGATCAGAGCATCAACAAATAACTTTTATCCAATCAAAATGTAAGTCACACCTCTGTGTCACGTGATGGAATGACTTTATAAAACTATCTGGTGTCTAAAATTAGACACACTCTGTAAGAATCGGTCTGTCATATAATCCCGGGCGGACGACTTGGAAAACTTAATAAAATGCCTTAGATTCAATTACGTATCTGTGGTTTCTGTGTCTGCGTTGGGAGTCTTTGCGGGAAAATGCTCGGTTTGTCATCATGTGTATCGGCGACGTAATCCACTCTGGCCTGTTATTTGTTCCTCCATGTCGCCGATATTACATATTATATATATATATATAAAATTATGCACCCCCTTCCCAGAGACCGGCCATGTCTCTATCCAGTTATATCACCTTTTTACCGAACAGAAAATTAAAAAAACTTTATAATAAATTAAAATAAAAGCTAGACAAGGAAATATTTTCAACAACAGCTAGAAAGGTCAAATGAATTGAAATTGGAAGTCTAACAATAGGGTTTTAAATATTGTCTAAAATATTAATAATAGTAACAAATCATTGCAAACCAAAACTTCCTATTTCTTTTAATGTTTGTCGATTACAGCAAGGATAGCATTTCAACTTTTTGTAAAATTTGTTAGTATGGTGAAATGGTGTAAGTGAGAACGCAGGCTTAAAACCCTAAAAAGTAACTAAAAAATTTTTTTCAAGTGTACTTTGTAGGAAATTCTTGCTCTACTGTTATGTTTAGTTTTTATTTATTAGTTTATTCAGTTAACTAAAGAAAAAAACATTCAAGTAGGATAGAAGACGTAAATAATAGTAAATTGAACTAATAGGCTAGAGAAAAAGAATTTTTTTTTGTTTTGAGCTTTTAACGTACATTTGTTACTCTAGAACAAATATATACAACTATACTTATTTTGTTAATATTCGGACGTAGCTGACACTGCTAACTTGAACAACAAATACTGCCACAACGAAAGAATATAAAAATGTAAATAGCCTTTTGTTCAACATGAAATATCGATTCTTTCCCCTACTTCACTTATTTTGCTGTAAGGAACTATGATTTATTGGAACCCATGGCCCCAAGTGCGGGCAAGTGAGAACGCAAAACACAGAAAAATTAAATATTTACGGCAAAAAAAAGTTGTGAATAGATTTAAAAAAATTAATTAATGTAGAACATAACCAAAGTATGTATGCAAATTTCCTTACAAATATAACAACTGGTTAAAAACTTTAGATTCAAATTGGAACTATGATTTTGCGTTCTCACTTACCCCACTTCACCCTATATATTGGCATGGGCGTTATTGTAAAATATATATATATATATATATATATATATATATATATATATATATATATATATATATATATTATATAATATATATATATATATATAATATAATATATATATATATTGTGTGTGTGTGTGTATATGTATGTATGTGTGTATATGTTAACCTCGATTAAAAATGGTTATGTGGAAATAGATGTTAAAGAATTTTTTCCTTCATAAACATTCTTCAAGGAAAAAATTTTTGTTGTGTAAAATTATATGAGCAACAGAATATGACTTTACTTGTTCATCTTGGTATGTGCCGTGACTCTTGCGAATATTGCGTATACTATATTTTCTGTGTTTTGATTATAAAGTAATTTATTCTAACCGTTTTCGTAGCTGATACAATTCCAAACAATGATATGCTTAGAATTTCGTACTAAGCTCTTTAGATTATGATTAAGGCGATAGCTGTTATCGTTTGATAGTACATTTAGAAGTAAGTTAAAGGTATATCTGTGTTTGTCATTCTCTTCATGGTCTGTTGTTCGCTTCATTGTCTGTAGTGTCCTTCAAACAGCCACAAATAGTGAGTAGGATTTTCTACTGTGGCTTATTTAAGTGCACTGACTCACTGGCGTGTGTATTAACCAGTTCAGGAAAACGCCCTGAAACTAAACTTCAACGATTTGTTCTTGCGTCTGGTTGAGTTCTCGCATCTCTCTCACCCTCTTTGGAGTACTTCCAGTTTCTAAAATAATGGGAATAAACGAGCCAAGCACCCAGATAAAAAGCATGCCCCGCGTAAATATGCAGAGCAAGAGACTCGTTATTTTGTTTAGTCTGCTTCCTATCGCTTTATGTTCAATAATTTATAGTTATGTCTTTGGCCTTGCTACTCAAGGAGACGCGGGGTTTTTCAAGATGGCTCAGTATTTATGGCGCATGCCCGTGACCTCCGTGGATCCCCTCATCCCCCCCCCCCCCTTTTCTTTTTCCATTTCAATTTTTTCCTCCTGTTGCAGATATTGTTTTGTGAAGTATTGCTTGTTATTTTTCTTTGCATATCTGAAATTTCAAATCGAATATTGTTTTTCCATGTTTGAAATAGATGTAGCAGGTAGTCAAGGGATACATGTCTGAAAGAATGGTAATGATAATTTTGTTATCCCTTGGCTAATACAATTATGGAATGGCCGAAAGTCTGGAGAGTCGACATCTTTTTACATGCTCTACTTTTCTTATTTTGTTCATGGAAATAGAAGGGGAAAACTTGCTTGTCTGGTTAGGTTTGGTCATCGATAATCAATGTATAGGGGGGAAAATGTTAGAGCCCCTGACATGTATTTTTTTCTTTTCTTTCCCCGTCGATACTTATCGCCAGATCTAAAATCTGAGAATACAGTTAGTTCACTTTGAATTCTCGACCTAGCATCGGAATGTTGAGTAACAAGTGAAAAGTACTGTTATTGTGTGAAGAATTTTTTAGATATGCGATGAATTTTTTCACTTGTCTGAGTCCTTGAAGTATTTTTTTCTTGCCAGTAAATGAGTCACATTTTTTAATGTATATAGTAAAATTTGGCGAGACGGAAGTACATACATTGAGAAAATCAAATTAACATATTTATGCAGTTCCAATTTCATTATTTTCAAACGATCTGAAAGTTAAATGAAATTGCTAGAACGAAATTCTGGAAAGCTTAGTTGCTTGAATAAGTGTTTTGTTTTTTTACTTATGGTTTTTTTACCACATAATTCACTAACATATTTTACTCGTAATATACACTAAAACGGTACTAAAGCCGTTATTTCAATCGAAAACTAACTTTTTTACCACAGTCAAAATTTTTTAATTGTTGATAGCGTTTCCATATATTTGAAGTCTTTTGCATTTTTCATTCATTAACACGTAGCAGTTTTGACCACAACGGCTTGTAAACTGGAATCTTGCCAAATGAATTGTTATACCTAAAATAATAGTTAGGCTGAAATCTGCTTTCCGTAATGTTATGTTTATTGCAAGCCTTGAAGTGCAAGTGTGTTCCTACGTTTAAGTATTTGCAAAATTAAGTTTAATTTTACCACCACCCCTTTCCCCTGTGATGTTGAAATTAGTGACTCTAGTTTTTGTTTTATATGTTCTAAGTTCAGATTTCTGCTTGTCAGTACATAGGATATTATTGGTGAAAAAGTGGGATAACTTTTTTTGATATAAGTATACAGTTTTGTTTTACTGAATGTTAATTTTGTAGATTTGTTAAAAGTTAGGCTGCTGAATTATCTTTGTTGGTTCTGATGGCTGATTTGTATTCACTTTATTCTGATTTTAATGTGTCAAGTTTAAGTGTTGATTAAAAAAATGGGAGAGAGATTTCTTTGTATCTACTGGCTCATAGGGTATTAATTGTTTAGTGCATATTTTTCTTTTCTACCAATTGTTCGTGAATGTTTATTTTTAGTATAAATAATTAATAACCCGAACCAAGCAAGAACCAGCGTCAATCAGATTTGCTAGCTAAAACAATCATTTTTTAAATTTTAAATTATCCATATTTGAACTAATAATTTAAAATATTCTTCGGTTTCTCTCTTAGTTATGAACAAGGTATTTGCTTTTGCTAGTCAAGAGGAGTTTATTGACGATGTCAAAGTTCAATGTCTTTGCATGGTATTTGTGAGGGCATTGCTATAATTTAAAGACCGTATGATTCCTGTGTTTCAAAAGTCGCAAGAATTCCTCACATTGATTAATCGCGGTTAGAAAGTTCATAAAAAACTTCCCACTTTCTTCAATTTCCTTATAGTAGTGGGCGAACTTGCCCTCTGAGGAATATGATTCTGCTGTCATTTTCTTTCTGCATGCACTGCACACGCTAAACGTTAAGCTCGTTTTTTTTTGGGGGGGGGGGGATGGGGGGGAAACCGACACAGTCTCTTCTTGCTATTGGTGTGTGTTAAACCCTGATCTGTGACCGGTGTTTTCGTTCCGGACGATAAACGTGTGAGAAAGTGGAGCGTCAGCTGAGATTTCATGCTCGACGTGCTGCAACTCATCCGTCATGATGCTTCAAGACATATTGATACATCGGAGTTAAGAAGTTGAGGGCCGCGGATATGGGGAAATTTCTTTCGTTTAACATGTGTTTTTTTTTTTCGAAAGTTTTTTTTTCTCTTTATCAAGTGACACCTGTGGATTCTTCCTGGAATACCTGAAATTTTCTGTCGAATGTTTATGTATTGTTTTCTCTACTTCGTTCGGGTTTTGGTTCCCAGATTAGGAACACAGAATCATATTTTTCAATGCGTTGCTTGTCTGGGAAACTTCAAACACCCAATGAACGCTCTCGGTTGTGGCTACTGTGCTTAGACGCATTTTTGTCACCCTCTTAAAACTTTTTAAAATATAAAACGTTTTACCTATAAATTTGACGCGTGCCCCGAAGTGCTGTTACAAACCTACAATCTCAAAAGTATTCCCTTAAGGTGATATACTTACTCTGATAATACACACACACACACTCACTGTGGAACCTCGATCGATCGATCCCCGAATCATCGTTTTCCCGTATGTGTCATTTACTTCATCCAGTCTCGACGATACTTTTCTCTATGTTCCCGCATCCACAGTTTTCCCGCGTGTATCGTTCAGTATAGTATGGTCCCTTTTTAAAAACGATCGATCTATCGATAGATCAAAGATGATATATATAAGGAAAAATAAAAATATTGTAATACAGTAACAGATGAGCGAAACAGCAATAGCACCATCCCTTGGCAACTCACTTGCTTCGAAATTTTATTTTGGACGGAACCTCTATTCTGTTTTATTTGATACAATACGCAGATTGAAACGAAAGTACAAATGAAGGAATAAACGAAGGATATCGAAATAAAGGGATGAACAATTATGTTTATTATTAGTTAAGAATAAATAGTCTGTAACACAACAAACCGTAACTAGTTTGCTCGACCTTGTGCAAGGTTTTAGTTTTAGACCCCCATTTTTCAGTAAAATTTTTAAAATTGTGCACTACAAAAATACTAAAATTTGCAAGAATAACTTTAAAAGTTTTTATTTAAAAAAAAAATTCCTATCTGAAAATACAATATTTTAATTCAAAAGTTTGAAGTCATGCTAATCTTGTTATAAATGTGTTTCCCGTCACACCCTTTTTTCACAGGAAAACAAAATCAAATTATTTTATATGGTGCTATATTAAAGTTATGAAGTAATTTTGTCAATTAAAAAATGTTAAATTTATAATTTTTCGTTGGGACTATTTATGGGTACTCCCGCCTTTTGCCTCTACTCCCTGCTGAGTAACGGCACTTTTGTAACGAAACCACCAGAAATTGGTAAATTATTAATACGCTTTTTTTTTTTTTCGTGATCTTGCCTGTTATGTTTTAACAAATTTTCATGATAACACGATCTCAGTTCTGTGTACAGTATTAGTATTTCCCATAGACATAGAATCGCGTCTTGCTTTCTCCCACCTTTAATGAGAGTTTGCGAAGTCTCGGATATTCAGTTGGCATGTGTATTTGTAGTTAATACAAAATAACTTTGTTAGAAGTCATTGAGC
Organism: Dolomedes plantarius; assembly: GCA_907164885.2. Taxonomy (NCBI): domain Eukaryota; kingdom Metazoa; phylum Arthropoda; class Arachnida; order Araneae; family Dolomedidae; genus Dolomedes; species Dolomedes plantarius. The sequence continues at coordinate 83,545,097 of OU015497.1, read as the reverse complement.
TGACAACCCATTTTTCATGGTTTATGTGAATATTACCGAATATTCATTAGTCCAGATCCGTGAGTGGTGACTTCAGACTGAGGTCTTCATGTCTGTGGGAACCTCGTGCCTCAGGTGAATACCGTATCCAATCCCTACCCCCTTTTTCCCTGTTTTATCTCTCTTTGCCGCACGCTTTTACACCGAAATAGCATTTTAAATTCGGTTATAGAGGGAAAGCAGGTGGTACGTGAATCGGAGGAGAATTAATATTGTATTAACTAGATAACGTTTTTCCTTGTATCAACAAAATTCCGCTCCCTTAATTGGACAATGAATTAGTCATAGTAACGCGTTCGAATTGTGTTTGAAGCATGTGCATTTCATCGAAATAAGTTAGTTAGTCAAGAAGGAATAGATGTCAAATTACGTATATCTTCAAATTGCAAAGCATGCGTATTGGGAATATTAGCTTCTGTCATGCATACAACCTAGTATATTATTAGATGTATTAAAACGGCGAGAGTTCTTGAAATAAACGGTCTTTGTCTCCGTTGGGTATTGTTTTGGGTTTCTTTAAGCCTGAAGTTTTAACTATGCGGTTGTATTATAGCCTACCCATGCTTGGAAGCAGATAATTGGAATCTTAAAGGAGATATAAAAATGAAGTACGCTAGGTTCTTCATGCATGGATTTTCGCTAATCTACGCTCCACCCGCCCCTAGGGCACAGTCGTGTCATTCATCGAAGCCTGATGATCTCCTATTCTGTTGGTTAATTTTAGAAATTTCTTAATTAAGTTTTAGTTCTTGCTGTATTTCGTTACAGTCGTGATCACGGGCATTACCGCGTAGGAATGAAAATAATAACCAAGTATTGCATGTTCTATACGTTGTGAAGCAATAACCCAATAATAACATGGTTCTAACTGATGCACCCGTAGAGGTTATGAATCAAATTAAAAAATGGGAAGTAAAATTCCTGAAACTAAAGAAACCTGAAAGAAAAGCAGAAAACAAAAACCTGAAAATTGAATTTAAAACTTATAAAAGGAAAGGACTGAAAAATAAAACTTGAAACATTTACTGAGAGGCGGAAACGACATGACACAGTCTAAGAAAAATTAAATTATTTATTAATGATGAGAAATTGTACATAACTTTACATGACCATCGCAAAAATGTAACCGTCCTTAATTGCAGAAGGATACAAATATCACTTAAGCTAATGCATCTTTATTCAATGTCAAGACAATAAAATATCGGCCTATGATTTAGCTGGCGAATAAAGAGGGGAAAACACCCTCGAGAAATGTAAGGAAAAATAAATCTGTTACCGACTGCAGCTATATATATATTATAAAAAAAATGAAGAAGAAGGGGAATGGGCAAGGCCTTAAAGGACTTTTAACTGCTGCTCCAACATCGCTCCATCAGATTCAGTTGAAGGTTAAGCTGCTCGGGCTCTATGCTGGATCATAGATCTCTCGAGCTCGCCTCCTGTCAGAATCGGTGAGGGCACGTCTTCTCTGGCCGTCTTACGGTTGCCTCCTTCGAGCTCACCTCCCTGTCCGAATGATCCAAAAAACCCTCCTTCGCTCTCAACTAGGTTTTTTTCACCTCTTTCATCTTCGCCGCCCGAACGGTGTACGAAAAAAAGTCCTCCGGTGCGCCATGAAATTAGTACTGAACTCTTGAAATATTCGGAGTAGCATGAGGAGTTATTTAAATGGATGGCCGTTGAAATTCGTTTGTCAATTATGATCTTGGTTTCTTGCTTAATATGCCGGTCTTGTGACACGGCAATCTACACGTTTGTCTCCCGCGTAGCCGTAATCAAGATTCCAAGTCAGTTTGTTGGGTGTCAGCAAAATCGTTTAAACATTACTTGCTTTTCACATTTCCTGTGAAAGTCGGGGAAAATCGAACGAAATGGCAAAGCAGGATATGTTGAATTAACGTGCATGGATCTTCTGCTTATTTCGAGTAGGATAGGATATAGCAAAAAGAAATTAACCCTAAAAAAAGGATTAACTTTCAAGAAAAAAAATTCTAATTCTTAATTCTAAATTATTCTTCTAAGTGTAATATTTAAATTTATATTAGTTAACCTGAAGAAACAAAATTCACCAGCCAACGAAAAATAAAAATTCACCAGCTACTTTACATAATATTCCAAATAATACTTATAAAAAAAATCAACTTGTCATGACCAGTTATTCAATTTTACCTTTTACAATGTACTGGAGATTTAGGAAATTTTTGCACTTTTCCCAAATCCAGTTTACATTATTTAGGCAATTAAAGATTAGATCATAACCAATTTAAACAAATTAGAGCAGGGGCTTAAAAAATGTAATTGAAAGCTGCCATGCTTAAGTTAAAAACCGAAATTATAATCAGTTACTAGAATTATTTACTGTTGCTACCCTATCTACCAATAAGTATTTGACACCTGTGATAGAAAAGAAAGACAATTTATTCATATTCAATAGTTGGTAGAGCCTCCACGAGAGGCAATTACAGCCTCAGCCTTCAGGGGCATGCTTTCCACACGTCCTTGTATGACGGATAGTGATATTTTCTTCCACTCGGCTTGGAGAAGACATGTAAGTTCATTCACCGAATTTGGACGCTTATTGCATCCCTTAATTCGACGATCCAACTCGTCCCTGAGGTTCTCGATAGGGTTCAGATCTGGGCTCTGGGCAGGCTAGTCCATTCGGTTAACCCCATTGTCACCATACCAATCCACGGTGGACCTCGCAACATGATAGTTGGCGTTGTCGTCCTGGAAGTAACATGGGTCCAACCCGTAAAACTGCCACAACGTAGGAAGCACACTGTTATCCAAAATAGTGCAGTAGGCGTCGTTCGTTGAGCTTACCATGAATTGGGACCAAGGGTGACGTATATCAGGACCGCAACTATCGTCATTTGCATGGGTAACCAAATACTTATTGGTAGATTGTGTATAGTAAATTAAAAGTTAATTTATCTACACAACAACCGATTACGGTGTAATTGGCTGAGCGTGCAATGTTTCGAATCTGAAAATATTGCATTGCAGGATGAATGTGTTTCCCGCTGATTTATTCTTGTTGAGTGTGGGTGTTCTATCTGATATGTTGTATATTGTATGTAAAATTTGTTAATATAAACTTATCAGTTATCAGGTAACAGGAAATTATCTGGGAAGTTTTAGAAATTTTGATGTGTGAGATAAATGGACACTGGTGCTCTAATGTAATTTAAAAAGAAATATTGTTTTCTTATACCAGAAATACACTGTTTCCTGGAATGCTTACCACCATGTGCCCGAAATTCTCGAGTCTAATGCGTCGAATAATTTAAAAATTGAAATAAACGTGTCATCTATTCATTTATTTTATCGACTGTAATGTAAGCAGAATACGCTGGGAGGAATCAGTTTCATATTAGCTTTTAGATCATTTGACTTCAGTTTAAAATGTAATTTTTTGAAGCTCCTGAATGTCCCCTCTTTCGTGAGAGCTAAAACTCATAAATTGTGAGACTTCTCTTAGAAAGAGAGAGAGAGAGAGAAAGTAAGTTTGTAAATTTGCAACATTGTTGGGGGGAAACCTTCAAAGGAGACCAACTTACTTTTGATTTCTTTTTCATGTCCTCCAAATTAATATCAGAATGGTGGACGGTAAGGCAGCGTGATAATTTTGTGCATCAAATCTAGCGTAAACACGTAGTCTTAAAGAAGACCTACTGAAAATGGTCTCCGATAAGCCTGCGCTCTGTCGTTTTTGTGTAGCATGTATTTTTTCTATCCGATATCAGTTTTCCATCCCGGCGTTCACAGGATGCCGTGGAATCAGCGCCATCGCAGCTCTGGGGCAATTAGCGTCGAGTATTTCCGGAATATGTGTGTGCGGATGCGGCGATAGATTTTTAATTTTATTATGTTATTTCATCCCCCATCGTAAACAACACGTACGACTCGAACTCATGAACGAATTTCCGCCCGCCTCTGGCCTACTTATTGAATGAGTGCCAGCGCAGTCCTCTCTTTTTCATCGTCGATGCGGGATATTTATTTATTGAATGATTTGATTCATTTCTTGATGTGCTTGAAAGAATGTTGCTCAACTGAGATAAGGGTTGGGGTTCTGCGACCTCAAGAAGATCAGAATTGTCCCATTTGAGTGTATTGCCTTATACTAATTCTCTTTCAAAGGTTATGCGATAAACAAGGATTTATGTGCTTCGTACATGGGTGGAATGGGCTGGTTTTTGTTTACTTTTTAGCTGACGTGTCTTCAGTATGAAACACTGAAAGAGTTGTGGAAAGTCTGACAAATACAATCTGATGCAAAATGTCTCCTTTCCTAATATTTTGAATAGGTATCCTATCTGGAATTTCTCGATCCTGCTAGTGTTCTGCCGTACGTTTTCATGATAGAAAATTTGGGGCTTAAGTCAATTTTGTTACTTTTAGTCTGAGTTATCACTGCTTACGTCGTATAAATGCGCATATTGTGTAGTTATGATTGAGTACAGTGAAGTGATTGCAACAGTGAAGTGAGTGATAATTGTTAACATCGTTGCCGCCTCCTTTTTCCTGGATAAATTATCTTATTGGAGTATGAAAACAACAATATGAATTTGTCTATTGATCATTCTTATTTGCTTTAAAACTTACGCATTATGAATTACAATACATGCTGAGATAGGTAGTCTCGGAAAATGAGTTAATAGTATACAATTGTAGAGTTAAGAATCCATAGTATACACATTTTTCCAATCTGTATTAAATATATATTTCGTTTCACTTTTGTTATCTTTGTGAATACAATGGATGAATTTACGAAATCAATTGTTGCACAATGGCATTGAGCATACCGCTTAAAATTTTCGTTTATATATTAGCTCTAAATGTACTATCTCCAATCGCGCCGCACTTGTTATTTTCTTCTGTTTACAACGAAAACAAAAATTCTGGCAAATCCTGTTTATCTCCAATCTCACTTTAATCACGCACCTGCTATTCAAATGAACAACATTATTGCACATTTTCTTCTTTGCAACTGCAAGGCCGTCCAAACAAGTGTACTATCCCCATACTTCTATCGGTACCGATTGGTTCAACGCCACTACCCGAATTTAATATAATCCCACTGATTATTTTAGCCCGAAAAATTACCAAGGACGTACAATGGCCTTGTCGTCTCACAACCAGTCTTTTTTTAATGGTCAAGGATTTCCAATCTTCAAGGACCTGTTACTCCGGATCCATGTCTGAGTCTGGACACTTGCTTTCTAAAGTGTAGCGGGACAGAGTAGCCCGTCTGTCTCATTTCTCGACTGATCTTTGATCTTGATGAGTGGTAATTGGTGAATTGTGTCACGCAATACGCGCACAACACACGTGGGGAAAGTTAAAGCTAACGCTCGGTGGTTTTTCCCCACTGACGCCTTTATTAAAGCTGCGAGAAAGAAGGAAAACAAAAAAAATCATTTCATGTAGAGTGGCGATAAAACAAAGCAAAAAAAAAAACACTTGTGGGAATTTTTGAAAATAGGTTGGTTTTAAGAAATTGATTTGCCCACGTAGTAATTTTAAAGAATATTTCACAGAATAGAGATTCGGTGCATGAAGAAAAAACTTTCTTTGTTTAAAGGGAGGGAGGGGGGGGGGGCAGAGGGTGAGGAGAAAGAATGCTATTACATTCTCCGTGGAATGAAACAATTAGAAAATTTGTCCCTAAGAAGCGTAATATGTCTGAATTCCTGAAATTAAATTATGCTAATTTGTGGGTACTATAACAATAGCTTGAGCATATCGTATAAAACAGAGAAAAAACTTCTCCAACGTATACATCGAGGTTTCGCCCTTATTATGGGCTCTGCATCATGCCATATCATGCGCATATGTGCAAGCGACAAAAACTTGAAATATTTCTTCCACATTATTAGTAGACTATTTCTAGTCCATCCAGTCTTCAACAAAAGAGAACCCCACGTCTTGCACGATTTGCGAAATTGTTTGAAAATGGCCAAACTGTATGTTACACGCCCACGTAAGAAGTGACTATAAATTGCTGAAAGAGGCATTGCAGCCATACTGTTACGCCAGAGAGGCCTATTTTGGTACCGATGGCTTAAAATCTTAATTTTTTTAATTTCCGTAAATATGTATCACTGTAATAAAAAGTGGTTTTCCTCTAATGTTTAGTGAGTTAGGTCGTGTGTAATTTCATTTGTTTCTCTTAGTCTCAGGTAATATCCTCTCTTATGATTAATGTGTTTGAAAAATTGTAGTGGAATGACTACAAAATTACATATAAATAGAAATTTAAAAAAATGGAATTTGTCAACCTTTTGGCGAGGAAAGGGGTCGTAGTATCATGTCTTTCCTCCGTTTTATCAAATTCCCCTCTATGAGCGAATAGCCAAGTCAAAAGGACTAGTCATACTTAGTATCCTTCTAGAATAAATAAATAAATAAATGTTCCAAGTATATTACCTTCATTGAAATATTTGAGTTCTCACTCGCAGCCTCTCTTCGTTTACAGACAGCTCAGGTCGCACTTGTAAAATATAACTATAGCTTTTATGCATTCTTAAGCGCAGCTTTATGACCATTTTTTTCATAAATGTTAGGCCATCATTACTTCATCTCGTATATTAGACGGAATACGTGACCTAGTGCTTTGACGCGATGAAAAAGTATTTCCTCCTTATTCGTCACAGACAAGGTCAGACGCCTACGCGGATTCCAATTCAAATCTTCCTCCAGTTGGTCTTTACCATGCCTTATATTCACCATCTTCATTCATGTGGGTTATTCAAAACCGTGCTTGCTGACACTTGTTGCCGTTTAAAATAATAGCATTGCTATTTCACAAAGTAGCTCTTGCTGTGAATTCATTTGTGTTGATGTCTCTAAAAAATAAAGAATTATTTCGCAAACTAAGCTGTCTCGAATGTGTGTTCACATTTTTTCCATTTAATCAGTGCTAAAGCAGTTTTCTTTTTCTTTCTACGCGGTTTGTGTATTCTCTGTAAGTCTCACTTTTCAACTGATTGTTGATCTTGAAGAGTGGGTATTGTTGAATTGTGCCACCCAGACACACAGCACACATAGGGGGGAAGTTAACTCTCGGTGGGCCACACTAAACGTGTTGATAAACACTAAATTTTCATTCATATTGCAATTTACTGAATTACCCTTAGCGTACAATTATCCTTTTGGTTAAAATTTGTTTATGTATAAGTCTTTTTATACTTTGCTAATTGCATGTTGCTAAAATACAGCTATGCTATTAGCACAATACATGCGATTTGTTTATATTTGACAATTTAATTTTAAATTCAATCAAATGATTGAATTAGCAGAGAAAAAGTAAGGGCCTGTTCACATAGGTGTCCGGTAGCGGAGCGGTAAAGGAAAGATGACGTTGAGACGAAAATAAACCAATCATAGGCGTTAAAAATTTCGTTGCTAATCGTTTGGAGGTTTGTCATAGGTTAAATACACTGGTGTGAGAAATTAAGAGAATTTGTTGACTTGGTCGATTATCTCTAGAACTACTGCAAATAAACAAAAAAAAAAAAAAAAGGGTTAATAGGGGGTATGGTCCCCTCTTACAGATATACAGGTCTCGCAGCGTGATTTCATACTTGAAATAAGGCAGTTTATCATTTCCTGTGGCAATTGGCCCCACTCGTTCAGCAACGCTGTTTTCATTCCGTGGATGGTTCTCGGAGGGGGATTGCGAGTTGAAATTGCCCTCCCCAGAGCGTCCCAGACATGCTCTATAGGGTTATGGTCTGGAGATCTGGCTGACCAATCCATCCGGCGAATATCCTCACTCTCTAGAAATTCGTCGACCAGAAGAGCTCTATGTGGCCTCGCGTTATCGCCCATTAAAATGAACTCAGGGCCAACTGCACCCCTGAAAAGGCGAACATAGGGCTCAAAGACCTCATCCCTATACCTCACACCAGTCACAGTGCCTCTTTCAAAGACATGGAGAGGTGTGCGGCCATTCAACATGATGCCTGCCCAGACCATTAAACCTCAACCGCCGATCATTAAACCTCAATCGCCTCAATAATGGTCGATTTCGCGGACATTGGAGGGTAGGTAGCGGGTCCCTGGTTCTCTCCATATGAACGTACGGTGAGAATCGGTGTTTAGGCTCAACCGGGACTCATCAGTGAAGAGAACGGTCGCCCATTGATCCATACTCCAATCTCTATGCTCCCTGCACCATGATAAACGGATTCTCCTGTTAATAGAAGTGAGCGGAACGCAAACAGCAGGTCTTCTTGCAAACAACCCTCTCTCATGAAGTCTTTTGGAAACGGTTATCCTTGATACACGGGTTCCTGTGGCTGCATACAAGTCACGAGAGAGCTGAGAAGCTGTAGCACTTCTGTTACGCCTCGCTATAATCGACAAATGGCGATCTTCTCTGGCCGTCGTGGCTCTTGGACGATCTTGCCCAGGCTTTCTCTCGATGGATCCGGTATCCTGGAACTGTTTCCATAAGTTACACACGACGCTGGGCGTAAAATTAAACTCTCTACAAATTTGGACTTGAGATTGGCCTGCTTCTAGCCTCCCCACAATTCACCACCTCATTCCATCATCTAAACGTTGGTGGTTACTCATTTTTACTGTTACAATTTGAAATTAACCGATTGCTGCAAAATAACACCAAGAAATTCGCCGAGGTGTGCTAGCGAACGAAATGCGTCTTAACTTACGCGCACTTATAAAGCCTGTTTCTCTACTGGCTCCGCCTACACACACGTGTACGCTTACGTATTTGACGTACAAGATTTGCATTTTTGTCTAGAAGCAGTGGTTTTACATTCAGTTCAGTTCTTTTCATAAAATTCGATAAAATATGCAAATTCTCTTAATTTATATCACCAGTGTATATTTCAATACTTTAACGCTACGCTACCGGACTCCTATGTGAACAGGCCCTAACAGTTCCGAAAAGAATTCTTCATTGTCAAAGTACAACTTACATTCTAATATTTCATTTTTGTTTTATTCTGTAAATAATAAGGTGCAGGTTAAGCTGCTCGTTATCATTCATTATTTAACAAAATGAAGCTTTAGTCCTATGGAACGAAGTATGAATTAAGAGAATTTATCTGTTGCAAGATCAGAACAGAATTTTAATCCAACCTACTGCCATTTTTTTTTCCATGTCTCTCTTGCTGTTGCCATGGTGTATAGCTTAAATTTAACTATATATAGTAGTTAATGTTAAGGAAAAAGGAATAGTGTGCGGATGTCGGACACCACGCATTTTTGTTCATTATCGCCCGATCCCTGAAACAAAAGTATTTAAGCATAATTGTTCTACTATTTATTACGAACTTGCTTCGAAACGACTCTACAGAAACTTGGTTCAAACAAATTCTCTTTTAAAAACCCAGCCTTGTGCAGGAGTGACCTAACTTTACGCTATTTTTCTCGATCCAAGACAAAGTTAAAAATTTAAAGAAAACCTTGAAAAACAAAATTTTAACATGATGCTCCAGTTATTTGATTTCGGCCATTCTCACTTCTTATTCCTGTGAATTTTTTTTAAAGAAAGGCTTGTCACTTCCATTTCATTCTTTAAACCTTTATTTTACTGCAGTTATAATTTTTACTGTTGATTCAGCCATTCTACATTTTAAGATATTCGATGTTCACGATGGAGAACTAAACGCCCTTTCGACTCATGCAAAAGTTATTCAGAAATAAGCTTATATTCCGTATTTTGTAATACTTATATTGCATGAAATTTTTTCTTCTTGTATTTTATCATTTTCTATTTTTCACATTTCGAGGACCTTTACTCACCTTATCAATACTCTCTTGGAACAATTTATAAACGTTTGCGACTGCATTTCTCTCGTGCTCCGCTAACAAAATGGTACAAAATGGCAAACTAACTGGCATTTCGGGATATTCCTTGAAATTGGGACAATTCCGGTCAAACTGGCACGTACGGTAAACATATATATATATATATATATATATATATATATATATATATATATATATATATATATATATATATATATATATATATATATATATATATATATATATATATATATATATATATATATATATATATATATATATATATATATATATATATGCTTAAATGTTACAATGTGTGTTCCTAGGCTCATTGAACGACCGTATTCGTAACAACGTGTAACGAATTAGATTTCAATTTCATCAAAGTTAGAAGTTGAAATGTCTAATTCGTAACCCTCCAGAAACCTTAAATGCATAAGTCTGTAAAATTTGGAAAAATATAATTCCCTAATTTGAACGTTTATGTGTAGAAATCATAAGAACAGTTCTCTTGTAGGTCGTTGTAGCCCTATTTGGTGCTATATGGGAAATACTGTTTTAAGAGAAACGTAAAGGAGAAAAAAATTGGAGATATTGTTGGTAATTTTGTAAGTTTTTGTATATTCGTGGGTTTACAAATTTTCTGTTGAGTGTCTTTGATATTGTATAATACTGTTTATCTTATGTCTAATAGTTCAAATTTTAATTTTCAGGGCATCCAGGTGTACGTATGGTGCAAAACAATAGCACTGGTCCTTTACCAGTACAGTTACAGGTACCACCAGGGCATCTAGTGCAACAAATTGTCGACGAAAATGGAACAGTCAGACATTTTTTGTTGCCTCCACCCATGGCCCTACCTGTCGGAGCACATTACGTAAGTACCTTATTTAAATATATTCTTAAGGAAAAGTATACTGTTTTAAAATCGTAAGGACGGAGCTCCTATTTCTATGCATTAACCTCATTGTTTGTTTGGATACAAATCTTTGGTAATGCAGCTTAGAAATGAGTCGGTTTAAAAATAGTTTGAATTTTAGATCACCATTTGTTTTAATTACTCTAAGACTTGAACTAGCTTCTAGTGGAATCTTAAAATATGGACTTAAATCTTTAAGGCGACAATGGACCTTCAGATTGACAAAAATATGTCCCCAAAACTATTTTTTTTCTTTCAGAAAATGATTCTGCAACTCATCAGCTTTAAATTAAAAAGTATGTTGATCCGATCATTATTAACAGAGTTATAATTATTTTTTTCAAACGTAAACAATGGAAATGTTGGTCAAATTAAAACTTTAAATGCCATTTTCTCAAAACAAGTAAGTTCAAAATGTTCCATGCGTCATAATTTTTCTTGAATTTTCATAAAAGGATTATTTATATATATGTTAGAATAAAACTTAGTAATCAATTCATTATACTATTTTAAAACGACTTAAAATTTTTACAATTAAAAAAAAAAATATTTTGATAAAATTTTGCATAAAATGACCTATTTTTATGGATTTCTTTTCTAGTTTTTATAAATATGACTGTAAATCAAATATTGCTACTAACTTCTATTATAACTATATAAAGCTAGCTTAAGAGAGAAAATTAGATATCTGAGACAAAAAGTAATGCGCATGGAACATTTTTAAATAGAGTAATTAACAAACTGATTTTAATTAATATCTTAATTACATCTTTTTTTATTATTTAGAATTTCCATCTCTAAACAACACTGTATAAGTATACAAAATTTCATAGCAATTGGTTAATAAATAAAGTTTTTCATGGTCCATTGTCACCTTAAACATACAAATAATACCAAAGTCTCCTAGTTCAGTTTTTTAATGCGTGTTTTTTAAAATTTCATTGTATTTTTTGATTATCAGAATGGTTTGGTTATCGGAAGGGAGACGAGCGTAAATGTTAGCATATTTATTGTATCATATAAATGATTCCGTTCCTTTTCCCACCAAAAACAAGAAAGAAAAAGAGGAAAGATACGTTCTTTTCTCCCCGGCGTCATGTTCAGTCTGTAATTTGTCATCAGAGCTCGTATTCCTCTCCCGCCCACCAATCTGCGATACATATTGCGCTTGCTGTTATCCCGAAATATGTTCAAGCCGGCCGCCGCACACGCAATTCTTCCCAGCTGTGCCAAAATACTCATCGGTCTGGTATTTCCGCGGGTCAAACTGCTAGTCTGTCTATAATACTGCCGTTTTGGCCATTGTGAAGCGCATGGGATCAAAAGGGGTGATACCGACGTATTGATGTATTAGAATGCGGGAATCCGTTGTTTGTCTGGTGTAAACAAGATCATGTTTTATTCCAGAATTTTGTTTGTTTACCTCTCGAAATATATCACTACTTAGATAATTTTGAAATTAATTGACATTTGAGGACAAATTTTAATTTTCTCTTTGCTGTGACCGTGACATCCCGCTTGTACAGTTTTAGGCCTATATTACACTATCAAAGTTCTTTGACAAAGATCTTTTATATAAAAAAAAAAGTTTGACGAGAAATATGACTGTGTAATACCTCAACTTTGAAAGATAATTTTTATGAAAGTTGGGCTCTTCATCAAAGTTTTATAAAAGATTTCGGTGCCAGGATGTTATAAGCAACATTTCGAGCAATAGCATGTTAAAAAAATACAAATCTGTAGAAAACGGGGCAAATGAAGAACATGCTTTCTATTCGAAATAATTTTAGCTCTAATTGAAAATAGCGTACTAATGACAAAACAGAATACACGAAAAATATTCAAAATGAGTATGTTAAAAGAAACTCAAATCTTTCGAAGCAAAAGTCTTGGGATGCTGAAATTTTGCATGTTTGTTACTCCTAAGCTCTACGTGCCCAATAAGAAGTATTTTTAAAAAATACAAATTTTAAGGGGGGGGGGTCAAAAGGGGCTTAACCCCCTCCACCTCTAAAACACACCGACTGTATCTTTGGAACCATATGGCCTAGGAGGCTGAAATTTTGTATGGTGGTTCCCCCTAAGCCCCAAGTAGTGCACACCAATATTTTTTAAGAGCTCGAAATTTAAGGGCTTTAGTCCACCCCCCCCCCCAAAAAAAAAAGGATAAAAAGAAACTTTTATAAAATTTCTTTGTCAAAGAACTTTGATAGTGTAATATAGGCCTTAAGCACGTGCGTGTATATTAAATTGAATGATAGAATTATATAGAATATCAAATTACGTCCAGGATTATGTGAAGGAGCTGGTTAAGTGTATTTAGTATAATTTCTTATGACCCTTTTTATTTATTTAGTTATTCGAAGACAATCGGAACGATTTAGAGAAATTTTTTAATTTGTAATAATTGTGATATGTTTGTACGTATAAATGAAAATTTGCTTCGAGGTTTAGCTTATTCCTGTAAAAAAGGAAATAGAGAAATGCAGATGTTACACTTTGTTACTGGGTTAATACTCGCCGAAAGATAATAATTCCAATCGTGAAAGCGTTGAATAGTAACGTTTTGTACTTTGTAACATCTGTCCCGTTTTTTAAAAAATAACTTCTTTTTTTTCCAGATAGCTTAATGGTAATGCCTGGATAGGGAATATTCTATGTACTTAAACAAGTTTTGCTAGATTAAGTGCGGCGCTTGAGGTTTGCGTGAAAAGAGATTTTCGAAGGCTTCTGTCGCATTTTAAAATGTATGTGAATAAATCCGTTCCAAACTCTTAACGTTTAGTTAGTCCGTGGGCACAGAATTTTCACACCGTACTTCAGATCCTTCACTTGGAACAGCCTCTTTGTGGATGTAGCGTGAAATCGATCTCAAATATGCAGACTTTGAAAATACGTAAGGCGCAAAATCTCGATCTCTGTCTTCTTTATTATGATTTTATATTTGATGTGAAAATCTTTTAAACCATTCAGGACGATAAAAGAAGCTAATCTCATTATGATGAGGATCATCTCAAAACTCCATTTCGTTACTTATGACCAGGGCTTGATGATATGTCCAAAGAACGAATCCTTTTTGCTCAGACCCGAATAGAAATATTAAGAGTCAAACGATTTTTATCCGAACTGGATCAAACTACCAACCAAACAAACAAACAAATATCTCGGATAAAGTTCCTTTGCGGAATGAATTTAAAGCATCTAAATTTTTTATTCTTCTGAATATATCCTTCTCGGAGCAAAAAAATTTCGCTCCTTGAAATTTTACTCCAATAAAAAAAGAGAAATAAATAAAAAAAAAATTTGCAGAAATCTGTTTCATCACTCTATAATGCGATTTAAGGTTCTCGTCACTTTATGTAATTGATTTTTTTTTTTTTTTTTTTTTTTTTTTTTTAAATAGTTTTATATTTTTAACTTTGCGTGTACTACTCAGTTTCCCAGAAGTAGGATAAAAGACCGGATGATAATGGAATTCAATTCTATTTTCATTTTGTATTCAAAATTAAAAATAAATATGTCCGTGAAGAAATATATATTTCTTACAAAATAAATTAATTCCTTGTATACATGAAATTATATATCTATACGTAATGAAAAGAGCCAATATTATGGAAACTAATAAAGGTTCGTGTGGCGAATTTAATACACGTTGTTAAAAACACTGTTATCAAAAGAATCCTAACTCTAAACAAATTACGCAACCGGTTAAATCTGTGGACTTTATTTTAGCCTTGTTCGATTCAGAATGAAAAAACGCATAAAAACGGATACCCAACTCGAGACATTTAAAAACCTCAATCTTGAGAACTTTTCGAAAATTTTATATTGAAATTTCACCAATTTCCTATGGCCACATTTTGCTGCCCAGTTAACTCGTCGTTCTACTAGACAAGAGCTATATTTGTGCCTAAGTTGATCTCGCTACCTCAATCTGTTGAAAAGTTATCGCGAAGGACGATAGATATATAATCTATACATAAGTATAGTACACGTAATAAAAAATGATAGTTTATTAGGTAACCCTGTGATCTGGGATGCTTGAAACAATATTCTGAATAGAAGTATCCTGAAAATTCAAAAATTTTAAATTTTAGCCCCATCGGAATGGCTTAATCTTTTTAAAATTCGCTAAAGATGAAAAGGAACAAAATTGTTTGAGAGATTTTTTGTTCCGACTCGGAACAAATGAATTGCTCCGGCTCGGGTAAATATCCGAAAGATAAAAATAGTTTGGAGCAAAATTAAATCCATCCGAAAATAAGGATTTCATGTCGATAAATAAAAAAACATTTTGAACCAATTCGATTGGAACTTTATTTTGGTTCATATCCATTTTTTAAGTCCTGCTTATGACTGAGAATATTTAGAATCGATTGCTCTGCCTTATAATAAAGTTAAATTTGTGTAGTAAATTTCAACCTCCCCCCCCAACCCTTCCCAAGAACGGGGGAGGGGAGAGGAAGAAAAGACCCTTCTCTCCCGGCCGAAATATATTTTACCAACATGTAATTTTCTCCCCCGCCTGTGGTATATTATTAACTAATTAATTAAAAACAATTCTGTTTAAATTTACTGCGTTCCTGGTGACTAAACCTGAAAGTTACGCAAATAATATTTTTTCAAGAGTACTTTGAGGATATTTGCAAAATTATTATTTTTGAGGATCTGAACTTCAGTAGTAACAATTTAGTGACGGTTTCTAGGGAATGGAAATTTCTATGTAATTGATACATTGATATGAAACCGTTCTCATTAAATTCCATTTTCGTTCTTTACACTTTGAAATAATAAACGGGTTATTTCTGTGTGAATGAATGAATGAATAAATAAATATAATAATAGTTTGCGTATTTCTGGGGGAACTAAATGCTAGCAGGCTGTGGTTTGTCTGTTCCCAGTTTTAACACCTGTAGTACTAGATTAGATATACACTTGCGTTTCTGTAAAACGAACTTTTCTGTGCAGGTGGTAGCTGCGCAAGTAAATGAATGTTTCAGGCGCGCGCTGTATGTGAAGTGCTGTGCTCCGATTTGATTAAGAATAGTTCCTATTCTGTATCCTTTATTTGTTAATTCCATACTGTTTGTGTAAAAAGTGTCTTACTATTCCTCAACTTATAAAGTTCCCATAAAATTTCATTTTATCTGATATTTAATAATCAAAATGTTTTATGTGCGAAAGGTAGCAGAATACCTAATACATTAGGTAGAAGAACTACCTAATAAAATGTGTACGATTAACTCCCGATTGTGCATGGCAGGCATTATACGCTTTGCGGATTATATCCGTACATCACGAAAGGTAAAAATTCGGTATAAAATACACATTGTGAAAAAAAATATAGCACTACTCATGAACAAAGGACTGAAACTGTTAGTTGGAAAATTAATATTAATAATTCTATAACTATTTTTGTTACATTAATTACTCTAAATGTACTTCATTCAAGACATCTGAATTGTTTATTTGTTTGTTTATACTCTCTTTCGAGTGTACCTTGCACTAAGTGGGACGGATAAATGGGAGTGCAGTGTATATTCGGTGTTAGATTTAATACAAAAAGTTATATTATCATCAGTGATTATAATCATCTTAATATCTAATCATCAGTGATTGTGGTGAAAGTAAAGCTGTGCACCCTCCGTCTTTTGAAATACAGTAGGTAACATTGAAACACTTGTAAACTTATCTGACTGCCACTGTATCGAAGAGTAACTTTTCAGTAACTTATCGTTTTTACAATGCTTTCTTCGGGTTCAAAAATAATTAACACAGCAAGGAACGATAAATAAAAACTTTCTAGTGATTTAAAGTCTTAATTTTATCCGAACCCGTATTCCATTACATTAAAAAAAAAAAAAATTCGAACGAAGAGGATCACATATTTAGCAAGATTTACAATATGACTAACGATTAATTTACTCCTTGTTTTGTGTTCTTCGATGTTTCGAAAATTACGATTCGCAGTTTTATAAATCCAATACGTATTTTTAGTATGTAAGTTTCAGTTTCAAACTGGAATTTGAACGGACAGGACGGAAAGATCTTAACATCATTATCTTTAATTTTATAATATTAGAGTATCCATATAGCACTATCACATAATATTCGGCTATATATGTGTGAGTGTATGTATATGTGTATATATATCTAAATATATATATATATGTGTGTGTGTGTGTGTGTGTGTGTGTGTGTGTGTGTGTGTGTTAGTTATATGTATCATCATCAAACTATTTCTGTTGTATGGGGTGTTTTTTTAACACATTCATTCGCATTACGGAGAAGGTCATTATCAGTCACCGATTATTAAGTATTTATATCTATAGTATAGCGCTTGTCAGCAGATGTGAAATATTTCCACTGGAGCGTTGCTGTGCCAGGTCGGAAGTTTTCAGTAATCCAGCTTAAAGAGCTGGGACAGCTAATTAGACAACTTTTCTAAATCTATTATCACTTGAACAAATGCTAATTTCACGGCAAATTCAAAACGAGGTATGCATCAGCTATGCGCTCCCCACTCCGCTGTGAACGATTATTTATTATTTCCGTCCCTGTGCATCAGCAGTCATGTGCCTGAACTCTCCGCCATCCTAAGCAGCTTCGCATTTCAATGACCAAACTTTAGCCTTTTTATCATTAACTCTCAAATTATAAGTTGCATTACGCCATACTTATTACCTTGTATATATTTTTTCGCCTTTTAGTAACAGTTTTATTTATATAACTGTACATGGTGTTTAGTAAATATCGATATTTAAGAGCACATTTTAAAATTTTTTTGTTATTTGAAGATATTTAAGAAAAAAAAGAAAAGTAGTTTATAGAAAAGAGTTGCAATAATATCAGTATGAAACCAGTTGCTTAAATATCTTTTTCGGAGATCTTAAGGTATACTAACCCTATTGGGTTCACTCACCTCAATGTTAACCCTGTGGAGAAAATTTGTTTTCTATTTACATCTACATAAATGTTGATAATCCAATAAAAATGGTATTTTCAGATAGCCCGAACTTCTGCATCTTGCAACAGGATTCATGTTATAAATTTCGTCCACCAGACGAATTTATAAGTGTTTAAAACACTCTAAATTATTCGATGGAAAATCTGGTCTAAATTTTAATGTACTTGCATGCTTGTAAAAAACGAAAATTGATCCAAGGTGTGAAATTTCTCTCTATTACGGAGTACAATTGAAGGTCTTATTTAAATAGTGGTCAAACTCCATTCTTGTTCATTTTGAGATACAGAGCCTTAGTCTAAGGAGTGCTGAGAAATGACTGCTGAAGTCAGATTTGTAATGCCAGCTGTTGGTGGTAGTAATAAGCTGGAGGTGTACCAGTTTGAAAATAAGATAGCCTTACTTTCATGTTCATGCAAGTCACTTCTATCTCCATTTTTTAAAAAAGTGGAGTTGGACCACTATTCAAATAAGGCCTTCAATTAAAAAAAAAATAAAAAATAAATCCAGGTCGGTAATTCTTGGACACATTTTCTCCATAGGTGAGCGAATCCAATAGGGTTAGTACACAGCAGCCGTAAGATTCGTCAGAAGTTCGTAAAAAGATCGACGAAAGAATTATTTGTGTGATGTCGAGACAATTAAATTGTAGTCTTTGGCGTCCCCTTCGCTTTTTCTTTTTTTTCATATTACATATAAATTTAATCTCTTCAGATTTATCACTCTGCTTGAAGTCTTTCACTGAAAATACCAGATCTGTGACCTTCCCATATCACTGCCTTGAAATGACAGGTCCAGTGAATTTTGAAAAATAAACCCTGAATTAATTGTTCGCTATGCTTTGCCATTTCGTCGCAATGAATCAACATTGTCCAGGTGATAGATGAGCATCATCGCGTGTTTGATGAACGCATGAGTGATCGTCAGACAGTTTTCCCTTAGTTGCAACACATAGTCTGTAGGGCTCTATTGAATTTAACAGAGACTATTTTTGTCAAAGTTGTAACTATAGTTCGAACAGGTGTCTGCGTATGCAAATGGATCTCCACTCATTATGGCTATTTAGATCGTCATAAAAATAAATTATATGGCAAGAGTGGAAATGCTTGCCCACAGTTTCATTTGTGAGTGAATCAAGAACGTAGGCTCAGGGGTTACCCTGCGTAGATTTGTATCTGTCATTCATCATCACAATTGCTGGACAAATAATCATAATTGTAGTCACTAAAAATAGTACCTGTGTTCTCTTTGCTGTTGGCGAGCATCTTCTAAATAGCTTTTAGAAACTGATTTGAAGATAAGGCATGCCATTTACTCTGGAATTAATTATTACGAAGGCTATGTTTTAAGGTAGTGTACGAAAAATATTAGGAAAAAGTTATCTGTAGTTTCTCTCTTGTGTTAACATTAGAATTCTGTGACTTATCGAATTCATCTCTGGTGGCAGCCATCGTTAATAAGCGCGGTGATTTTGTATTGATGAAGAGGGAAAAAAAACTTATGAATTAAGTCAACCACCCAAACTCATACACACATAATTTGACTTTTTAAGGTTCTGAAAAGTGCTTCCTCCCGAAGAAGTATCGCGATTATCGTTATTGCTTCAAATGTGTATTTACTTTTTTGTTTATGTGTGGTGAGATTATTAGTTTAATGGCTCCTTAACGAATTTAAGGCCCAGTTCCGTGTTTTTAGCTGAGTACAATTCCTTCTTTTCTGTGCATTGGTATTGAGAACTTTAGATTATATCCTGATAAATTTTAAAAAATATTTTCTCATCCTCTTATGTTAAATATTAGTTTTAATGGCTAAAATTTGTTGTAAATTACTTCATTGGTTGTAGAAAGGTCAATAAAATTATGTTCATTAAATTTAAAGCTTTGATAAAGTTTTTTTAAAGTTTTTTAGCCTATGATAGCTGTGATCGTGAATATGCTTGCCACGATCATTAAATTGTATTTTTAGAAGCTGTAATCTAAACTGAATGTGCTTAAAACTGCAGTTGATTTGACTGCTAGGAGAGGACGTGTTGTATTAGCGAAATGTCAAACTTTCAACCACGTCTTTAAAAACTTCCAGAAGGAAAGGGGGGGGAAATGAAACTTGGCGCCTCCGTTTCGAGTTGTACTTTTTTTTTTACTTTCTTCCCATCTTCACCCTTTCACTCAACAGTCCATTCGGTTGACTAAACTCTGAGAAAGGGGAGGGGGGTGGGCGGCGTTCCTACTCAGTCCAAACAGTGCGGGTCGTTTCCACTTTTTTCCCCCTCTCATACGCACACACCCACCAGTGCAGATTTTTTTCTTTAACGAATTTTGCCGCGCCTGTCTCTCTGATGTGTCGACGCCCTCAGTAAACAAACCTGTGGCTCTTGGGGACCATGAAGTTTGTAGAGGAGTATGAGTGAACTAACTGCCGTGTGTTTTATGGAGTATGGAAAACCGCACTCTTCATCGGAATTTATCTATTTTCAGGGCGAGACGTCCCGCTAGATGTACTTGCTTCCATTCGTGGAATAGGATCGACCTTCAAACTTGGATGTTACAGAAATTCCAAGTTAGCAAGTTCATTGAATACATAATATTTATGTCGAAATTAGCGCTATAGGTTATATTTTCGTGGCCAAGGATTATGAGTGATAGACTATGGGTGATAATTGTCTATGAACACGTAAGTTAGGACTGTTTCGAATTTTTTGTTCTTCCGATCTTCACCCTTTCACTCCACAATTCATTCGGTTGACTAAACTCTGAGAAGGAGGGGGGGGGGGGCGGCGGCGTTTTTTACCTCAGTCCAAACAGTGAGGGTCGTTTCCACTTTTAACAACAATAGTAGGAACACTTAAGTTTCTACTGTTGAGAGTAAAGTTTAGGACTGATTTGCATAAGTTACGATTATCGTAACCCATGCAATGGCAGCGCTAATTTTAAAGCTTCTCCGTAAATCAAAATACTTATGATCATAAACTAGGATTTTGGTTTTTGTTCTGCGAATTCTATTAAAGTTTCATTACCTCTCAAATATTGCTTATTACCGCATTTGACTACTTTTCTCTCTCTCAGTAATTTAGACTAACTTGTTTTCGGATTTCTCTTAAACTTGTAGAACAGAACTGATGAAATAAAGGATTTTGTGATTACAATTCAAAATTCATTTGTCAAGATTTATGACGGTCGTTAGATGCACAGAGAAAACGCCCATTAGTTTCGAAAAGCTGCTGGCGAAAAATTTTGTATAGAAAGGTCCGATTTCCCGAAAAAAACATTATATATATATATATATATATATATATATATATATATATATATATATATATATATATATATATATATATATATATATATATATATATATATATATATATATATATAAATTCTTTCTGGCGAGAATGAATCTAACATTTTTGGGTCGGGTGGAAGAAAATTAGTTTGTAGGTGACGACACACGGAATTAGGTCTAAGCAATTTACTTTGAGCCAAATAACTTTTCTAAGATTTGTAAAAGATTAATATGTCTTTTACCTGAAGAAATAAGTTTGAATCACTTTGAAGTTAATTTATAACGTCAGAATGGTTCATCTTTTACCGTTCACAATCATTTTGTGGTTCTGTTTTCCGAGCACAGACATACATGTTTAATAAGCACAAATTATCTAGAGTTCAGTGTGCTTGGATGCAGCAGTGCATCATTCACCGATTCCTGTTGTTTATTATTGCACATTTTTAAAATATTTTTTTTTTTTTATATTTGATTCAGAAATTGTTGCATATGTGATTTCTTTAGTCTTAACTTTAATAACGATTGCAATCCATAGTATATATAAAAAAGTTAAATTCTTCTACAAATGGAATTTTTCTTTTTAAAGAGAGATTTCTAAGGAATAGCTAGTTTTTTAGTCAATTTTCTGTGTGTCGAATTTATTTGACCGTGAAGCATGTGTATAATTATTTTCTGTCCGATGCAGAATTGTTTATAAAATTTGGTATTTTGAATGATTGCTTCTAGTCTAAGTAAATCATAACTGTCGTAAAAATTACTGATTTTTTATAATAGTATATCATCTTCGTAATCCAGTTGTAAAATTTTCATCGCACTGATGTTTATAAAAGCTGGATTCTGTCTTTCGGATTTCATAAAACCTGCTTGAACCTCTCCTGTGACTGATTATTTACAAACAGTGCGCTGTTGCCCCTTGCATAATTTGGGTACGAAATCATTTCCGTGTTTACTTTTGTTTCTCTAAAACAGTAGATTGAAAAAAACGTAACATCCTGGCACTGCTTAGTTGATTCATCTGTTGGATCTTCTCCAGCTGTTAAGAAACTAATTTGCATTTGCTTTTCTCAAATCAAGAATACTTATACATGGTTTGTTGTAGACTTCGGTGCGAGTTAAAATTTGTAATTGCTCATATTTCAGAGGTTTTGCTGTCATTATTTAAATTAAACCCACTTAAAATTTTTAAAACGAGATTTATTTTAATCTTTCAAATTCTGTACTGCTGCTTTGTTTATTAAGTTTGATTTTGCATTTGTGAATGCTAACACTTATTTATAACATTATTTTATAACATTTATTTCCTCTAATATTAGTATTGTGTGTGTATGTATATATATATATATATATATATATATATATATATATATATATATATATATATATATATACACACATACATTATTTTATATATATATATATATATATATATATATAGTGTGTGAGAGACAGAGTGAATGAATGAATGATATACAGTGAATTAAAAGATCTCGTGTGTGCTATCTTTTATTTCACGTTTGTAATCTTTTGTTAAAACTCTTAAGAAACTGTTATCTAGATAAGCATTAGCCGACTGGTTTATATCGGATTATTTTTCAGGCGTTTGCGACCACTTTAGGATATTTTTCTGTGCAGTAATTTATGAGACGTTTGTCTGTCAAACATATATGTATAAATATTTGATTAAGACGTGAATGTTGCGGATGTTCATATCTAATGAGATGACAAAGCTGAATGTTTTGCAGGATTATATCCAATGTTTAAAATATTTATATTATCTAAAGATAAAGGTGTGTATGTACATATAAATGCATGCAAGTCTCTCTCTGTGTGTGTATATATATAATTTTAAATGTTGTCCAAAAAGACGAGCTACTTTGTGGAAATGGGGTGGTATTTTGTAAGCAGACTCTTTTGTTTGTTTATTTATAAGCAATATACATGAATGAAATGCATTGTTAGAGAGAGAAATGTATTACTAGAGTTTCAAAAATAGTTTTCACCGTTTTTGCCTTCTAGGCTCATATGTCAGGGTTTTTCCTCATAACCAGTTGGCAGCATCTGATCTGAGTGTGATGTTCAACGAAACATAAAATAAAATAAAGGAGATAAAAGTTGAATGCCAGACGAAGTGTCCTTGCCAGAAGTGGAGTGGGAAAAAAATGACTGTCACTCCTCCACCATTTTATATCTCTTAGTCTACTGTCATTCCCTTGCAGCATATTGAGACGATGAACTTATTTTTTCCCCACAACTTGTGTGGGACGAGCAGTGTGAGTGTGTTCCTTTTATTTAAAAACAAAAACGGAAAAAGGTGATCCATTAGAATATGGGGAGCAATGTCTTTTTGCGTAGTCTTATTTTAGTATTTCGTTCATAGGATTGGGAGAAAAAAAAATCTTGTGATATTTGAGCTTAGATATTGAAAAAAATCTATAACATTGCATGTAAATAAAACACTGTTTGGGAATAATTGATGGCAACTAGATAAGCCCAGAACAATTAAATATAAGTTAAAATTTCAACCCCCCCCCCCCCCCCTTACGACTACAGTCTTGGAGAAATTGTGCTGTCGTCCTCGGAAAAATCATTTCATATAATTATTTCAGTCAGTAATTTGAAAATGCAGGTATATATTTTTTAATTCGCAAGCCGAAAATTGGTGTGTAAAAGACGGAAGTTTTGCAAGTTAAAAGTTTTGCTTAAAATAGGGTGAAATGCCCTAGAAGCCTCCTCTGAACAAAATTGCTGGTTCAAAGGAATGGTAGCAAGGTAACATAAAATTTGTGAAAGATCATCCACTTGTTTTGATGAGTATATGAAGGAAAATAAATCATTAATTGAAAGTTAATGCAAAACGGCCGTATAAAGAGAAAACAAGTGGTGAAAAATTTAATAATAAAAAAAATCATGCGTGGAAAGAATTTTTATACAAAAATCGCGTATTTGTTTTCTAAGCGGCAGATACGGAGGCTGTGGACGTGTCAGTTATCAAATATCAACTATCCGTGTTAATAGGGCACGGATAACGCGGATAAATGAAGTATTGTATGTCGTGAAAGAGCGCCAATTTCGTATGCTTAATGAGTTTCGGGTATTGTTTTTAAGTAGTTTACGAAAATTTAGTTTTTTTTTACTAGATTGTTTTTCTTCGTCAGTCTAATTTATTTTTTTATTTTAGTGCCAAGTTAACATTTATTCTGAAGATAATATCTATCTTATGGTTCTGGGGGCAGGAGGGGGGTTGCTACATCTATAATTCGCGAAACGGATGATCTTGCGGATAATTTGTAATTTAATGTATAGTGTGAAAGCAAAAAATTCTGCGTTTTCCATGAAAAGTCCAATTCAAAAATTAATTTTGCGCTTGGGATCTGATGTTTATGCTCTCCCGAGGTCAAGGAATTTTGGTGCATTATGTCATTCCTTGTTGATAGGGGTACTTTAAAACGTGAGTTCGTGTGATATGTCTAGTTACTTAGTGTTCCCTTGTTTAAGTCTATTCCGATATTAACGCAGGTGCTATAATTATTCGGCCTACTTTGTCATATTTTTCGTCCATGGTAGATTTTAAGTGTCTGGTGTTAAGAAAAGAACACCAAACAGTCGGCGCTTAAAGAGAACACTCGGATACTTTTTGAAACGGAATTTCTGTTAATTTAATGCATTGCTCTCCGTGGTGAGGTACTAGTTGGTTTGGGAGCTGAAATAGGAGCCACAGATAAGAGTTGATGGTCAGCCGTTTATTAAAAGTTTATAGAATTGCTATTTTCTCAAAAATGGCTGGAACAGAGACGTTATTGGCAATATGATGGCCTTGCAGTTTAATAACTTTTCTGGATAACTTCTGTAATAGTCTTGATAACTTTTATACGGTAATGGCTATCACGTCTTAACAATGCATTTAAATACCACAGCAACGTTTGACAGAATGAGAAAAATTATCTGCACAAAAAATAAATCGACAAATAGAAGAAATTTAGGAGGGTTGAAGGGCTAGAGTTGTTAAAAGAAAAAAATAATTAATAGAAATTTCTTTTTAAAATTTGTGCGATCTTCTATTTTCACGTAAGTACACAAATACTGGTGCTTTTTAAATATTGCTAAAGTGTGGTTTTCAGCGCTATTTATGTTCCATCCAGTAAATTTATGATTTAGTTTTTGTAAAAAATGAAATGTTTTTGGCTCAACTTTTTTGCCTGGTTTGTTTTTATTTATCTGAGTGAGCGTTTCTTATGTCTTTCGAAAATAAGTTCATTATTATTACAGTTTACTTTACATGTATCGTAATTCCAAAAAGTTTCCTGCTTTTCATGTTAGTATAAGTAGTTTAATGTTTTAGGTGGCTTTATTTTGTGTTCGGAATTACCTGAAAGAGACACTTTTCTGTTGATCCTTAGCTATTGATATCAATCGGTTTTCATCCGTGTTGCTGAAACATTAGAGAAATTTAATTATAAGAATTATAGATACAAAATGTTGTTTATTAGTAATTATCTGTGGTACGTAACAATCGTATAAAATTTTAGATTTGATTTTTACTACATTCAAAACACTCCCTCTTCCATTATCACCACACCCACTATATTCTGTAACTGACCTTTATGTATAAACAGACGTAACAATATAAGTCCTAAACACCTCCTGAAGTCGGATGGTAATGAATGTTTGGTATCTGAGACTAACCTCAAATCTGAAACAGTGAACCTGTCTGTTAGTGACATTTGTTTTCTGCGGCAAGGTAAACAAACGCCCTCCGTTCGTCTTATTTTCTTAGCCTAAAACCAAATGACGCGCGCTACTGACGAGTGGAACTTTGCTTTTCATGGCATCTGTTTCATATCACAGCCCACCAGTCTGCCTTCGAGTCTTATTTTTAATCTGCAGCCCGCGTTTTCTTTTGTTTTTCGAAGCGTTAATTATAAGGAATATTTTTTTCTCCTTACTCTCTCCAGCGTATGTGCTTGTGAAGTCTAGAGAAAAAGGATAGTGGGAAAAATTTTGGCGTATGTTTACATCACTGTGTTTAATTGCTTAATTTATACGTCCACGCTTATAATTATTGAGACTGTGGGAGTCGTAGCTGTGGTGGCTGTGGTTTTTTCTGTTTTTAATTTTGAGTTACGTAATTGGGGATATTTGTTTTTCTTGTCATCAACGGTTCCGTTATCGTGTGTAATTAATTGGGTTGGAAAATTATTTTTGTATGGTATTTTTTTTAATTGCTCCCTGTTTTTCGTAAGATGAAAAGGTTACTTAATAGCACTTAAATGACCTAGCATATAAAGTGATCCAAGGGCCTTTCTGTTTACTTTCAGTTAACTGTACTTTAAAGTATCCAGTAGCAGGGCTGGGCTGACCTTTTGATACACACACACACACACACACATATATATATAATAAATCCGTTCATGCGAAGATGTTATATGTAGCACAACTGCTGTATACTATGTAGTATTTTTGTGTAAATCAGTAATTATATTTCTTTGTAACTATTCTTCAAGCCGCTGGATTAATCATTCAAAAAAATGCTAATTTTATAACTTCTGAATATATTTTTTGGTGTGTCGTTTTATAGCCGTAAGTTGTGAGAATTTGCAGATTGTGTGCGATTCTATATCTGCATCTCGTCAAATTTTCCATGCTGTTTGGTCCTATTAATTTTACAAATAAAAAAAATTTATATTTATAGTCTTCGTAGGAGTAAGTTGGGGAATTGTCTAGTCAGACTGAATTTTATAAAAGTGTCAGAAGGCAAATAATAGAGTCGGCAGATATTTAAGATAACTATAGCTGAATGACTAGGGCACTCGTCTTCACACTCTGAGTCTGAGAATTCAAATTTTGCGGTATTCATGGATGCTCGTAGCCGTTAGCCTTCGTGTTGTAAAAGATGACCGTTGTGCTGCAAACCAACCAAACTTAAAATTGTTACCACACGCTTAAAACTGGTCTTTAATTTCTAAATCATTGAAAACGGCTAAAGGACGTTTTAAAGAGGCCTTAGTAACTAGTTTTAGTTGATTCACGTTCTTGGTTTAGCATAAATTTTTTAGGTTCACATGTAATAGTTTTACAAATGGATCTTGTGTATAGAGGGGGATACAAAACTGTGTAATTCATAAGGGAAAGGGATGTCTTTTAATTTATACTCGTACCCTCTGACTTTTTCCCTACCTTTTGTGGCCCCCATTCTGTATTGCTGAACCTTTGTCGGCGTTTTGAAAGTGCAATCTGTCATGAAGGTATTTGCTCGTGAGAGTCTAGTGAATTCCTCATTTTGACGTTCTCGTCTTCTCTGCCCTACTTAGCCTCACCTTCTTCGCGAAAGGTCGCAATATTGTGGCACGGCTTTTTAATTCATTTACCTTGGCAATGATGTCTGAGGTAATATTTCCGGGTAGGCACCTCTTTTCACGGTCGAAGAAGCCGCTCCTTCAGCAGGTTGCCGTCTCCCACTTTTTTGATCTTCTCACTAACTTCCCCGAAGGCATTCCTTACAACGAGCAAACTGGTAGAAAAAGCTGGATCGTCCTTCACGCATCAAAAAACTTGAACACCTGAAGTAGCCTTGAGGGGGTAGTGTTCTTTTGTTTTGGATTCCACGCCGAATGGTCGGACGTTGTCGTTACCTCCCCTTTTCAGTATCTCTTGTGTAAAGTACTTTCTTTGCGTGCTGTGCTCACAGAATGCAATACCTCTAAGCCCTAGTGCCTGCGAAGGTAGGGATTGTTGTCTGTCATATTGTAGTAAACCGAAAAATTGTTCCGGTGTATAGTCATTTGTTCCTCCGGCCTTCAATTGTTAGATTACAAAATCTCGGCGTAACTTGTGAATGAAGAATTTTTCATTACATCGGTAATACATAAGACGCGGAATCCATCATGATGTTTGAGCTTTAGGACTGCTGTGTAGAGTGTTCTTCGTAAGTCCTGAACAGTGTTTTAGAACCTCTCTTAGAAACATTTTTAAAAGGACGGTTTCTATCTAAAGGGGAGATTGAATCAACAATCACAATCATATATGTAATGAAGAGAATTCGCTAAGAATTTTTCAGAATGCTGTTCACAGCTAGTTGCCTAGTGACGACTATTTATTAATTAACAAGGCTTATATGTTTCAGCTGCATATTTAGTTATTGTTACATGGCGAAAAATTCACGACCACAACATAATTTGTAATGTTTGAAAGTTTTAATAACTTCACTTCTCTTTATACGGTAGATTAATTTCAATATCTGTCAATTATCAGTCTTACTAATTCACTCTAGAGAGGTTACCAACTTTCCAACTTTCCTTGCAAAAATCTTGTGCAGAATCCAGTTTTAATGTGGTCAGTCCTGACTTGTTTTTCAAAAACGAAAAAAAGACTATGTTAATATGTGTGACAGTAATGATGAATACGACACAAAAGTTTACTCTGAAAACAGCTGTATAGTTATATAATTTTCAATTAAGAGTGGTAATTTTTTGTCAATTTTTTTAAAACACCATATAGAAATGCCTAATATATATATATGTTGACTTTTTTGTTTTCCATTTGAAATAATAAAATATCTATAGAAGTTGCTAATTGGTGTTATTCAGTTAATTTAATATTATAAAATTCATTTTTAAAAAAAGGAGCTTCCACAAAAAGAATTTTTTAAAGTTTTAAGATAAAAAAAATGCTCAGTCAATTAGTTATTAGAAAAAAATATTAATGTATTGTTTCTGTTACTGTAGTCTTCAGTCTAATCTAAAAGAAATTATAAAGTAAAAAGTGACTGAGTTTTGTATTTTTAATATTCTTGACAAATTTTATTTGAAAAATTTTAAGATTGATATTTTCTGTTATTTACGTAAATGCACTGTTAGGGATTGTCTTTATATAATGTACAGTTAAGCGAATAGATGGAATATTGTCTTCAACTGTACAGCTT
Organism: Dolomedes plantarius; assembly: GCA_907164885.2. NCBI lineage: Eukaryota > Metazoa > Arthropoda > Arachnida > Araneae > Dolomedidae > Dolomedes > Dolomedes plantarius. Next base: position 83,516,189 of record OU015497.1, on the reverse strand, counting down.
TAGAAGAATTTTGAAGTTGCTTAAAAGAAGGGACTTAACTTGAAGCTTAAGATCTGAAGAGAAACTTCAGATTTGTGATGCTTCCATGAGCAGTACTATCTTGTAAAATGAACTTTTCCTTTTCATCGTCTAATTCTTTGTAAATTACTTAATATCGTTACAAACTTAGCACGAGCCTTAATTGCATATGTTGTTTCATTTATTTACTTATTGGAGGAGGGGGGGAGGGTGTCGTAAATTAGCATGATTGGCGATTTACCTCGTTATTCATTCTATTTAGTATATGCGTGAGAGAGTGTGTTGGTTGTTAATAAGTCAACTTGTTTCAAATAAGGTTGTACGATTTTATAAATATTAATGAAATTAGGTCAATTTATGGAAAACTGAATTGTTTGACCAATTTCTCTTAAGGAGTGGCAGGCTGTTGAAATCCCCAACTCCACTCATAGACAAGCAGTCAAAGCGATTGATTTCGCGAGTTGAACGTTGTTCTGTGTTTGGTTCGATTTCAGTGTGCTGTACTAAAGCCAATGAAAAATCGCCTTGTGTGTTTGAAATTGTGGTGGTTTAAGGAATGTCTACTAGAAATTTTCTTGAATTTGTTTTATAGTGAATAAGGAGTAATGGATAGTGGGGATTTCAACCAACTCTTAAAAGAGTCAAGTGGGAGTCGTGGATATTGATAATTCAGGGGCCTTTCTAACGGTGGGTTCGGAATTTTAAAATTGCGTGCAAATAAGTGTACAATAAAAATATATTAACTATTTTCTAGTAATTAAAAGTAAAGTTCAAGTCCACGAAATCGCATGTGCAAAAGGAAGATTTCGTCGTTCATAATAAAATTTTTAAAAACTCAGCTTTACTTGCAAATTTCCTTGTATGAGGAAAGTTGTCTTTACATTCATTCATTCATGCATGCATGTGTGTGTTTGTTAATGTAAAGTAACTTGTAACAAATGTGTCGTGGCCAAATCCCTTATTTCTGTTCCTTTCCCCCTGTGATAGCCTGATTATAGTTGCAATAAACAAAATTACTATTACTAGATGCTTCATTCTTGTATTACTTACGAAATATTACTCCATTCAGTTGCTGGATTATTTTACACTAACCAAACGTGTGCACGAGGAGATCTTTGTCTTTCATTTTGAATCTTATTCGGTGATATTTTAATAGCCATCTTTCTTCAGCAGTGTTGATGGACTTCCGTTCCCTTATTTCATCACTTTCGCTTATCGACCGTGGTTTTATATCTATCTCCTCAGTTGTGACTTATCTGCTGTTCACCTCGTGCCAGCCGGATATTTTTTTGTTTTTTTAATTATCTTTATCGCATACGGCCGTAATCTCGCTCTGGGGAAAATTCTGCCTCTCATTTTCGATTTCACATAAAATATGCGTAGGCAAATTTTGCCGTGAATTTATTTTCGTCCTGAGATCCGGCCGCTCTATATCCTGTTTGTTATTCTTAAAGTGATGAGCCGTGCTGTCAGTGATGTCCTTTATTCCTCGCGGACAAATCTACGCACTTTTCTTGGTAATCGGCTGTTGCCAGCTGACGTTGTGTACTTTCTCTGGTGACGATTGAGGAGTGACCACTTGCAGATTTGTCCTATCGTACTGAATGATGACATTTGTGGTTTTCCGGTGCATATTCTGAAATGATTAGGGCGTACTTTTCTGCATTATTAAGTTCTCCGTGAGAGGAATTTGCCATCTGGGATAGATCTCTTTGCTTGGAATCATTTTCATATTTGCGAACATAAATTTGAAATGTTCCCACGTTTGAAAATTAATATGTGGAAGCAGGTTTCACCAGGATTCAAAGACATTTTATGCACCTAGTTTTGTACTGTCTGGCTGTATTTCCTCTGGAAAGTTTTAACAGCTAAATCGCGTTTGTGTCGCATGAAGCGCAGTCGTGGTATTTCTCGACTCATGTTTCGCCTAAACATTTCGCTAGAGCTGCGACCATTGTTTGAATTGGAGCAAATTTATCTAGGAGTATTCAGCTTTAAGGGGGCAACCATACCCGCACACCTTCCTACCGCCGAGCTACATATAACCGTCAAATTTTGTCATCCACATTCCTGCAATGCAACGAGGCCGAGTGCTTTGATCATTATACCGCGTTGCTGGTCGCAGGCGATCGTCTTGTTGCCAGAACAGTTTCTTGCATACTTTCGACAGTTGAGCTCATCCTTTACTAAGTAATGTTAAAAGTATTCACTTTGTTTCATTTGAGTCAAACACATCAACAATGTCATTTTTCATTTTAATCAAACTCATTTGAATGTCTCATTTTAATGTGAAAATAGGAGAGAATAAGATGGGAGTTAAGATTATGCGAAACTTGTGGTTAATCGATGTCATGATTAGGTCAGTGTCGTACTTCATTGGCCACATTACATAGTGCCATATAGGGAATGTATACAGTGGAATCTCGATCTATCTGTTTTCAAGGGACCGACTGATTTGAACGATAAATATGGGAAAACGATAGATGATCGACGGGACTGGGTGAAATAAACGACAGATACGGAAAAACGATGATTCGGAGAACGATCGATCGAGATCCCACTGTATAGTACTTTGATGTCGTTGCCCATTGTTTCAGCCTACCTTTTTAAAATAAAGGACGCTTTAGATGACTACATTCGTTTTCGCGGATCTTCAGTCCCCTTGTTAGGAATTTTTGGTGTATTTCTTATAAGATATTATCAAATGCTTTCATTCTAAAACCATTCTTGTACTTACCTATTCAAGTGATAGTCGTATCGGAATTGTGTGTACCTTTTGTGTATTTACAAATATTTAAATATAATATATAAACTCTTTAAAATTACTAATATTAAGTAAACTTATATTCCACTTTACTGAAATATTTATTTCTTAGTGGATTTCAAACTTTTTGTTCTCCTTGCGTCAATTAATCTTTATCGGCAGTGTTATAGTCATTTTCAAGCCATTCATTCATTGTTTTATCTATCTCAAACTTTTTTTTCTTGAAATATAATATTTATTATTTAAACCGTGCAGGAATGAATAGAGAAATTAACAGCAGTCGTGATAAATTTTGTGTTGAGATGACTTCTGAAGTTCGAGTGACCGAAATTAGATTCCGATAACAGTGATTTTGAAAGAAGAAAGCGTTCATAAATTACCCAAGTGAAGGTAGTGATGAAATACCACTTGGATTCTCTTTTCGATAGGTAACAGAAATGTTACTAATAAACAGCGACCTTCATGTAGCGTCTTTTCTCAGTACTTTAAAATTCAAAAATGTATTTGTAGTTGACTGGCAAACATGGTATAATATCAAGGTTGATCTGTTTACATGATAATTTTTTGCAAGATTCTGGAGTGAAAAAACATAGAAGGAATAAATCGGTCCCTAAAAGACTATCGAAACAAATCTTTCTAATGCTTTTATGAACAACTGTACTAAACCTATTGTGGTACATACAGTGTCGTTAAACATGGGCCTTACATTTATGTTCTCTTTGCTGTTGTGAACTCATCCTGTAATCGTCCAGCCGATGTTTTTATCAATCCGTCTGATACCGTGTTTTGCCGAGGAACCTGCGACTCTTGCGCAGCATTTCAGAGGTCGTTAATATTCATGGAAAATCTCTCCCATGAACTGCAGGGTGTTTTAAAATGAATGAAAAAAAACTGCAGGTCACGACTCGCTCAGCCCTTTCATCGCAACCATTTAAAAATCGCATAAATAATAAAGAAAAAACAGTTTTTCCCCCGTTTTGGCCGCATCATCGCCCCATTAGTACGACACACTTTTTATATCCACGACCTCGGACCGTAGCTTTTATCTTCTGAGGAATATGAACTCCGTCCCGTCTCTCGAAATGGAGTTTATTTCCAGTGAACTTGGTTTACGTTTCCTTAGATGATCTGAATAGATAATACTGTGAGTAGGAAAGAAAGCTGATAGGTGAGCATTTAGTCAGGGTTCTAAAGCTCCGATTTTATAGTTTTAACTTTTGCTCTTGTCAGAACCCGTTGGTCTGCCCGGTTCCTGCCCGAGGTTATTCCTGAAGGAGGCAGGTGATAGTTATTGATATGATGTGTGGGCAAGCAATGTTCCCTTCTCAAGCAGCTTTTGCAATCTCTGTAGGCGTGATTGTTGCGTCATACTTAATTTTTTTCCTTACGTCAAATTATTGCAGTTAAATGGAATGAAACTGTAAAGTTTGAGCCCCCTTCGTGTGATAAATTTTACAAGTATATCAAAAATCTATTGTAATTTTGGGAAAAGCACACAGTTATTGAAAGATCTATTACTGGTACATAATAAACTTCTGAGTGTTCTAGTGTATTATTTACATACCATTGGCCAAATTAACAATCCACGTAACTCCAAAAATACGATTTTGGGATTGTCATGCTATTACTTTGGTTTGTGGTCCCTGTACAACTCTGTCAAACCTCATAACTCAAAAAAATTTAGTTCATCCAAAAAAGATGAAAAACAACACATACTACGGTAACTCCTTAACTGTTGCTAACCTTGTAACTCCACTTTAATTATGAAGATGTTTAATTACATAACAATGGGGCCTATATGTATGTCAGAACACATTAGCATTTATTTTTAAGAATAAACGATAGTAGTTATCATTTCACTGCCGAATAAAAGTTTTTTGTTCATCCTGTAAAAAATGGGAAGAATGAGTTTACTTGGTTTGTTAATTAGGACAACGATATATATCTGGAAAATTTAGATGTTTCCAGGATCCAGTTCTGAATGTATAACAGAAAATAGGCAACCCTGTTCAAACAACTCACATTAGTACATTCAGTCATAATATAGTTAGTTCCCTATAGAGAACTCGTTCACGAGTTCGAACGAGTCAAAACGAAAAAACGAAAGGAACTTGCTATGTTCCTTTTGTTGTTTTGTTGTTTTGTTGTTTTGTAAGTTTTGTTGTCTGTCATTGTTCTTGTACTTCATAGACCTGTGGCTGAATATAGCTGAATACTGGAGTTGCTCTTAGTTGCTCAGAGTAGTTTGAGTGATTATTTTTGCCGTGTGATGACTTTTTTTTCGTAGAAAATCCTTCACTTAAGGCTGCTGTGTACTAACCCTATTGGATTCGCTCACCTCAATGTTAACCTATGGAGAAAATGTGTATTATTTACAACTACATAAATGCTGAAAATCCAATAAAAATGGTATTTGCAGATAGTCTGAACTTTTCTGCACCTTACAGTAGGATTCTTTTTATAAATTTCGTCCACCAAAGGCATTTAGGAGCTTTTAAAACACATTATACCAGATTCCCCCCCCCCCCCCCCCCGAATATAAATTTTTAAATATTATTTACATTTAAAAAAGAAAAAGAAAAATGCCTTAAGGTGTCAAATTTCTTTATTACGGAGTACAATTTTTTAAAAACAATCTTGAAATCCAAATCGTCAATCCTTTGACAATTTTTTTCAATAGGTTATCATTGAGGTGAGCGAATCCAAAAAAGTTCGTACACAGCAGCCTTTAAGTCGCCTTCATTTTTCATATAGATTACTTGTTGGTGTTTTGCTCTTAAAAAAAAAAAAAAAAAAACCCTCTGCCAGTAAGCATTCCGCATGTTTTGTCAGGGGTAATTGTGTGTGTGCAATAGAAAATAACAGGTGTCTGTCCGTACGATAATCATTCATTTACTTGTTGGATCTCTTATACTTAATGACGATTTCAATTATAACCTTGTAGATGCAATAAGATTATCTATTTATCTGCGGCCTGAACTAGCCATGCTTGACTGCTCGAAAAACCTTTGAATGATGGGTGAGAGGTAATTGAGAATATCAATTACTTAAAAAAAAAAGTTTGAAGGTTCAGACATGCTATGTGTTGTAAATATAATCTTTTTGTTTGTTTGGCGTCAGACATACCATCGGTCTCAACTTAAATATGTTTTACACGTAAGCAAATGTAAATCGTTAGAGATTTGAAGAATCGTGCGATGCTGAATTTTATCTTTTATCTTCCATTTAAATTATAGGTCCTTTTTTTCATTAAATTTATATCTTAAGTGTGATTTAAGAATCTTAAGATTATCCTTCCCTTTGTTTCTCTTCATCTTACTTTTATTTATTTATAATGACGAATTGTAAAATAAATTATAAGTAAGTTCAGTGCTTATTTTCTTTTCTTAACGCTTCATGTCCACTTTAAGCATTTTTAATTGTGAATGTTAAATAGTAGCTAATAGGAGTTTATTCTTTGTAGGTTTCTTTATTCAACAATACGTAAGGCATTGAGCTACTCCTCACTGCAATTACTTTTTCTTAAATATATATATAACAATGGGTTAAACATTGGTTGAATCAAATAAGACTTTCAACAGTATTTTATTATGGGAAAAACATAAAAAGTGCAAACAGATCAGAAAATCTTAAATATTCTATTCAATGCTGCGAAAACCGTATTCTACTTTATCATTATACAGTAAAACCTCGTTTATCTGGACTAACTGGGACCATAGGTAATCCGGGTAATATGGGTAATAAGCAAAACAAAATCCTTAACTAAGCAGACTTACCGGTTATTACGATAAAAAACTACGTTTTGTAACAAAATTACACAGTATTGTTTACAAGACATTAAAAAATATAAAAATAACTTTTCACATCATTTCCTAACAAAGAATTGGTAAGTCTAGTAAACTTTCTTAAACTCAGTAAAAAGAATTTTACTACCCTAATTTATTGTACAATCTATGCAGAAACTTTTTTTTTCCTCGTACGTCGGGGCAGCGACCACATCGGTCATAAGCCCTCTGGCAGCCCAATAAAAAGTAGCCTTGTTATGAAAGTTGTCAGGAGGACAATTCAAAAAAGAAAGCGCAGGACAGCTTGTCAAATGAGTAGAATCCATAAGTGCGCCTGAAGAACACAGGATACAGTCAGGGCTATCTACCACGCCAATACGGCACAGGTGATACTGAAAAAAGTCATGGCCAGTTAAAAGTCTAAAATTAGCAGTGAAGACCGAGCGAGGAAGGTTCATGGGAAGTGGAAAACACAGCAATGAACCCCAGGCCTTACCCACCACAGCTTCGGCGTAGTGATTTCGAAGGGACCTTTAATTTATATTTTATTACTTCACAAATTTGTTGGTAGGACAGAGTAAAGCGTGGCTGCCGCAAGTTACATCCGTTTTTTTTTTTGCGAGGATGTCGGCTTTTTCGTTTCCTGGAATCCCGCAGTGACTAGGAATCCATTGAAGGACAATTTTTCAGCCTATAGAAATTGCTTGATTAAGAAGCTTTTTAGTTTCTTCCACGTGGTAGAATCACTTATTGTATGTGAAGTAATAGCCAAAATTACAGACTGAGAGTCTATAAAGAAAGCAACTTTCCTAAGTGGAGTACATAGATTTCGTAAATTTAGAATTGCTCGTTTTATGGCCTCGATTTCAGCATCGAAGTTTGTGGCATTAGAGCCCACAGGATAAAATTCCTCGATGAATCCCTTACAGTAAAGACCAGCCCCAGTTGCACTCTCCGTTGCAGAACCATCAATATAAATATGGAGCCATTCGACACTTGGATATTTTGCAGCGATGAAGGAATAACAGCATTCTATGGCGGGTTTGGAGCGCCATGGTCATTTTCTGCTACACGGGGGTTAATTAGACCGGGATCTACAGCTTAAAGCCCATTCCAAACGGCTACAAACATCCATGCCAAGAGTGGGACTCGAACCCACAGACTCTGGTACCGAATACCAGCGCCCAAGACATTCGGCCATCGTTCGGCACTATAGGGGAGTTCCCTCCATAGAATAATACACATTAGAAGGTATTTCATTCTAATCTTGCACGATATGTAGGCTTTTTTTTTTTGTGTGTATTGTTTTCCATGGACGCTGAGTTATTAAGTTTAGCCTTCACAAAAATGCGTATTACGTTACGAAGTGGGTAAATCATCCTGAAAGTAAGTGAAATACGAGTATTTTGCCTCCTGCTTCCATAATATTCGGGGCGAATTACGGCTGTTTGGGAGTATATTCTACTATTGATAAATATCTGAATTTGTTGGGATATCTACTTACCTTGTATCAAATTTGAATCAGTCTAAATGTATGAACACTAAATGTTAATTTACTTTGCCTGTTCAGCTGGAAATACGGAGTTAAACTGATACGTGCTAGCCTCGTGCAGTCTCACGTCTCTGCCTGTGCATCCTCACGTGGTCAGCGAATATTCCGAACTCTTGTTACATAACGTCCGTTGCGCAATCCCTGCGTCACGTCTCTCCCCCCCCCCCCACCTCACCTTCAAAGTTGTGCATCTCTCCCTTCTGTATAACGCTCCCGACTCTTTCACAATGTTGTCCTACATTGGGCTGTTCTGCGGGTCAAAATCCTTGGAATTTACCCAACTAGTTTTTTCTCCCCAATTTTTTTTTTATTGGTCCGTGTGTTTGCGCGCGCGCATGCGTGCGAGCCCTGTTCATCAACTGTGAATGACACACAATGTGGAAGGTTCTTTTTTTACACGCATTGTTGTATCTTATCTCTCTCTCATTCATTCATGATTTAGCGGCTGCGTCAGTTGTGCGAGACCATGCGACACTTTCTGTTCGCGGCTAAAATTGGAGGAGGGGGACGGTGCTTTTATAAATTTAGTCCGAGTCTGTTGGTTTCGTTTTGAAGCGTCTCTTGCGTGCACTGTGCGGGACTTTCTTGGAATCAAAATGTTTTTATTATGCCTTTATTCGCAGTAAAATGTTACTTAAATCAATGCGCTTCAGTTGTAACTGCGATTAATTCCGAAATTTTGTTGAAACAAGAATATTTACACGGATTGTTCGTATGTGCGTCATGCATTTTACTGAAAAAAACCTCGGGTCTACATTCGAATCCAAATTATTATTTTTGAGAGATATAACTAATTTTTACTTGAATGTTCTGAAAAAATTGAAGAATGGTTATATATTCGTGTGCTCTTATCTAAAAAATAAACTATATCGCTATAATTGTTTGATTAAATCATTCCTTTTACGCCATTAATTTGAGCTCTTTCAGTTATTTAATTCTCAGTTTTCTCTATTACCAAAAGAACGTTCCTACGGACCAAAAGTTTTGGTTCTCCAGTCTGTAAGATTAAGGGTCAGGCCATTTTAATGTTGCAGCTTGGCTCCTTTACATCTGAAATTCTCGAAACATGGCCGAAAGTCTAGGGCGTTTCTGGCCTAAACATGGCCGAAAGTCTAGTGCTGGCGCTTGTTTTCGCAATTTATGAAAATAAATATTGATATATATAAATTGCCTCTAGCATGAAACAATCCCCCTCCCCCTTCCTCTCTGGATTTTAGACCATCTATTGATGATAACCGAATAGTTTTTTAACATAAATCCAATTTTTTTCTATTTTATTAGATAAACAACCCCTATACTTTAATGAAAATTTAAACAATGATTAAGTGGCCATATCAACCTTGTAATTATGAATATGAAGGCGAATCATGTCCAGATGAAAATATAAGTAGCGTGTCGACGCAGGCACAGGTGCACATAAGTTATCGGCGGATGTAAGTTCGGTGTTTTACGCATCTTTACCTCATTTTCTAACACGTTTGATTTAAAGAAGAGAACTTGGTGACGTGAGATTTAAAAGTTGGTATCCTACCGGCACAAAAAAAAAAGGGGGGGGGGTATTCCCCGAATGTCAAACTGCTTGTAGAAAACACTGGTTCTGAATTTGTAAGTTATCGATCCATTGGGATCGATGAACTGATTTTTGTGACGCCTGAACGATTTTCAGCCATGGTGGACCACGTCCACCACTGTTGTAACATGTTAACAACACGCAGACTCTGTTATAAGGGTATTTTGTGGCATCCATGCATATGATTACCGTATGTTCTATTACCAGCGTTATCCGTAAATAAAATTACGCTCAACAAAGGCAGCAGCTTTTAGGACCGAAAGCACTTGCTCTCGTTGCGCTACCTCTTCCTAAGAAGTCGATCTTACTTTCTCCCCCAAAAGGAAAAGACTAAAGGAAAAGAAATATTTCTTCTGAGGAAGAGGGCGTAGGAGACGAAGCACGCTTCGTTCTTCATTTCTCCTAAAGTGAATAGAATCATCCCTGATGAAAAACTGGCGTTCCGTTTCCCTCCTTGCAACACAATCCCTTGGTGATTAGGTAACTCAGTACTTCAACTAGATTGGCCGATTTTTCAGTATAGGTAGAATTCCTGACTTCTAGTGCTCCGAATTGTTCGGTGTGGGCTGTAGTGGTTTTTAAAAATTATTTTACATGAATATTGATAAATTTTTCCCCAACTATTTTATTTGTGCGAATGCACTTTTATCCATGTTAGTAATTTTTGAGTTCGAGACAGTATACAAGTAAATTTTTTTCTTTTACATTATCTGAAAAGGGGACAACGGCATCTATTATTTTCTACCGTAGATCACCGAAATATATCTTAATTCATTGAAGGTCGGAGGGCGAAAAAGGTTCAGAACTACCTATATTTTACTGGAATTCAAAAGGAATTCAAAGGTGTGTGTGATCTGTGACTATAGGCGTCGCCCATAGGTGTATTCGAATTAATGCCTGTGTGTGTGTGAGATGTATACAGTTTTTGTTAAAGATGGGAAAGCATGACATAAAAGTCAATAAGTTAATTCTGACGCGCGGGTATCCCTTTATTTCCCCAGGGAATATGCAAATAAGGGTGACCTGAATCGGAATCAATCTCTGAAGTAGATTTGATACAAATAATAGATTTTAGAACTATCTGAATTTTTTATTGTTTTATTGCGCCACTTTCTTGATTTTTTTTCTTCTTCTGGGGTGTTGTTTTTTCACAACCTAATTAACTATTAACTAGTAATTACAATATTTTCAGTGTTTTGGTGTGCATGTACATTATCCATATAGCGTTTCGTTAGATGCATTTTTATGTGAAACGTAAATTATTTTTGTTTTTGAATGAATAATGGTATATGACATTCACTTAAACGCAGCACACGCCTTATTCCTTACCCATGAAAACGAGGTTCTGTAGCATGTACACTACTGGCCAAAAGTATTACAAGTTTGAGAAATCTAACATTTTTTTTCAAGAATGAGCCCCAAAAAATATTTTTTCAATGCAACTGATTTTTTAATGTCAATATGTTAAATTAGTTTAAAGATAAGATATGGTTAAGTTATTGAACAAAAATAATTATTTAATTTTATAAAAAATAGCATACAAAAATGTACAGGTTATCAGAAATCGGCACCCATTTGGGATCCCTGGAATAAAATGAAATAAACAATTTCAAGTTCTTCTGACCAGAAAAGATAATGAGTGTAATTGAACCGAAAAGCATTTAATATGTTGTTGGGCCGCCTCTGACTTTGATCACAACAGCCACTTTTTTTAGGCATGGAATTCACAAGGTTTTGCAACACTTCTTTCGGTATTTCTTGGTGCAAAATTTTAATTGTTTCCCGAATCTCTCGTTTTGTTCTGGGATGATATCGAGATATTTTCCTTCCAATTATACTCCTTAAATTCTCAACAGAATTTAAATCTGGCGAGTTTCCTGGCCATGGGAGAACATTAATTCCATGTTTTGCAAATTCAGCTTTAACCTAAAATAAGGAATGTTTCGATTTAGAGTTCAGAATTGAACTCTAATGAAATTTAATTTAATTTTAAGGTTTTTCTTGCCATTTTCGATGTATTGCAGGGGGCTAGGTCTTGCTTGAAATACCCATTTCTGCCTTGGGAACATGCCATGAGCACTAGGAAGCAATCGATCCTTCAGCACACTAATATACTGGTCACTCTTCATGGTTCCCTGTACAAAATGGAGTCGTCCATTTGACTTATATGACATGCAGCCCCACGCCATTTGGCTCTCTGGGTGTTTTGCTGTACGAACCAGGCAGTCTGATGCAAAACCTTGTGGATTCCATGCCTAAAAGAGTGGCTGTTGTGATCAAAGCCAGAGGCGGCCCAACAACATATTAAATGCTTTTCGATTTCTCAAATTTGCAATACTTTTGGCCAGTAGTATATCTTTCAAAATCTAATTTAAAAATTCTAATAGTGAGGAGAAGGTTTCTTTATTTAGTCTCCGGCTTCTGGCATGCTGTTTTTCTTCGTGATTTTATTAATATGACAGTTATTGGATTTTACAACCTTTTCCCGTGGAACAGAAAAGTAAAAAATGCGGAAAGGAAGAACATTCGCGTAAACTATTTGGCCACAGACGAGAGAACTCCTATCGAATGGAATTCCTTTACATAACCGCATTTATTTTGTCCTTGGAGCTTAAGATGCGTTGTTATTCCAGGTCTCTGCAACAACTACCTATCTAAAGTTAACATTTCGTAATGAGTTGCGCTCACTTACTCAAACTTTGAATCGAGGCTCAGTTTTGCCACCGTGTTACGTTCAGCTGAGATTTTACGTCAATTGACGATACGGCTTAACCTACACGCTTCACCAAGTACTCATCTCATATTGTTCAGGGAAGAAGAAATAGTTGCTATGTTTATCCTCGAGCAACTGACTCAACTTTTACCAAATGTTAAAGTCTTAAGTTCTTCTGTATATCTCTTTGATAAATCGTTTACAAATGAAATCTTTGTTTTGAATAATTATTAAGTAGTTCGGGGATGAAGTTGTTTGGTCTTACTGTACTCATTAATGAACATTTAACTTCACTCAGGAATGAATAACTCGAAGATTTATTTCCCCAAAATCGTAAACCAATCAGTTATGAATAACGTTACATCAGTTGCAACCTTGGAGAACTACCATAACATACTTTAAAGTTTATTTCAGGCCCCAAAATATTTTTTCAGGTTTTAAAATAGTAGTTCCTTTTTGTTGCTAGGCGAACATATATTAATGTTTTTTTTCTTAATTTGGTATCTTTTAAAATGGTATTGTCAAATTTGTGTGCTTTTTTGTAAGCCTCATCCGCCGCAGAGGATGTTCTCGGCGGATAACAATTTAATTGCAAATGCATGTTTGTCACGGAATGAGACGTCGGTAATCTCATTATGCTTACTTTTCACATTTATCGGTCAATTTGTGCTCCCCTTGTCTAGTGTTACTGTTTCCCGTTAGTTCAGACACGCACGTGAACTCGGAAAAAGTTATAGATTGTAGGTTTCTTGCTTTCTTTTACCGCGCGAATAAATTCATGGAATTCAGTAGATGTCTCGCTACTTAATATCATTTTTGAATAAATGTATAATAAATATATAAATCTTAAAATGAAGCAATAAAACTCATTTTAAATCTTGAATAAATATGCTTATTTACTTCATAAATAAAACATGTTGAATAAAATAATTATTAAATAAGTTTTTTTTCTGAAATTAGTTGTGTAATAAATTATTTTATTTGAATAACAGTTCATTTAATTTTTATTAATTAATATTTACATTTTTTTATTTTTTATTATACGAACCATGACTACAATCTTTTGTTTTTATAATATATAGTTTATGTTAATCCTACGTATCTATATACATAATTTTATTGTCTTACTACTTTCGAGATATCAAAGCAAAAGATCAGCTCAATTTTCATTGAGCACCCCCTAGGGCAGATTCTAAAACTGCGATTAGTAAAACATTCACTGCGGTATTAATGGTTTTAAGATTATTAAAAAAATCGCAATGCTTATTTGTCTAATAATTCAGCTCAGTTGTAAATCTCAATATTCAGATAGATTTGCGGGAGACTCTTATCTCACTAGCTTTTGAGCTTGACGTGAGGAGAAAATGTTAGCGATTATCATACCAAAAAGTTCGTAGTATCTTATTGGAACTCCTTATCTGTGAGGAATTTCCTTAAACGTTTATTTATTGTTGCTTATAATTACTGAACTTTGAATACTATTTCTTTTATAGACTGCTTCCGCATGTAAGAAACGATATCAAAGAGCCCTTATACAAATCTGTTTACTTAGCATATTTTTCAACATCTCCGTCACTTCAATAATGCCAGTGAAGGTCATGGAACTACCCCCATCCTCACTGTTCCCTAATTCTACTATGATAAAACTCGATATCAAATACTTTCTCAGAAAAAATGCGTTTCTCTCCGCCCACTTCAGTTCTTCAATTATCGCTTGTCCGTTAAATGGGAACGGAAATTGTGATCTCTGGGAACATTCTTTTCGTGGTCTTTTCCAACTGAGGAAGTCCATATGAAGTGGAACAGCCGGCGACAGTCGCAGTAGTTTTAAGATTTTGTGACCTTGGAGTTTCGTAACTGGTGTTGACAAAGGTTGCATCCAGTTCACAACGTTTTTAAATATGTTGTGATTTTAATATATGTAAGTTAGGTCGTAGAATAGCTATCTCGTCAGAACAATCGAGAAAGTCTTCTGAATTTTCCCTTTGATATTCACTAGTTTTTCAGAAATATTTCTATGTGAAGAGTTCGAATATGACCCCCCCCCCCCCCCCCAAACTAAATATTAGTTTGTTTCTTGACTCGCACGTTCCTCGCAACTTTTGTTTAATTAGTAAAATACAATGCATATAAATATGTTTAGCGACTGAAATAGTGTGTAAAATGTGCAATGTAACGGACATTTTAGAAGAAAAATGGGAAATAAAGAAATGCGTTTGTTTTTCTGTTTTATGTTGATTAGACAATTTCAAGCAGTTTATCCTTTCACTGATGTGTTAAGAATTATTTCTATCATTGTAGTCAAATTTTTAGCAGAAAAATAGCATTATAACTGAGCATTGTTTTATTTTATGAATTTTCGGAGACTGGACTACTTTATTTAGTTTTTAAAGTTAAAAAAGCTACACGCAGTCTTATGACAGTACAGTAACCACCGCTTATAGTGATCAGTGGTTATAAGAATCAACCGTTTATAAGAATCAATATCGCAAAACCAAAAAAAATGTATTATTTCCATGTTAAAATTTCCGCTTTAAAGAATCAATCCACCGGTTATAAGAATCAGTTTGCAATCTTGGCCTTCCTTTCATTTTTCCAAAAAATGCCACTTGAACTCTCAAAAGGTACGAAATTCTTTCTTAAGTTTTTGAAAAGAAAGATTGATAAAACTTTGGGGTGGAAAACAGTCGTAAAATACATTCCTTTAGACATAACATAAGAGTTTCTCCTTATACGTTTTTGCTAAACACTGTCTTATTAGCTTTACTCAGGGGCATCTAACCCGCCCGGGTCCGATTTCGCTTTTCTCCAGACAGGCACTCCTTTTTTCCCACCACTTACTTCTTGGTTGCGGATTTCTGGACCCTGAAACACATAAATCTTCCGCGAAGTGTCCACCATCACTTACGCAAACGGGACAGTGGATTCAGCACTTCAAACCGTGAAACGTAAACGGATTCATTTTGTTGAATCAGATGAACCAGATGCTGAATCAAACGTTTTATGGTTTGATTCAGAATCAAACCGTGAAACGTAAGCTATAAAGTGAATCTTCGTCTGAGACTGTAATAAGCATACGTCGCTAGTATTTACTTTAGTTTTCTAACAAAATTGCCAGTTAGTGTTAGAACTTTTTGATAGTCGAATTCAAATATGATAAAAACAAGGAAAACTCTTAGTTTTTTCTGAAAAACAGAACTTGCTAATTAGATATGATGCTCTTCCAAAGTGTAGTCAAAGAGAAGCTGCCTCTTGTTGATTTTAAAATCATGTGTTGTTACTTATAGGTCTAGAAATTGAGTTATAGTATTTGTTTAGAAATTGAGTATTTTTAAAATTATAAAAAATAATTTTAATAAATGATAAATAACGTAAATTAAAGAGTATTTAATGCTAAATTATGTATATATGTGCCTGTGTGTTTATATATATGTACAAGTATATATTTGTGTATGTGTGCCTGTCCAAAGGGAAGTTTCGGTTATAAGAATCAACCGCTTATAAGAATCAAAAACAGTAATAACAAACGTGATTCTTATAAGCGGAAATCACTGTACTTAAAAACGCTTATTTTGCTTTTTCAAGATTTCTGGAACACGATCATTGTACTTCGTATTGGGCTTAGTGTAGTCGACTTGTTCAGAAGTACTGAAGAGCTCAAGAGATAATTGAGTTTTAATTTAAAGCTCATTAACGGACCAAATGCGTGAGAAAAACATATCCTCTCGAACACTTACTCTAAATAACTATTTTCTCTGAGGAAATAAAACTAGTTTGAACTACGAGTGTATGAGGAAAATTTAATCGTACGAACTAATAAAGAGTAATTGCTCTGGACCTTGTTCAGAGTTTGATAATTAGCATTTATATTTCTTAAATTTAGTAACTACATTAATTAATATTAAAAATTCTGGACATTTTGAGTCTCCCTACTAGGATGTTTTATTGTTTGTGGGACATATCTAGTTTTTTTAGCAGATGCAATTTTTCGTTTGCGTAAATGTAGTACTCCTCCACTATTTCGTTTTAAAGTGAATTTAAAGCACATTTAAAGTATAATGAAGTTGCATTTAAATCAGTTATATAGTTAACATTTAAAATGACCTATTATTTCTCGGTATAGCTAGAAGTCACGCTTCCTCATGTTAGAGAAGCTTGCGAACTTTTATTTATAAGTTAAATAAGTAATGACATGGCATACGCAGATAAAATCAGCAGAACTAAATAAAACTTTGGCAATTTGTGTGTTGCGAAGTTTTCGGATGCATTAAAAGAAAGAGTCAAAAATGTTATTTCTGCTTCAAATAGTCTTCGTTTCTGCCCTTTTCAAGTTACCAATACAACAAGTGATGTAACGATCAATGCCTTGGCGACGTTAAACAGAGGAAGAAAAAAAAGATTTTAATCAATAACACACTGGTGTGTATCTAAAATTTCGAGACGTTTTTTACACACATACACGTGGTCAAACATAAAGATTAACCATATATTTGTTAGAGGTCCCCCCCCCCTTCTTGAGTTAAAAATTCAAAAAGTCTTTCTCTCATTTGTGCAAACAATCTTTACCTAAAGTTAATTTTTTCTTAAAGTAGACGTGCTACAAATTTTGAAAATGCATTGATATCCTTCCCTCCAAAAAAAATCTTAGTTAAAGAATTAAATAAAATGTATTAAAATACAAATGAAACAAATAAAAATTCAACGCATATTTCTGTATATGTTCCTGTGGAAAAGGATGGTGCTAGAAAGAACTGTTGCTATTTTCCCCCTATTTATGAGTAGATATAAGTTGCGTGAGGTTTTAGGACCCGCCACGTGCGTGATTTGTGAGTAAACGTGACCATTGAGGTATTTCAACAACTGTGTCTTCTG
The DNA here is from genome assembly GCA_907164885.2 of Dolomedes plantarius. Classification (NCBI taxonomy): domain Eukaryota; kingdom Metazoa; phylum Arthropoda; class Arachnida; order Araneae; family Dolomedidae; genus Dolomedes; species Dolomedes plantarius. Next base: position 83,498,915 of record OU015497.1, on the reverse strand, counting down.
AAAAACATGTTATCTATATTTCGTTGCTTTTTTACGAGGGGAAAATCAAGACTACATCGTGCGATTTTCGTTTGTGTGTTCCCAGAAGTAAAAATTGTGTTTGTACTAAATTCGCGAACATTGCAACAGTTTTCGTTTCTCTTTTTGAATTTGTCTTCAACCAAAGGCAGTTTTTAATATGAAAACATTTTCTTTTTTTTTTTTTTTTTTTTGAAGTCAGGTTTATCGATTTGATGCTATGGGTGTGTTTCTCTGTTGGTGAGATTCGATTCGTTTTTCGGAATAGAGAATATCAAGAAAAGAGAAAGTATTTGTTAGCGTAATTTATGATTTATATCTATAACCGTTTCAGAATTTTTCCATTGTTAAAGTACTGAATTACACACAATCCAACCACTTTTATTGAATGTCGTTATAGTAAGTCGTCAGTGAGCTGACGTTAGCGATTATTTTGGTTTAATGTGTTACCATGAAAAATATTGTGTATGTAATTGGCACATAATATATTTGTGTTATTAATTACATAAATGTACAAACCTGAGCTGTAATTAAAATGTAAGCTACAACTGGGTGTAGATATGAAACTATGGGAAAAAAAACCCTTTTGACAACTGGTTGTTGCGAATGCATAAACCTAAAATCTTATTGAATTACAAGCCAACCTCTCCCACCGTTATTCTAGCTCACAATAAGAGAATATTTCCTCATCAGCCACAGTTGTTTCAGTTAGTGCAAGATTCCAGGCTCGTCTGTCTCGTATTTTATTGCAGCTGTGTTAATATTTGTCTGCATTTTAAATAACTATTTAGCCATTGTACAGTTACGTTTCTAGACTATCTAATATTTGAACCATCAAAACTGAAACGGAGTTAATTCTTAGCGCAACTTTGTTTCTATTTTCAAGACGCGTCTAGAAGGAAGAGAGACAGCAAATCAGAACAAATGCTGCGTTTTGTTTCCTCAGGGTTACGTTTCTGAAATTTTTAATTAGTTCATTATAAGATTGCTATCTTTGATGGTTTTACGAATAAAAAAATTGCTTGTAGAGACATGTCAAGTTTGTTGTTGTTGCTATTATTTTGCCATGAGCATTTCGAGATACGTGAGAATTATTGTTGAGTTATTACAGTGGTTCCCAACCTTTTTCAGCTGGCGACCCACCTTTCCTTATCGGAATACCGTCCATCGGTCCATGGTGGGGTAAAAAACCTTATTTGTATCGTATCCCTTCTTTATGTATATATAATTTACCATCAAATATTGCAAGCAAATATATATATGCTTTTTTGAAGATACAGATTGATTATTGATAAACCACTTGTGATCTGATTTGGAAATGGTTGACAAAATATAAGCACTTTGTAGCAAAACAGTTATTTATTTAACAATAGATATGTTTGCAATATATGCAACAAGTGGTTTCATACTCACTAACAAGTGTTCCTAGGTGAAGATAAAAACTACAATTATAAAAGTACACAAAGACCATTTTATTTTTTCAGACCAAAAAAAATCATACAGCTTTGATATAGTTACAGTTAAGAAAATTGTTATCACAATCTATCAATATGTAAAATTGCTTTTTTTAAGTAAGTTTCGATTTTTATCTTTTCTGATGGTTTATTTGGTGGTTTCTGATAGTTTTAGGATCGAGTCGCGACCCACCGGTTGGGAACCGCTGAGTTATTACATACATCTTCATTGATACAAAGGGGCAGAATTTTGTATTGCAATAAAAACTTTACATCGGTTAGAAATATTGTTTCTTAATTTGTTCTAAGCAAATAAAGAGCAGCGAACATGATTTTTCAGCATCGCCACGTTTTATGACTGTAACTATCTTAAAATATGGTACTGTAAGTAACTTTAATTACAGGAGAGGAGGGCTACAGTTTAAAATGTTAATTTTTAAATAAATAAATATTGCATCATTGTTTCCCAAATTTCGCTGTTATTCAAAAGATGGATAGTATCTGTGATAGTATCGGTGGACTCTCACTGAACAAAGACGGTCTCGAGTTCGAATTTTGAGCCCTTTTTATTGTTTTTTGAAGTATGCAAGAAAGCAGAGAGTGTTCGTTGTTATTCAGATTAAGAGGAATTTTCTTGCTTGCCTTGGACTTGAGTGCTGTTACATATAGTTATTGTATATCTACCAACTATACTCGTTATTTGGTAGCTAAATTTCGAAATCTCTTTAAACAATTGTGGTCGAAGTCTATTTATATTAAAAAATATATAGAGAAAGAGGATTGTGTTTAAAGGAATTATTGTAGTAAGAATTTGTGTGCGTTGTATAATATACTTTTAAAAAAAATTTTAGGCAGCAATGATGGCTCACTTATATGCCGCTCCCATAATAAGCCAGTAAATCGTGGTGAATAACTAAGGCGAATGTCTCACGACAAAGTGCTTCCGCATTAGACAACAACAACTTTTTTAAATTTTGAATCTCCTAGAATTGACACTAACTCGTCATTTGTTGGCCATTGTGAATTATTTTAAATTGTTGATGATTGTTCGTATCATCAGCAATTGAAAAATATTCCATATGCAGTTATTCCATCGCTATTTATTCCATCGCTAATTTATTCCATCGTTTATTCCATCGCTTAGAACTGATTGGCTGTGATGTTAGTATTTTCAAGAGATGTCGTTTATATAGAGATAGTGAAAAAAGAGGGCATTAACAACATTTTAGACCACAACCTCCTATCCTTGGATTTTTGTTTGTGTGTGCGGGAAATTCGGGTTTCATGTGTTCATTATTCGAGAATCTACTGTCATTAATTTCCCATGTAAGAGTTTTATTTGGTTTCGGAACTGTTTGAACAAATAGACCTTTAGCTAATGAGAATTTTTAGTTAGTGGAGTTGTTAACAAAAAATACCTGAAACTTGGATAATAAAAATTTTAAAGTCGAGGTTCACTCGCGGCCAATTAAAATTGCCCCCCCCCCCCCAATGTGATATTTATCTATTTATATTATAACTGTTTTGTTTCAATTTTCTTTTTCAAAGTGTTTTTTTATTCGGTTATCATCACGTGTTTTCTTAAACGCAAAAACAATCGTTTAAACAACATTGTGTATATCCCAAGGCAAATAATTAGTTATCAACCAAAAAACTATAAGTTCAAGTTCCATTGTCCGATTTATTGCTGTTTCATCAGTTCAGAAATCACATGCTTAGAGGGGGGGAAATGTTTGTATTGTGTTCGAGTAACTAAATATTTTTGGATTAGATAAGAAATTCACGAGATGAATGAATAAACTGCTTGTCTGATAACAACTGCAAAATGTTTTGGGTTGTAATACACGTTTGTATGAATCATATTTGTTTCTCACATGATTTCATATCAGTTGGAGAGAAATTTGATTGGGTGTTTAGTGTCTACTTCCGAAATAAAAGACGTGAAAGAAAGTCGATAGCAGCATTTATTTGCATTCTGAGGAAACACCATTTTATTGTGTTTTTTCACAGCGAATAAATAATGCATAGCCACTTTTCAACAATTGTCTTTTGTCTTTGCTTATTTTTAGAACCTTTACCGTATAATATGCAAATTCTTAAATTGCCCGCATTTAAAATTTTATTTTAAGGTTTCGCCAAGCTTGTTAAACGGAACATTTGGTTTTTAAAACCTAGTCTGCATGCTTAAAATTTCAGAGTTGACTTTAAATTGGGCATTTTAGGAGATGGTTTTTAAGGGGATACCGCGTTAAAATTGTATGTAAAATTAAGATTTCAGTCGGGTTCTGAAAATTATAAATTTCCACTTACTGTTATTAATCATGATGTCTCGTTTCAAGTTAATCTCGTGGTTACTTTCAAGAGGTATTTAAATAATTAGTTTACAGTTTGGTGATATGAAAACTAGTTGAATGGTTTGAATGTTAGCAGATGGTTTTTAAGGGGATACCGCGTTAAAATTGTATGTAAAATTACTTTATCAATAGATATGTCGATTACTTCTAAGAAATAAACTTTCGGTATCAATAAAAATTTCGCCTCCGGGAAAAGTCCAGAATGTTTCGACTTCATTGCTGTTCAATAACGTCTTTAGTGTATGCTACTAGTATAGCGTGTCGCTTTTATTGTGCTGCCACGGTCAGGTAATTCTACAATCAATGGATCCTTGATATCAAAATCAACCTTCCCCATCGCTTTTAAGCTATGTTTTTGACATTTCCGGCGACACTAAATTTGAATGCATAAACTTCCAACTTCGACTTGAGCTTTCCACCAGGTGGTGGAAGTACCGTCATTTTCTTGTCTGTAATCCGCTGAGTATGCATTAAAAAACTTTTGAATTACTTGATGCGAAGTATAAGTCGCCGCGTATCATTTACAGCTTTTTACTTTGGGGTTAAAGTCCTGAAAACGAGCATCTAATATATTTTTCTTCATTGCAACAGGTGACATCTCTAGTGGGAGAAAATCATAATTTCATTATAGAATTATTACCCGAGATTATCGCATGACAATCCTTGCTGTCACATCTCAATCTTGTTGGCTGGTACCTAAGTAGCATCTGAACATTCGACCAATTCCTTGTAAGAGTTTAGCCGGATGATGGCCGAATGGCTAGGACGCTGGCATTCGGTCAAGATTTGGTTTGGTTTTGGAGCACTACGGTCAATTTTTGCTACACGAGGGCTAATTAGACCGGAACCTACTGCTTAAAGCCGATTCCGAACGGCTACAAACATCCATGCCATCAGTGGGACTCGAACCCACGGATTCTGGCACCGAATGCTAGGCGCTGGTATTCAACCATCGTTTGGTCATTCGGTCCAGAGACTGGGTTGGAGTTCCACTGTTTGCATGGATGTTTGTAGCCATTTGGAATTGACTTTAAATTGTAGGTTCCAATAAGCCCTTGAGTTTCAAAAGTTGACCCTAGTGCTATAAACAAACCAACCAACCTTAAGTCTGAAGGGGAGTAAAATTTAGTACGCGCTGAAGATCTAACCCTCGACTACTTATACTTGACAGCCATTAGTAAAATGATATTCAAGAATATCGTTGATACTTCGGCTATGTCCATCTTAGGGAGTATATGTATTCTTTACTTTTATAACAGCTGGTCTTGCATTGTTAAACGAATTGTGGGTTTTTAATCATTACTCGAATGTGATATAGACGGTATGAAAGGGTGGTATCTTAGTTAGTAAACTCTATAAACCAGATTAAAAATGGTATGACAATGGTAGATTTATGTGGACTTAAAACATTTGATAGCCATGAACTCTGTTGCGGTTCACAAAAGTGCTCATATCTGTATGTAGATAAATTTTCTAGATCTTTGGAAACATGTATTGTTATACTACTGTAGTGTTTAAAAGAATTGTGTTTTGAACATTGAAATATAAATAATCTAATTATAATTCACAGAATTAAAAAGTTTTTCCATATGCAGTTTTGAAGTTTTAAACATTTAAGGTATAGGGTATATTTGTCATTAAAGCATTGAAATAATCATTTGTATTCTTGACATGTGGAACTGAAATATATAATAAATAAATCATATGTTTCAAAGTTAAGGAAGACTAGATGTCATCTAATTGTTGCTTTATTTTTATAGAGTCCAAGTCATGCCTCTACAGCAGCACCTATGGCCACTCCTTATTATCCATATCCGACGCCAACATTTGCACCTCCACATTTTCAACCACAACCACCTAGTCATTTGCAACCTGCTATCAATCCTCAAAATATGCATGGCATGATACAACCTCCTCCACAGTGCAATGGTCAGCCTCCCCAAGGTAAACATATTCGATGTGTGTGAATAATGAAGTTAATTTCAATGTGTTGTCAAAGTATATATAAAAATAGCTCTTTAACTCAATCTATGATAATTTTTAAAATTTTTCTGTATACCAGTTTTAATCTTTTAGTTTACACTGGATTTATATGAGGTAATTAAATTCACATAAATCTGAGTAAGAGAATGCATTTGCATATAGTGTCTTGATTTAATTTTGCTCTTTGTTGTATTAATGTAAAAAAAATGAAATCATTATCTGGTAACAAATTTCAAAATGTAAATTTAATAGACACCTACTGTATTCTTACTTCTTATTTATTTTGTGTTAAAGTGGTCTTATTTATTTTGTGTTAAAGTGGTCTTATTTATTTTGTGTTAAAGTGGTCTTATTTATTTTGTGTTAAAGTGGTCTTATTTATTTTGTGTTAAAGTGGTCTTATTTATTTTGTGTTAAAGTGGTCTTATTTATTTTGTGATGAAGTTTACTTTGCCAAATGATTTAGCATTTTACTGTTGTAGTATTAAATATTGATCACAAGGTAACATTACTAGATATGGGATAAGGGGAGCAGAGAATTATTTAAAGTTTTTTCTTTTTAAAGTTGTCTAATTTATAGAAGATTTGGTATCTGTATTACAGCTATCTTTCTGTGTATTACTGTGTGGGAGAGTGGTGTTTTTTTTAAAAATCATCTATAAAATAGTTATCATACACCTTAAATTTTCATAATTGATTTCATATTCTCCCCCAACTCTGATTTTACGTGTGCTGTCTTAATAGGAATTTTCACCCTTGGAGGATTATATCTGTAATAATTTATTATATGCATTGATGTATTCTATGTTTTTTCACCATTTTAATTTTTATTCATCTGTAAAGTACTTCTGGGTTGTGTTGACATTGCATGTTTATCTGACATCTCAAAGACTCAAGCTTTGTAGTTATTTATGCCTCTAGCCATTATAAGCACAGTAAAATTGAATGTTATTTACTGTAAAAAAGCTCTGTCCATTAATTTTGTTTTTAAAGCTAAAAACCAGGTTTTGTACTAGATTTTCAATTGACTTCTAGATTAAATGAAAATACACATTTCAGTAAGCTCTTAATGAGATTGACAAATTTATTTCAGAAACTTCACCGCCTCCTAACCAACTTGCATTGACACAAAAAGATGAAAAGTTCCAGCGTCCTACATATAAATTTAGAAGAAAATCAGACAGTCGTTCGAAAGAAAAACTAATGATTCTTCCTAATCAGACCAATTCTTTAAAAAGAGGTATTAAGCAGTTTTATTTTAATTCTAGTATGAAGTAGTTTTTTACTCTTATATAAATTCTGGGACATATTTAATGTTAAATGTGCAAAATAGCTTATTTAATCATAATTACAAGTTGTAGAATTCAAAGGCAAAAGGGAAAAATTCTGTCTAAGAGGAAGGATTCATAGTTGAATTATGAAAATTTTTCTATACACACACACACACCTATATTAAAATATACAGATGTAGGAAATAATTCAGTTTAAAGGATGCAAAACAGAAAGAATAATCCAAACATGTTTCTCAAAGGCAGTTATGGTTACGTTTTTATTAGTGAATCTAAAATTGTATATGTAGCTAAAATTCATTGAAATAAATGCTTTTGTAAATCACTTGGATGTATTTTGTTGTAGTTTTGTAAATATTAATCAGGTTATGTTATGCAATATAGACACAGAATGTCTTAAATTTGTCTTAATTCTCTGTTTCTTCTGTACATAAACTGACATATAATGACTGTTTCTAATTTTTTTTTCTAATTATTTTTTGGTTTTCATCAATTTACTTTAATTGACTTTAGATTGTATATAAATTGAGTAGTTTCACTCAGAACACACACAGAAGTAATGATAAAGTAAACAGCCTAATCCAGCAGTTTCCAACCTTTATGCTACTTACGCCTCCCTAAAATGAAAACTACAATTAACAGAATAACAAGATTTTTCTATAACAATATGAACATGCATATATATTTTTATATTAAATTACTAATTAAACTACATCTAACGCATCAGAATTTAATGCGAGGTTTGTTATTTATTGGCACAAAATTTATCAAATCTTCGCAATGTGGAGAGTGCCGCTCGTAACTCTTTATAGACTATTAACCTGGTTCGATATTTGGTTTTCATTGCAGCCAGTGCCGAAAAGCCTGTTTCATATAAATAAGACATTACAAACGGAAGAAGCACTTGCATTGCTTTGCAATACAAAGATTCATACTCTCCACTAAGATTCATCCAAAATTGAATTATGATTTCGTTTTGAAACTTTTTAGTGAGCTATCGCATGACAATTC